>JADLSH010000138.1:0-600000 GCA_016169945.1 Trachythela sp. YZ-2020
CAAACGGCAACATTGCAACAAGTCATTATTACGTCTGTGATCTTATCACAGGAAAGTTGTAATACAATCGCAAGCTTGTATGTCTTGTATAAATTATGAAATATCTATTTTTAAACGAATCAGTATCAACTTTTTGATACTGACAGATTGCGCTGTTGAGAACATTGGCATTCAGGCATTGCACACTGCCAAATTCATTCATTAAAATCAAGGCTGGTTTTCATAGTGGCATAGATATTTTTTGCTTGGTGCCTTGGTTGTTGTGTTTTCACTGTTTTGCTTCCTGATACATAACGTCTGATCATTATCTTAGCCTAGTAAAATAGATAAGCTGTTTGTTTGTGTGTTTTTCAAAACATTTAGCTACATCTTTATTTTAAACGCAAGACGCCAGACAACAATACGCCAAACTGGCAAAAGTCAACAAATATTTTGTTCGATATAGTTCGATATCGTAGAAAACTTACATCACAGATACATTATCGTGCTAGAACTTATTTGTGCTGCAAACTACTGTCGAATATCGGCGAAAAAACCTGTCCAGATCCATCGACGAAAAATTAAATACTCGCAGTGATAAGTGTGTAGGCTTGCCAAAACATAAAATATAGTATTCAATGTCGCATGAAGCACGGTATTGGTTGCACAAGACAAGAAGCAGTCGCTTAAACCCACAAACGCAAAGTCAATGTGAAAAACTTTTTATAATTAAAATTGTTGACAATTGCAAACGTAGCGTCGTAGCTTCTGATAAAATTGTCAGGCTGTCAATCATAAATTAGAACGCGCTCTCGCGCCATGCAGACGACAGCCTCTGGACGACAGCTATGACGACAGTCATAAGTGTTAAAATCAGAAACAAAGATAGTAAGAAGCTTCCACTTGAAATTGGAAATTTCATTAAATTTCGAATTTTCACGAATTTGCCGCAGCTGGAAATTTTCTGCCGGTGCCAGAGTTATTTTTTCCGGAGCCGGAGTAGCCGGAGGTGAAAAACCCGGAGTTTGCACAGCACTAAGTTATGCTTAATATGTAACAAGAAGGATTAAATATCGTCTAAAGTAAGCTACAAGATGTACGATACTGAAGTTTACATTGTAAATTTGAAATATTTTTCTACATATATGTACAATATAGCAGTAGTTAAAAAAACTGTGCACAAAAATACCTTTAACAGAATATAGGTCATGGAAGAGATAGGTACCAATTGGTGAGCTCACATTTCACGTTCAGAAGTTAATAATCTGCACATAACAACAGATTGAATAATACACTGTATGTTCACTACGATACTTATAGCTTCCATTTGAAACATAATAGAACCCAGAGAGGAGGCATTTTTGAGCGTGCTTGGACCGGCGACGATTTGTAAAAAAATGTTGTCAGATTCGCAGTTAACGTTTCTTGTGTAGTACAGAAAGTGTGTATGCGCAATTGTATAATAGACTGTATTTACTGAATACATTTTACGACGTTATTGAACGCATGCGGATACACTTTTGTTGTAATAAATATTCCTCAGACATTTGAATACGACACATATTACAGACAATAAACTATTCTGTGATACTAGATCAAATAGTCTGGCAGCAAACGAGTTAAACAGCAAACGAGAGTAAATTATATTACAAATAACCAAATAACTAACATATATTATATATTAATACTTTCTCACAGATTTATATGACGGAGTCTCTTTTGAAGTCATTGTAGTTTCATTGAGCCAAAATCTGGTTGAATATACATTAAACAGGGGTTAAAAAATAGGCGTACGGACGTACGATTGTACGCCGAAAAATGCTTGGCGTACGTCCAGTATCTAAGGAAACGTACACTTACTACAGCTCCTTTGTATTTGCCTACAATTACTTCAGACAGCGAGCATTCTCTGGTCCGAGTTAGCGTCGCCAATTTTCCATCTCGCTATCTGCAGCGTTTTTTAGTCTTACCAAAAATTTCACGTTGTTTAGCGGTTAACTCGCGAGTAACAACGTTTTGAAAATGTTCTATTTCTAATAAACAGGAAATAATATACAACAGAGAACATGGGTAAAACTATAGTTCAGAAAATCGTACGTCGACATCGATAAACCGTACGGCAACTTAGTTATAGAGCGTACGACCTCGTACGGCATTTCTCAAGCATTTTTTAACCCCTGATTAAAGCTTCGCCCCACGCTGATTATGCACCAGGCAGTACTTGAAAGCGAACGGGTTATTTTAGTAATAAATATACTTTAAACAACATCAATATAATGTCGTCCAAAAAGAACCCTTGGAAATGCCGCTGGATTCCCATTAAAGAGAAAATGCAAATATAGACTTGATATCTTAAATATTTTCCATTATGACATAAACTGCATTGACTGGATGCTCTTTGACAACAGATGCGTATATACTCTTAATTCAAAGTGCGTTTCTTAAAGTCAATTATCTAGTTGAAGATGGATAATACAGTATTTACCTTTCCCGGACACCAAGTGAGTTTTCCCCGAGATTTGTCTATTTCTTCAATCACTTTTTGCTTCATTTTATCCAGAGTGTCACAATTTTTATCGGATATTCCTAAACGCGTCATGATCTCTGCCATCTTTGTTATTGAATCGATCTTTGAAATAGCATCCATGTTCACTAATGATCTGTCTGTTCATATAAGGGTTTATGAATAATCAACTATTCCATTAACGAAGCGACATACTTATCAGTATATTTTCATGTCTGTCTAGTATGATGGGTGATTCAAATGAATTTGATATATCGAGATTGACTGGTATCAATAGCGTTGTCTCGAGTTGACGTCACGAATGCCGACTCCCCGCCAAGACTCAGACAAACATTGGCAACTCTTAATATAAATTATATTATGATTGAGAGCTTGCTGTGAGCTTGCTTGTTAAAGTTTATTTGGGCGGAATCATACACACGTTGTACTTTTTGCTTTAGTCGAAGTGCCAGTGTCGATATTTTTGCTTTGGTAGTTGTAATACAGGCTATTTCGTCGCTTTAGTATGGACTTTCCTGCCGCAGCTATAAATAGGTCTACTACCCTATATAGTCTATGTTAATATATTACAAATTGAGGGTTGCTTCACGTGTGCCTAAAAGATATAAACAAAATCTCGACGTTTCGAGCTAAAGCCCTTCGTCAGGAGAAATTAGTAGACAGATAAACACATTACATCCGCTTTTATAGCAAATCTATAAAAGCTGTCACGTGAACAAAATATTAACCAATGAAAATAAAGTAGTCATAACAATCATAACAAAATAGAATTAATATGTACAGATATAGACTGCGTCTATATCTGAGGAATCACTGAGGAATCTTCCGTTGATAAGTAAATCAATTTTTGCTTTTCGTAAGTGCTTATATTGGCTCTGCAATTGCAGTGATAAACTGCAGTCTTGTCTCTGCAATTGCAGTGCCAAACTCCAATCTTGGCTCCGCAATTGCAGTGATAAACTCCAGTCTTGTCTCTGCAATTGCAGTGCCAAACTCCAATCTTGGCTCTGCAATTGCAGTGATAAACTCCAGTCTTGTCCCTGCAATTGCAGCGCCAAACTCCAATCTTGGCTCTGCAATTGCAGCGCCAAACTCCAATATTGGCTCTGCAATTGCAGCGCCAAACTCCAATCTTGGCTCTGCAATTGCAGCGCCAAACTCTAATCTTGGCTCTGCAATTGCTGCGTCAAACTCCAATCTTGGCTCTGCAATTGCAGCGCCAAACTCTAATTTTGGCTCTGCAATTGCAGCGCCAAACTCCAGTCTTGTCCCTGCAATTGCAGCGCCAAACTCTAATCTTGGCTCTGCAATTGCAGCGCCAAACTCCAATCTTGGCTCTGCAATTGCAGTGCCAAACTCCAATCTTGGCTCTGCAATTGCAGCGCCAAACTCTAATCTTGGCTCTGCAATTGCAGCGTCAAACTCCAATCTTGGCTCTGCAATTGCAGTGCCAAACTCCAATCTTGGCTCTGCAATTGCAGTGCCAAAATCCAATCTCGGCTCTGCAATTGCAGTGATAAACTCCAGTTTTATCTCTGCAATTGCAGTGCCAAACTCCAATCTTGGCTCTGCAATTGCAGTGATAAACTCCAGTCTTGTCCCTGCAATTGCAGCGCCAAACTCCAATCTTGGCTCTGCAATTGCAGCGCCAAACTCCAATATTGGCTCTGCAATTGCAGCGCCAAACTCAATGCTTGGCTCTGCAATTGCAGCGCCAAACTCTAATCTTGGCTCTGCAATTGCTGCGTCAAACTCCAATCTTGGCTCTGCAATTGCAGCGCCAAACTCCAGTCTTGTCCCTGCAATTGCAGCGCCAAACTCTAATCTTGGCTCTGCAATTACAGCGCCAAACTCCAATATTGGCTCTGCAATTGCAGCGCCAAACTCCAATCTTGGCTCTGCAATTGCAGCGCCAAACTCCAATCTTGGCTCTGCAATTGCAGCGCGAAACTCAATCTTGGCTCTGCAATTGCAGCGCCAAATCCAATCTTGGCTCTGCAATTGCAGCGCCAACTCCAATCTTGGCTCTGCAATTGCAGCGCCAAACTCCAATCTTGGGTCTGCAATTGCAGCGCCAAACTCCAATCTTGGGTCTGCAATTGCAGCGCCAAACTCAATCTTGGGTCTGCAATTCCAGCGCCAAACTCCAATCTTGGGTCTGCAATTGCAGCGCCAAACTCAAATCTTGGCTCTGCAATTGCAGCGCCAAACTCCAATCTTGGCTCTGCAATTGCAGCGCCAAACTCTAATCTTGGCTCTGCAATTGCAGCGCCAAACTCCAATCTTGGCTCTGCAATTGCAGCGCCAAACTCCAATCTTGGGTCTGCAATTGCAGCGCCAAACTCCAATCTTGGCTCTGCAATTGCAGTGCCAAACTCCAATCTTGGCTCTGCAATTGCAGCGCCAAACTCCAATCTTGGCTCTGCAATTGCAGCGCCAAACTCCAATCTTGGCTCTGCAATTGCAGCGCCAAACTCCAATCTTGGCTCTGCAATTGCAGCGCCAAACTCTAATCTTGGCTCTGCAATTGCAGCGCCAAACTCCAATCTTGGCTCTGCAATTGCAGCGCCAAACTCCAATCTTGAGTCTGCAATTGCAGCGCCAAACTCCAATCTTGGGTCTGCAATTGCAGCGCCAAACTCCAATCTTGGCTCTGCAATTGCAGCGCCAAACTCCAATCTTGGGTCTGCAATTGCAGCGCCAAACTCCAATCTTGGCTCTGCAATTGCAGCGCCAAACTCCAATCTTGGGTCTGCAATTGCAGCGCCAAACTCCAATCTTGGCTCTGCAATTGCAGCGCGAAACTCTAATCTTGGCTCTGCAATTGCAGCGCGAAACTCCAATCTTGGCTCTGCAATTGCAGCGCCAAACTCTAATCTTGGCTCTGCAATTGCAGCGCCAAACTCCAAACTTGGCTCTGCAATTGCAGCGCCAAACTCCAATCTTGGGTCTGCAATTGCAGCGCCAAACTCCAATCTTGGCTCTGCAATTGCAGCGCCAAACTCCAATCTTGGGTCTGCAATTGCAGCGCCAAACTCCAATCTTGGCTCTGCAATTGCAGCGCGAAACTCCAATCTTGGCTCTGCAATTGCAGCGCGAAACTCTAATCTTGGCTCTGCAATTGCAGCGCGAAACTCCAATCTTGGCTCTGCAATTGCAGCGCCAAACTCTAATCTTGGCTCTGCAATTGCAGCGCCAAACTCCAAACTTGGCTCTGCAATTGCAGCGCCAAACTCCAATCTTGGGTCTGCAATTGCAGCGCCAAACTCCAATCTTGGCTCTGCAATTGCAGCGCCAAACTCTAATCTTGGCTCTGCAATTGCAGCGCCAAACTCCAAACTTGGCTCTGCAATTGCAGCGCCAAACTCTAATCTTGGCTCTGCAATTGCAGCGCCAAACTCCAATCTTGGCTCTGCAATTGCAGCGCCAAACTCTAATCTTGGCTCTGCAATTGCAGCGCCAAACTCCAAGTCTTGACTCTGCAATTGCAGTGCCAAGATTGGAGTTTTTAAATCATACCCATATGAGTTCAAATCTGATAAAATATAATATAAATTATTACAACGAACCGGAACAGAATCAATTTGAATACGTCATTTTTTCTGAAGTGTCACACAGGCGGCCCAATTTCAGGGTGAATGATCAGGAGTTGCGGGTTTTTAACGGCTTTTTATAAACAAATTTTATACTCCACCAAAACTATTCTAAAAACATTCTTAAATTAGTCAAATAACTACACTTTAACAATAAAATATAGTTGACATGATAGTATAATGCCTTTGCATTCTTTTAATTACGCCATGGGCTCATTTAGAGCGGTTTATGCAACCTTTTCTGTGGCCTATATGTTGTATCAAATTGTGTGTTGCTCCTCATATGTATATAAAAGGTAAATGCTCATTACTCGCGGCCCGACCGCATCGCCTTCAAAGTCAAATATCTCCGCTCAAACTTGTCGTACGGCAAAAAAAATTCGATCAAATCTTTTCACAAAGGTTTCTCTTTCTAACGAACATGGTTTGATCATAACTCGGGCAAATTTAGCGACGAACGGAGCCACAATCTCTCTCAATTTCGGCTATGTTCATAATACTTCGATCTGTTCGGGCATGATCGTGGACGTGACGTGCACAACTGGTGAACAATACCGCCTTACGCGGGACAGCAGCCAAATTCGTCGCTACTCGCCAATTTGACTGCTGTCCCACCCCGCGTAAGGCGGTATTGTTTACCAGTTGTTTACGTCGGACATAATAGAAAGGATCCAAAAAAGAGCGATGCGTATTATTTACCCCGAGCTATCATATGAAGATGCTTTGACTACTCTAGATATGAAGAACTTGTGGTCGAGAAGAGAGGATTTGTCTACTAAACTTTTTAAATTAATTGTTGACGATGAGAACCACAAACTTCACCATCTCTTATCTATGAAATTTCCAGAGACTTATAATTTAAGAAGATCAAAACAGTTTCATATTCCTAACTATCGTACACTGATAGATTTAAGGACACTTTTATAATATCAAGCCTTTTAAATGGAGAATAGTTCTCCAATGATTGCATTAATAGTAGATCATATAGATATATTTTTATTGTCATATTGTATATTTATCAGTATATTTTAGGTAACTTTGTTTCTTATAACAACTTGAACAGTATTTTAAAATTATTAGTAGTCTGATTTTTAAAAATGTATAAAATTTATCGATTGTAATGATCATGTAATTCAGCCAAAGGCTGCCATATGATTCTAATAAACGGTTTATCTATCTATCTATGTATGAAATTTATATCAAAATGCGCGCCAAAACAAGTAGATTTCAATTCCGAATCTAAGTGAAAGTCATATGCCAAACTGGAAGCGCTAGAACCTGTTTTCCTGCAACTTCCGCTCTACACGGCGATTTTGGAGCAATATTCTTATATAGCGCGCAACATTCAACCCCCCGAGTCCGACTCCAGAATGCGACGAATCTTTATCAAAATCATTGAAGACATAAATCTAAATTGGAATTAATTTTCTCCAAAATAACTTTGCTTATTTTTCCCGATTCGCTTTTAGCGGGATTAATTAATCGGCATTTTGGATTGTTTTCGAAATTTTCTTTGAACACAAAGAAAATTTCGAAAACAATCAATGGAGGAACTGCGACAACTGCGCGAGCAAAAATAATATTTTTGACGATTATTCCTTCTTAAAATCGCGACATAAGCAAGTAATATAATACTAAATTGTTAGTAAATGTTATCATGGTATTTCTGAGCTGTTTGTTTTCGTTCGAGCAAATGTTCAACTTAATAGGGAAAGAGTTTGAAGCAAATGACATATGTTGCCAGCTAATTGCTATCCATGCATGTTCTCGAATGTTCGCATGCACATAAGTAAGCAATCATGCATAAGATAATAACAATTCATTTCTTGGTAAATATTTTCTAAGAAAACGATTTATTTGAAAATAATAAATTGTATGGTTCTGAAAATATATTATGCACTTTGCCATATGTAAGTTGCATTGACTGTTTGCGATGATAACATTTTTATTTTTCTCACGGTTCTTTTTAAATCAGTATTGTTCGATAAATTAAGCGTCATACGTTACGTTTATCGACTTATTTACTAGCTTATTATTAAATATTCTGTTCGTTTATGTGTTCAGTTTACATCCAGTTTAACTTGTTATTAAAGTGCTATTAATTATATGCCATAAGGGCCACGCTTAAATTCGCTCTGGCAGACTTGGATTTGTGTTGTACCTAATTTTTATTATAGCCGTAGTCCATGTCGATGATGTTAAAGTATAAAAATGTTCAAATGTAAGATATAAAAGTGAATAGAAATTTAGTATTTAAAACGCACAAGAAACTATAATATTTTCTATCTAAGAAAGATACAAATTACCTACAACTAAAATCACAACTATACAGCTGAACTTCGTCAAACGCTTTCTTATGAGTATCATGCATTGAGAAGATGTCTGTTCGTATATTGTTCACATCAAGCAAGTTTAAAATAATCGATGTCAATGTTGTTTCCACAGTTGAGCAATGAGCATTGTTGAAAATGAATTTTTGTACATTAGAGTCCCTGAATTTAATGTATTATGATTGCCATCAAATTTAGGTTGCTACCCACGCCTTCAGACTCATCGCCGTCGGATAATACCTACAGGGACTTTGGATAATACCTACAGGTACTTGACCGTACTTCGTGATTGATACCCGACACAAGGTAACATATTTGTTGTTTGTTTCATTGAGTGTCAATTATCTCTCTAATCATTCAAAGCGACTTTGAAGAGCAACCCAAGAAGCAAGTGTACGTACTGTACATATATATTTCCTTTGTCAGCAGAGTAACATTTCGCATAATTATGCACCACGTCTCTCTTGCACTTTAATTGACGGTGATTTACATATGAGCATTTACACAAGAAATTATACCTCTTAATCAATTCAAAATAAGTAGAACTGTAGACCTACTGCGTTGCCTCCCGTTGGTCTTAGCAATTGTGAAAGTGCTCGGAAGCGTGAAGTTATGCTAGTGCTGTGCATCGGAGTACCGGAGGCCGGAGTTCGGCCGGAGGTCGGGCGTTTTTTGTCTGCCGGAGCCGGAGCCGGAGTTTGCTGTGCTTTCTCTCAGCTCCGGCTGGAGAGTCAGAATGACTTTGATTCTTTGAATTTGTTGAAAGTGCATTAAATCTGAAGTCGTATCTGTTGTCCCAAACGGCAACATTGCAACAAGTCATTATTACGTCTGTGATCTTATCACAGGAAAGTTGTAATACAATCGCAAGTTTGTATGTCTTGTATAAATTATGAAATATCTATTTTTAAACGAATCAGTATCAACTTTTTGATACTGACAGATTGCTCTGTTGAGAACATTGGCATTCAGGCATTGCACACTGCCAAAATCATTCATTAAAATCAAGGCTGGTTTTCATAGTGGCATAGATATTTTTTGCATGGTGCCTTGGTTGTTGTGTTTTCACTGTTTTGCTTCCTGATACATAACGTCTGATCATTATCTTAGCCTAGTAAAATAGATAAGCTGTTTGTTTGTGTAAGCCTTTTCAAAACAATTAGCTACATCTTTATTTAAACCGTAAGACGCCAGACATCAATACGCCAAACTGGCAAAAGTCAACAAATATTTTGTTCGATATAGTTCGATATCGTAGAAAACTTACATCACAGATACATTAATTTGGCAGCACTTATTTGTGCTGCAAACTACTGTCGAATACCTATTACAGGCGAAAAAACCTGTCCGGATCCATCGACGAAAAATTAAATACTCGCAGTGATAAGTGTGTAGGCTTGCCACAAACATAAAATATAGTATTCAATGTCTAATGAAGCACGGTATTGGTTGCACAAGACAAGAAGCAGTCGCTCAAACCCACAAACGCAAAGTTAATGTGAAAAACTTTTTATAATTAAAATTGTTGACAATTGCAAACGTAGCGTCGAAGCGTCTGATAAAATTCTCAGGCTGTCAATCATAGATTAGAACGCGCTCTCGCGCCATGCAGACGACAGCCTCTGGACGACAGCTATGACGACAGTCATCAGTGTTAAAATCAGAAAAAAAGATAGTGCTTCCACTTTGAAACTGGAAATTTCCATTAAATTTCGAATTTTCACGAATTTGCCGCAGCTGGAAATTTTCTGGCGGAGCCGGACTTTTTTTTTCCGGAGCTGGAGTAGCCGGAGGTGAAAAACCCGGAGTTTGCACAGCACTAAGTTATGCTTAATATGTAACAAGAAGGATTAAATATCGTCTAAAGTAAGCTACAAGATGTACGATACTGAAGTTTACATTGTAAATTTGAAATATTTTTCTACATATATGTACAATATAGCAGTAGTTAAAAAAACTGTGCACAAAAATACCTTTAACAGAATATAGGTCATGGAAGAGATAGGTACCAATTGGTGAGCTCACATTTCACGTTCAGAAGTTAATAATCTGCACATAACAACAGATTGAATAACACACTGTATGTTCACAACGATACTTATAGCTTCCATTTGAAACATAATAGAACCCAGAGAGGAGGCATTTTTTAGCGTGCTTGGACCGGCGAACATTTGTAAAAAAAATGTTGTCAGATTCGCAGTTAACGTTTCTTGTGTAGTACAGAAAGTGTGTATGCGCAATTGTATAATAGACTGTATTTACTGATTACATTTTACGACATTATTAAACGCATACGGATACACTTTTGTTGCAATAAATATTCCTCAGACATTTGAATACGACACATATTACAGACAATAAACTATTCTGTGATACTAGATCAAATAGTCTGGCAGCAAACGAGTTAAACAGCAAACGAGAGTAAATTATATTACAAATAACCAAATAACTCACATATATTAATACTTTCTCACAGATTTATATGACCGAGTCTCTTTTGAAGTCATTGTAGTTTCATTGAGCCAAAATCTGGTTGAATATACATTAAACAGGGGATAAAAAATAGGCGTACGGACGTACGATTGTACGCCGAAAAATGCTTGGCGTACGTCCAGTATCTAAGGAAACATACGATAACGTACACTTACTACAGCTCCTTTGTATTTGCCTACAATTACTTCAGACAGCGAGCATTCTCTGGTCCGAGTTAGCGTCGTCAATTTTCCATCTCGCTATCTGCAGCGTTTTTTAGTCTTACCAAAAATTTCGCGTTGTTTAGCGGTTAACTCGCGAGTAACAACGTTTTGAAAATGTTCTATTTCTAATAAACAGGAAATAATATACAACAGAGAACATGGGTAAAACTATAGTTCAGAAAATCGTACGTCGACATCGATAAACCGTACGCCTTAGTTATAGAGCGTACGACCTCGTACGGCATTTCTCAAGCATTTTTTAACCCCTGATTAAAGCTTCGCCCCACGCTGATTATGCACCAGGCAGTACTTGAAAGCGATCGGGTTATTTTAGTAATAAATATACTTTAATTAAAACAACATCAATATAATGTCGTCCAAAAAGAACCCTTGGAAATGCCGCTGGATTCCCATTAAAGAGAAAATGCAAATATAGACTTGATATCTTAAATATTTTCCATTATGACATAAACTGCATTGACTGGATGCTCTTTGACAACAGATGCGTATATACTCTTAATTCAAAGTGCGTTTCTTAAAGTCAATTATCTAGCTGAAGATGGATAATACAGTATTTACCTTTCCCGGACACCAAGTGAGTTTTTCCCGAGATTTGTCTATTTCTTCAATCACTTTTTGCTTCATTTTATCCAGAGTGTCACAATTTTTATCGGATATTCCTAAACGCGTCATGATCTCTGCCATCTTTGTTATTGAATCGATCTTTGAAATAGCATCCATGTTCACTAATGATCTGTCTGTTCATTTAAGGGTTTTTGAATAATCAACTATTCCATTAACGAAGCGACATACTTATCAGTATATTTTCATGTCTGTCTAGTATGATGGGTGATTCAAATGAATTTGATATATCGAGATTGACTGGTATCAATAGCGTTGTCTCGAGTTGACGTCACGAATGCCGACTCCCCGCCAAGACTCAGACAAACATTGGCAACTCTTAATATAAATTATATTATGATTGAGAGCTTGCTGTGAGTTATTTTAATAATTTGATAGATTGTTTAAAGTTTATTTGGGCGGAATCATACACACGTTGTACTTTTTGCTTTAGTCGAAGTGCCAGTGTCGATATTTTTGCTTTGGTAGTTGTAATATAGGCTATTTCGTCGCTTTAGTATGGACTATTCTGTCGCTGCTATAAATAGGTCTACTACCCTATATGGTCTATGTTAATATATTACAAATTGAGGGTTGCTTCACGTGTGCCTAAAAGATATAAACAAAATCTCGATGTTTCGAGCTAAAGCCCTTCGTCAGGAGAAATTAGTAGACAGATAAACACATTACATCAGCTTTTATAGCAACGCTATAAAAGCTGTCACGTGAACAAAATATTAACCAATGAAAATAAAGTAGTCATAACAATCATAACAAAATAGAATTAATATGTAAAGATATAGACTGCGTGCAGGCTTCGGCCCGATTATAGGGTCGAAGGCCTTCACACAGGCGTTACACTTATCAAAGCGCTATAAATGTCGTACAAGGGAAGGGAAGAGGGGATATAGAGGAAAGCATATAAGAAGTATTTAAGAGAAAAGAATGAGCTAGATGAAGGAGAGGCGCTCATTGATACCATCAGGCTGAATGGTGCCAAGTTTAAAAATGAGACGCTTTTCTTGCTTCCGACGGGTATCATTGCCACCAATAATGGGATGAATGGCGCATATATTCATATCAGAAAAGGAGTGGTTGGCAATGTTGAAGTGCCTAGCAACCGGTTTGTTGTGCACATTGTTCTTAACATCACGCAAGTGCTCAGCAAACCTATCGCCTAAACGTCTTCCAGTCTCTCCGATGTGGAGCAAGCCACATTTGCTGCAATAGATGCAGTAAACGAGGTTGGAGGAGATGCACGTGAAACTGTGCTTGATGACAAACTGAGATTTTGGAGCCGAAATACAGGTGGCGAGGTTTAAATGCTTACAAGTGTAGCACTTAGCACGACCACAGGGAACAGTGCCAGTTGGTGACACAGAGTCCTGTCGAAGTGAGCTGTGCACTAGGGTTTCCCGGATGTTTTTACTGTGTCGAAAAGAGACCAGTGGGGTCTCGGAGAAAATGGAAGACGTTGCAGGGTCATTTTTAAGTAGATTAAAATTCTGGCAAATGATGTCACTTACTTTAAAATTGAAGGGGTGAAAGGTTAAAACTAAAGGTACTTTTTGATTAGAAATTGCAATCGAAGGTTCTCTTAAGGTGTCTGAACGGGGTAGAAGGTTCTCTTAAGGTGTCTGAACGCAGCCTATATCTTTACATATTAATTCTATTTTGTTATGATTGTTATGACTACTTTATTTTCATTGGTTAATATTTTGTTCACGTGACAGTTTTTATAGCGTTGCTATGAAAGCTGATGTAATGTGTTTATCTGTCTACTAATTTCTCCTGACGAAGGGCTTTAGCTCGAAACGTCGAGATTTTGTTTATATCTTTTAGGCACAAGCGAAGCAACCCTCAATTTGTTCTATATTTCCGTGGCCGACGCTGAATTAAAGTCCACGATATGTTAATATATTGTTGCTTTCGTGTTTATACTAAGTTTGGACGCTGTCCATTTTGTGCCCATTATTTTGCTCTTTTGGTGTTTTATATTCGCTATATTTAAAATACGGATTTATTTCAAATTAAAGATTAATTGTCACTTATAGGTAAAATAATTTGAAATATAAATTATTTTCACTGAGGAATCTTCCGTTGATAAGTAAAACTATTTTGCTTTGACAATAAAAAAATATGTTGAAAAAATATTTCACAAGCCGGTTAACTTATTGATTTAATAGTCTATTTTTAAATATCAGTTCTGTCTGGTTTAAAAATGAACCTCTGTATGGTTTAAAAATGAATTCTACAACTAGTGCTTCTCCGATAAATTTAACAACTCTCACTGAAAACGACGGCGTTCCCGGCTCATATTTTGAGCATGATCCATTGGATTATACTGTCGATCAACTCAAGCGGTGGTTAAAATGTAGAGGCTTGAAGCAAAGTGGTATTAAAGCCCGAAGGCCCTTTACCACGTTGGCCCTTTATCCGTGGGCCCTTTCTCGCCTGGCCAATGAACTGCACAAATATATGTGTTCCTAATTATCATTGATATATCAAAGTTTTTCCGCGAACATGCTGAAACCCAGCAACGAGACTTTTCAATTCCTTGCGACGGTTTTGGAAAAGGTATAAATACCTTTTGCCCAGAAGCTCTCATATCCTGAAGCGATTTCGGCAATTTTTCAGACTTTTATAAAGCCAGCTTTTAGTTCAAATTAGCCTGTAATAGTTGTTTTCCTCAAAATTTTAGAGTAACACTGGCCAAATATAGTTTACTCCAAGTTGCTTTATGGATTTTATATGGCAAATGAAATACATAGCCTTGAATTATGTGCGTTTCTTAATATATAATCGCACGAAGTTTACGGCAAAATATATCAGTTGTGTATATTTTCTATTAGCTGTAAATCGTGAATTAGATTGTATTTATTAATCTAGACAACTACGAACACTCAAATATCCTATAAACGCAAGTACTAGACAAGTAGAATCTAACTAAATATTAAGGTCAGAAGCAGTACGACGAATTTTGGCACAAGAATAAAATAAATTTGACACACAAGGGCCAAATCAGTGTCACTGAACAAAGTACAATGTGTTTACGGAATATATATGGCTTTAACACGAAAAATCTTACCTAAATATCGCTGAAATAGTAAGATTTTGCAAGTTTCTTCCTCGGTCTTCTCAGTTTGTTTACGTTGTGAATACAAAAACTGGAAATGCACACGCGTTTACGTTCGCTCATTGGTCGACTAATTAGGCGAGCGTTATTGATGACCAATCAGAATAAAGAAACTTGTAGCATAGCAACGTAATTTTCGGTCATCGTTTGAAGTTTAGTTGCCGCGACGTTGCGGGAAGGCGGCCTAAAAACTCTCGATTTTTCTCTTAAAAATTTATTTTTCGGCTTGGCAACAACTCAAACCTTTTTTCTACATCTATCTGAGTATGAATATGTTTGTTGCCAGCTTCTAACACGAAGTTGCCATCAAACGTTTTTTGTTGAGAACTTGCCTCCCGTATTCCCAACTCAAATCACTAATAGGAAAATAATTATTTATTCGATATATTAATCACAATCCCACAAACACGCCATTCTTTATTGCTCAAAACGTAAACATTCACCGGTATAAACCGTAGCTGTCCGACGGTTCGCGAAGTTGGGACTCGCGTGTCCCGCGCGATAACAAACAGCTATAATCTAAATGTAGTAACTATACTAATAGTTTCCGACATTTTAGAGGCGCTTTTTGATATCTTGGCCGGCCGACTAATACCCAAAGTACTTACCTAAAACTTTAATGAAAATCCCTGGATAGATATAGATAACGGGGAAAATATACCAGTTTATAAATCATGTATTTATATACCAACTGTTTTGCGTATCTTTATACGCAAAACAGTTGGTATATAAATACATGATTTATAAACTGGTATATTTTCCCCCTTATTATCCCCCAACCGACAACAACACTCGGTACAAGGCTCAACCGATGGGAAAAAATCGCATCAACGAAATGATGAAACGAATTGTCCACGGTACACAACTTGAGCATCAACAAAATAAATTGGCGAACCCCAGCGCGCGTAAGACTGTTGTCAATAAATTAAGGAAAAACAACGTCGATCGTTCCTCGATTGTGAAGGTTACTTGTCACCGCAACTTGCAGTCGCTCGATTATTATGATGAAGGCGACGAAGAAGAGCAGCAGCAAATATCTTCCAACAAATGCTGGGGAAATAATCTTCTACAACGTCGCGATGGGGCATCCACTTCGAGTTCAATCAGACACCAGTATGCAACTTCGACAGCCATGGAAATGCAACAACAGCAAGCCTTTCTTCCAGATTTTCAACGGCAAGGTCAGCTAAGCGTGAGCAGTGGCAATTCCTTTCCAAGCACCTGCCCTAACCAACTGAATCAAGCAACGGTGAGACAAGAAAGTAAACATCATATGCTCAATTCCAACAATTTCAGCAAGTAACGTTCTCAGTTGGTTCAACGATGACTTCACAAATTCTGTCTCAGCATGCTTCAAAACCAAGGCGACGTCGGGCTTACATGATTGAAATTGACTCCTATTGACTGTTTTGTTTTCAACTGTTGAAAATATTTCATATTTGAACTTTTGTTTGCTTTCTTGAGCTTTTAATTTACACGGACACGAACGAGCATGTGCTTTGTTTAACTACAGTTCCGTTGTGCAATTTATGCATTTTGACGTACATAAAGGACAAGTTTAAATTTCATATAGTCTCGAATATTTTAATGTATATTATTAATACTTGAGTAATAGTATGGTTTCTCGTGAAATTTGGATGTAACATACACTGTGGGTTAAAGACTCAATAGCACTCGTCCTTCGGACTCGTGCTATTTTGAGGTCTTTGAAAAACTCACACGTGAATGTTATATCCAAATTGCACTCGAAGCCATACTATAACCTATGCTAAACACTTCAGTTCAAAACGAGCTGTTATCAACGTGTGTCTTGTCCGATCAACAATAGAATATAAAACTTATATATATACTATGATAAAAATGTAAAAATATACTATAATTGAAACTTTAAAAACATGTATAATTGCAACATTAAAAACAATACATTTCTTGGAGAACATCTTCCAGTTAATTTCATAATCGTACAATTGTATCAGGCTTTGCTTAACGTAACGGTGAAACAATGCCGTAGCTATTGCAACTTTTTCCCCATGACGAAAGCAAGCTTTCTGGTTTCCAGTGCCATGTTTATCACCTTTTTCCACTGGTTTGGAAGTTGGAACTAGTGTTGAGACCTGGAGGGTGAGTTTAAATTATGCATCTATGTAAAGTAGCTTATTAAAATTATATTGAAATGTTACAGTATGCTTACGATAGCCAATCTGTATTATTAACAATGCTTCGTTATTAATTGTGTATAAAAATAGCTACGTGACCTAGATTTGCCTAATGCACAAGCCTAAGCGATAAAATACTAGATACATGCTAACTATGTCCCATGCTTCAATTTACCGCCTTGCTTTTCCTGCTAGTTTTTCTTACGGCTATATTTAAATCAAGCGTTTATGTAAAACATGAGAGCAATGTATATAACAGGCTTACCTCAAAATCTTGACTTTTGCCTGTTACATCCTAAACTGGATCTTCAGGTGATCCTAATCAGTCAATTGGCGTTAGTGACCAGTTTGAGGTTAGCAAACCAATACTCTTTGTCGGTTTTATGATATCCAGAGTACTGTTTAACATTTTGTGAATCAACGCAAACCACACTACACTCCCAGCTATTGGGTACAAATGATAACTCTTTACAAATTGTTGTGTTCCTGATTGCTATGTAAATGTTTTATAACATGAATGTATACCAATTTTCTTATACGACTAAAAATATTGCCATGCAGTTGCTCTGTCTTGTAAGTGGTCGAGGTTTGCATGTACCATGGTTAAAACAGCCATGCATATACCAAGCATTATTCAGAACACTTCTCAGCAGATAACACAGAGGACAGGCGTCCCTGTTCAATCAAAGAGTTTAGGGAAACTCTGTAACGTCATTCTTTCAATGTGATACAGCATGCTTGTCCGTAGCATTCAAATGTAGCATTAGGTATAAAGTGTTTTCGGGTATCAGAGAAAAACGAATACTAAAACAATTGCTATATATAGCAATGTCCTGGAATGTTAAACATGCCATAATAGTTCACAGAAACATGCCAATTCATTTTTTGGAGATATTTAGTTTTAAATATATTGGAGATTTTACCTTTTTTTGGATTTAGTGATATAGTACAGCGGAGGGAGGGTTCTGCAAACATTAGCTGTTTGCAATAGCAAAATAAATTTATTTTTCTCTCGGTGTTGTTTTTTAATACTGCTTCTCGATAAATTGAACGAATTCAACGCAATCAATCTTGCGCAGTGTTGGCCTACGTTTATCGATATATTTAACAAACTGATTATTTAAGTTTCTGTTTCTTTATGTGTCAATTGTCCTTATTTGAACTGGTTAAAACCACACCCCCCCCCCCCCCCCCCGACTCCATTGATCCAGAAAAGATTTCTGGAAAAACATATTCAACTTTATAAACAAGCTGTTTGGAAGTTTAATTTGAAGATTTTAGTTAACCTGTGGTTAGGCTAACAGGCTTTTGAACAACCGACACTTCAGTGTATTTCTAAGTCATTAAAAACGGAATTAATCAATGTTTTATACAATCAAAATAGACGGTTTCCGATTTATATCCGTATTTTTCGTCAACTACAGTACGTGTGTATATAATTTGTGGAAAAGTGAGAATTTTACTCGAAAACAACATCAGTGAACTTGATCTTTACATTAAAACGTCATTGTTGCTCTAGCAACGAGTTATTCATATTATTCTTAAGTATATTTGGATACTGTTTCATAAAAGTGAGAATGATGTAGTATTCATTTCTGAACAAATATTAATTGTCCAAAAATTATTTAGAAAGTCGTATATATTACATTTCTTCCACATGCATGGCTACATTCGTTGCTTCACTATTAAACGGGAGGGTGGATCCGAGGACACTAATATAATCAAGTTTGCTATATGAAGGTTAGAGCACGAGGGAGAGGTTTTTATTTAAGAATTAAAAAACGAGTTGCGTGCCGTTATGGTGTAATAATGCACGAGGGAGGAATGTTGGGAGAATACGAGAGTATTCTCCCAACATACCCTCGAGTGCATTATTACACCATAACAGCACAAGACGAGTTTTTTTCATTCTTTTATATTACAAGTGGTAGATAAGCACAGTAAACAATTTTGTTCAAAGATCAATATTGATATTCTCCTAACATGTAATCACTGACGTCATTCGCAAGCTTTTCAATGTTTTCATTGCTTGGCAACAACTACGCCTGAATTCTGGCCGGCGAAGGAGCGAAAAACTTGCAACTCAATAAAATTAGGGAATAAAAGGCACAAAAACTGTTGAAAATTTTTCAAATATGGTGCACAATGATAGACAGATGATTGGTTTTCGTTGTTCTGATTCACTTTTGTCCTGGATTCGGTATAAAAGCGAAGGGTTTTTGTCAAGCTGCTTTGACGACATTGGCTGTCAAGTTGATTTTTCATCTTGAACCAAATATATCGGGCAGTTTTTGTTTGAAGGTACTGTTTGAATATATTTTGTGTTTTTTGCTAATTCAGTGGTTGGTGGTTAAAAATTTTCTCAGACAAACTGTCAAGAAATGCATAAACATGTCGTATTTGTGTAGGTTTTTGTCGTTGCATCTTGACAGCTTAAAAACTGTACACATAGTGTTATCTAAGTCAATGCCAAAGTGGTTAATTTTAATTTTTTGCACCTAGAACTGTGTTTGGTTTGTGTTTAAATACAGTTTTGTACCTTTAAATGTCAAAATAGCACATATTTTCGCGTTTCTTGTCGCTGTTGAATGCGAACTTTCAAGCAAAAAAGTATATTTCAAACTCAGAAACAGCTACAAATCTTTATTCGCCGTTTATGGATCCCTTTGTTATTTGTTGGCTGGCTTTTTCCATCTCGTTTAGGTCTACTTTTTCTTGCTTTCTGACAGACTTTGGATTTAAAACTATTATAATTTTGTTCATATTGTATTGACAATTCCGAGGAAAATTTAACAAGCGGGGACAAAGGGAGAAAAATTAAAACGGTGGCCGTGCTTTATTGCGTCATAAAGCACGCGAATTAGCCAATCAAATTGCTCGTTAGATACTACTTATAATATAATTAACTTTAAAAAACTCATTAACTATTCATGAGGAAAAGACAAAGGAAATCACTACCGTGTCGGTGGTTTTATATGTGGTAAAAAATCATGTTAATTTACATAAACTTTAGCTTTAATTTTCTCGGCTTAGACAACGTTTATTTTTAAAATTACTTCGCCAATGAACTCATAAGATGGGTCGTTTTTAAGCCATTTAAAACACTCGCAGTTCGTGCTTTATCAGATATAAAACACTCGTGCTGCGCACTCGTGTTTTATATCTGATAAAGCACTCCTGCTCGTGTTTTAAATAGTACGTGAAGACTGAGCGCGACGCGATAAGTCTTTACAGTGAATTCAAAAACTCATTAATAATTCATGAAGAAAACACAAAAGAAATTAATGTTTAATCAGTGTCTTTATATGTGATAAAGACCCGCTCGTTTTTCTCGTCGAAATTTCTCGGCTTTCAAGACAACAATTTTCAAAATTCGTTTTTATATGAGCTAATAAGATGGGTCGTTTTTCAAGCCATTTAAAACACTCGCAGTTCGTGCTTTATCAGATACAAAACACTCGGCTTCGCTTCGCGTTTTATATTCTGATAAAGCAGGAGTGCTCGTGTTTTAAATAGTACATAAAAACCATACTTGCCACACCCTATTCTTTCGTTTTTCGTCGGTTTCTACATTAGAAATTCAAGATAATACATAGTTTGTTTTTGAAAAAGAGCAATTAGGGATTTGAAAATTCAATTGTGTTATTACGATTTTTAAATCAATTATTTTTAAATGTTGTGTGCATGAATGAATTTAAACAAATTGCTTTGCATCAAAACAAATTGCTTTGCATCATTTTGCATTCGCAAATTGCTTTAAAGTACGATGATCAGGGCAAGAAATATCTTGAATACGGCGAGAATGTTAGTAAAACCAACTCCGGTGGGCTTAAAGAAAGAAAAAACTAAACCGAAAGTTATTCGGGCATATGAAAATACTGATTCGACGAGATGCATAGTGCGTTTATACGAAAAATATTGTAGCCTTTGGTAAGAGCTTGTTTTGTTTGATTGTACTATAGAGTTTTTTTATCGTTTTGATGTAATTAACACCGATTGTCAATATGCAATGTATGAATTTTCTCGCTATCGTCCAAAAGAAAGAAATAACGACGCGTCCTACCTCACCCCGTTGCAAAAACCCAAGCCTGACTGTTGGTATTGTGGTGTTCCGTTGGGCCATAATAAGTTATCAAGTATGGCAAAGCGACTTTGTGACGCTGGAGGAATTACTGGTTTTAAAACAAACTACAGTTTACGGGCTACAGCGGCAACAAGATTATACGACGGAAAAGTTGACGAACAACTAATATGTGAAAAAAAACAAGTTAGTCAGTTTTGACGAATCATTCGTATGCTGATTAATATTTTGGAAATTTTTAAGACTTATACTTCGTCTTTTATTGAAGGACATGACCAGTGGCGTAGCCAGCGGTCGATTTGGTCCCGCTATGCAAATTTCAAATTATTCATTTCTTTAGAAATTAATTGTTTTCACCGTCAATGAACACGAACAAATTTGCATAGGAGGACTAAATCGGCGGGCTGGCTACCCTACTAAGGACATCGAAGTTTGGCTGTACGAGCATACAAAAGAACAAGCAAGGAACTAGAGGAGAGCGTTTCGTCCGTATTGTACGGACATTCAACACCGTCAAAAAAGAGGGCAGTTCAAGTAAAGGAGACCAAACCTGAAAAAGCTGTTAAAGAGGAGGAAACAAAGTTAAATGAAGATATGAGCACCAAAAAAACAGATAAGAAAACAACTCCTCATAATATTACTATTAACTTTAACCTCTCATGACAAACTTGATTTTTACTTTGTGTGTAGAATAGTTGTATTTATTTGGTTGAAGTTTTGTGTGTGCTTGTGCGGGTGATTTTGTTTGAGATACTTAATTTAAAGCGTTTTGTTAATTATGCTAATTTTTAATGTAAAGTTATCCCAGTTTATTATTTTGCCGTAATAACCTGGTACTAGGTTATTATTTTTCCGTAATAACCTTCAACGCCGCATTTCTTCCGGAGAAATCAAATACCACCTCATGCTTTTAAATTGGAGGTTGTTACTGAGAAGTTAAAAACCGACGAAAAACAAAACAATAGGGCGTGGCAATTTGTAAACCTAAATATATCAATAAATCTAAAATTCCCAGCTACGCTTTTCCATATGAGTGTTACAGTATGAGTAGGTTAACCGGCCTAACCAGGGTCGGAAGTAATTAGTATTCAAAATGGCGTCGCGTGCGCACGGTAGTAATTAGTATGCAAGGCGCCATATTGGAAAGTGACGTATCTTCTGAGGTTGTGTAACCTAGAGGTTGCGCAACCTGGAGGTGACATTTGAACCGAGTATTAGTATTCACGCGTCACGCCTGGAAGTAAGAATAATAATGAGGTGACGTAATATAAAGCGTTGCGTAACATAAAGCGTTGCGTAACATAAAACGTTGCGCAACGTTTAAATACTAATAGCGTTGCGTAACATAAAGCGTTGCGTAACATGAAGCGTTGCGTAACATCCATACCGAGAGTATCCGGCAGAACTCCGAAAAATTCCATCGTGTAGTTAACCTGGGGGTTCCCTCGGGGTTCCCTATGCGACTTCGCATTTTGCTCATGCGTCTTCGCATTTTGCTCATGCGTCTTCGCATTTTGCTCATGCGTCTTCGCATTTAGTTCGCATTTTCTCATGCCTCTTCGCATTAAGGCCCTTCGTGGTCCGATGGCCCGGAATATCTCAGCCTAGCTGTCACTTAGTCTTAAGTTCGCATTTTTCTCATGCGTCTTCGCATTAAGGCCTTTGTGGCCCTATGCGCCCTCGCATTTTGCTCATGCGTCTCGCATTTAATTCGCATTTTTCTCATGCTTCTTCGCATTTAGTTCGCATTTTTTTTATGCGTCTTCGCATTAAGGCCCTTCGTGGCCCGATGGCTCGGAATATCTCAGTCTAGCTGGCACCTAGTCTTAAGTTCGCATTTTTCTCATGCGTCTTCGCATTAAGGCCTTTGTGGCCCTATGCGCCCTCGCATTTTGCTCATGCGTCTCGCATTTAATTCGCATTTTTCTCATGCTTCTTCGCATTTAGTTCGCATTTTTTTTATGCGTCTTCACATTTAGGCCCTTTGTGGCCCGATGGCTCGGAATATCTCAGTCTAGCTGGCACTTAGTCTTAAGTTCGCATTCTGTTCATGCCTCTTCGCATTAAGACCTTTGTGGCCTCATGTGCCTTCGCATTTCTTCGCATTTTGCTTCGCATCCTTCGCATTAAGACCCGTTGGCCCGGAATAACTCATACAAGTGTACAGTACCAAAACTAATATAGATGCGAAAAAATGAGCAGAAATGAACACCTAATGTGCGCGAGAATTGAAAATTGCCCAGAGATGAAAGTCAAGAACGTTTAAACCAGCTCGCTTGTATTGTCCCACAAGCCAACTATATAACTCTTGACTTTCTTTTCATTCCTTGGGAGCGTGTAGTAGACAATGGGTTCTTATCAGTGTGATCGGTGTCTACCACGGTTTTCATCTAATTATGATGTCAGGCGGCATAAAGCGAGCCATTGCACGTATGCCCATAGTTTTGACGAAGGCTCCGTGATGGAATACGAAGATAAGCCAGTATATGATAAAGTGATCACAGATGATGAAATTCCCGGAAAGAAATCCCGTTATATAGAATCGGATGAGGATGTATCAACCTCGTCACATGATGATGAAAGTAGTGAGAATGCCGAGACAGATGATGATGAAAACAGTGAGAATGCAGAGACGGGTGATGATGAAAACAGTGAGAGTTCCAAAGATGATGGTGAAATAAAGGAAGATATTGATCCTTGGGCAACCATGATTGACGATGCAAAAGTGACGGTTGGGCCAGAATATGATGAACTGTTGAAAACGTTGCAAATGGATGGGCAAGAAGAAAGTGTAGCTACAGAAAGCCCTTGACCTGAACTTCAGAAAGAATTCGCTGGCGTTTACCTGGATAATTTATGTTGGATAAAAGCACTTATAAAGGATCCTGTGCATAGAAAGATCATGGAAACGAAGGAGGCATTTGTGAACGAAGACCCGTCTGATCCTGATGAAGCTTTATCTGCAGCGGTTGACAAAATAAAGTTTCTGTTGAAACGGCTTTTAGAAGATCAAGGACGTTTTTCAGATAGTGATGATGATCAATAAATCGATGTAGTGGTTATGTGAAATAAAAATGTATCAAAATTGTATTGTGTATTGTTTCATCTTTTAAGCAATAATTAGTCCTTGTATAAATGTACACCAGAATTAAGCCGTACCGTACCTTCTATCGGGCCTGATTGGGCCTTAATGCTTGCGAAGAATGCGAAGCAAAATGCGAAGAAATGCGAACTAAATGCGAAGCAAAATGCGAAGAACATGAAGCAAAATGCGAAGGCAGACAACAACATGAAATTGAACGTTACAGAAACTAAAGAATTCAACATATCACTTTCTAACGTTCCACACTCGTTCCCTGCTTATCCATAGACAATCAACATCTTGAAGTTGTCTACACTGTTAAACTTCTGGGAGTGTACTTGACTGCTGATCTATAGTGGACGACTCATATTAACCATATATGCTCTAAAGCCAGCAAACGTCTATTTGCAATCCGAATATTGAAACGAAATGGCGTAGAACTGAGGGATCTTAGAAATGTATACTGCAGTTTCATACGACCTGTTCTAGAGTACGCATGCCCCGTGTGGCATTTTTCATTGCCTCTTTCCTTGTGCGATCAAATTGAACAAATTCAACGCCGGGCTCTGAAAATTATCTATCCTGATTTATCGTATAAGGATGGTTTATACGAACTCAATATTTGCCTACACTTGTTGATCGGAGGATTCCTTGTGTAAACGGTTTTACGAGAACAATTTTGGTACTTCAAGTAAAACGTCTGATCTGTTACCTAGAATGAAATTCCACTCATATAATATAATTTTAGAAATGCTAGAAACATTCCACTTTATAAGACACGTACAAATACATTTTATGACAGTTTTTTACCAACCTGTGTGCGGAAATGGGATTTGCCTTGAACCTTTAAATTTAATAACTTAACACAATAATGCATTAACTTTTCTATATTTGTTATATTGTACATATACTTTTATATATTTTATTCCAAATTATTGTATTTAATGTTATCTTGTTACTTGAGTTTTTCAGTTTCTTTTTGTAAACTGCCATTCAAGTTTTAAAAAATTCAATTCAATTCAATTCAATTCAATTCTACAAACACTAAGTTCTCCCTAATAATCATTAACTGGTCTACATCCATTAACTGGGCCATTTTGTCCCGTACGATACTCTCCATTGTTGACGAGGGCTATGGAAAATAATATTGTAAGTGTCACACAACTACTCAACTAGAATATGATTACACATCCAACATAGAATATGAGGTCCGACGTCAGAGCACTTAATGCACAACATTAAATGTTCCGCAGTAATTAAATGTCCCGCTTTATTTTTCAGGTAGTTTTACACAACAGTCAATCGCCATAACCTTGAATTCGTTAACTACATACTGTATCAAATATTCGCACCGCATAAAAATACAAAAATTCAAATTGCTATTTTTGTAGGTCCCTATTGCGACCAAACGTTTTTCTCATCCAAGAGAGATAGTTTATGGCATTATCTGTACATAATATCTAAGCAGTCTCCTACTCTCCATTTAATTCCTCAAATTGTCAGGAGTTAGAAAGAGCATTGGTAAAGCAAGCCATGGAAACTGCTCTTGCTATTTCAAATAAGCATGCATTAAAATAGGCTAAAGACAGTGCATTTCTGAAGGTTTCAATAATTAAAGAATCAACAATTTGCATAGCACAACCAGTTGCTATGTCTAGCTTCATCACTGAGACAGAGTATATAATCTACCTTGTTGTAAGACAACCCACTGAATAAAACAGCCTGGTTTAGAACAGGTCGCTGCATATTGATTGAAAAGCTGCCTGGTATTAGACAGAGTATAAGAGCAAATTAAGGCACATTGCGGTTTAATAGGTTAACCATAAGTGAGGAGTTAATTAGAGTGAGAACACTATACTGATACTAATCTCCCATAGTTTGTAGACACGAGATTGTGAAAAACTTCAACCCTAAGTTTTGCAGAATCTGAATACCTTTTACATTGTCACATTGGCCAATATCAAACACACATAACTTGCTGCAGTTTATTAAATCCTTGTATCATTTGTTTTGTCTCTTCCAGTAATATATCATTGTTCTAATCTTTGAGTCCTGAGGACAAGGTGAACCATACAGAACTATACCTTGTTTCGCCAGCTCCAAATATACAATATCCGTCAGCTCAAGAGAAGTAAACATATATATTAGGACAACCTGACAGCTTGAAAAATGTAACACATATAATAGAGTACGTATTGAATGCCAATAGACAGGTCTCATAATTATGTCTATTTAAGCCATGCATATCCAACACTCTCCCCTTAACAAGTAAAATCGTCTAGCATTTAGACAGAGTAAAATAGGAATGTAGGGCCACTGGGGCGAAATGAGCAAATTGTCTTAATGGGTTAAAAGAGACATGGGCAAACGAGAAGGTAAGTCGGCAGGGTTTTGAAGACCGGGACAAAACCCCCATGATACTCTCGAAGTAAGTTGTCGTATTTCTTGGACTCTGCGTTCCACGTATTGATTCCAGGGTTTCTCATTTGTGATCCAACACAATACTGCTCTGGAGTCGGTCCAATTGAAAATTTCGATGTCTTCATTATTTGGAAGACAATTGTGTACAGTATTAATCAAGCTAGCCAAAATGGTAGCTCCCAACAGTTCCAGACGTGGGATGGTTTGTGTTTTCAAAGGTGCTACCTTGGTTTTAGCCGCTACGACCTTTACTTGAACATGCCTGTCCGCGTACACTGATCTCCAATAAACGACTGCTGCAATGCTGTTTTTGAAGCGTCGCTGAATCCATGCAACTCTATCTTTGTCGGCTCTGTGTCAGGTGCATTGTAGTATCTCGGAATTCGTATATTGTCCAGCTTGTCTAACTCGTTCAGAATCTTATTCCACTTCGATAGAAGTCGATTGATCTTCCTCCATAATATATGGCTGTGTGGTTGTTGCATTCGCTTCGACTTTCTCTTCAACATTAGTTATGTTTTCCATAAGAGCATTCGAATTCTAGCTCCATTTACGCAAGTTGAAACCTCCATCTAGCATAATTTTCTTCGCAGCCTCGTAGATGCTGAACGCCTTGTCGTCATTCTGAGCTCCAAAAACTAGGTCGTCAACGTACAGCGAGTTCTTTAGAATGTCTACTATTTCTGGGTTTTGAGCTTCGTAGAAACGCAAATTATGATCAATCGTTGATCCCAAGATAGCAGGAGATAGTCTAAATCCAAAAACAAGTCTGCAAAATCGGTATTCCACTATCTCGGCCTTCGGGTCGTGAATGTTCTTAAACCACAGAAAGCGCAACATATCTCGGTCGACTTTATCGATTCCCACCATCAAGAAAGCTTTCTCGATATCGGCTACTAGGGCGACTGGATTTAATCTGAATTTGACGAGAACATTGAAAAGATGAGGATATAGTTAGGCCTGTGAGAAGACAATCATTGAGAGATCTTGGTCGTGAAGCCGTGCTAGCTGAACCGTTATATACCACACGCAATTTTGTAGTCGATTTGTCTTTCCTTACTACGCCGTGATGCGGAAGATAATGCACTTCGTCTTCGTTCTCTTTACTCTCTTCGCTAGGATGAGGCACTTGCTCAATTACTCCCGATGATAACTGTTCTCGAATTCCCTTGTCGTATTCTCTAAGAAGCTCAGGTTGCTTTGTTAGCCTCTGCCGCAACGATCGTAACCGATTGTGACAAAGCTCGTAATCTGACTCTATCTCCGGACACCTTTTTCCAAGGAAGGCGAACTTCCTACTGTTCTCCTGTACATCGAATATCACGAATGAAGTTGACATATTCGTGGTTTTCGCTGATAATCGCTTATTCCCATAGACTCTGTTTCCTAAGAAGTGGAATTTCTTGAAGAGTCCAATGATTTGCCAGTTAAGATAAGATTTTACACAGGTGGATCTTTGGATTCAATAGACGTGGGTATTCGACCAGATAACAACCATCCAAGCTTGCTGTTGACTGCTGTTGGACCACTTTCACCCTTAACAACATCGCCAATAACAATGTCCCAATAATAGTCTGCACCAATTAAGATGTCGATGGTGTTACCTTTGTTGTCATCCTCGCCATAATCTGCAAGCTCCAAATCTTCCAAATGAGCGTAATTAGTGTCCACTTTCGAATTTAGCGGAGAACATATAACAGGAAATTAATCGCTGTGAGTTCTACCTCTTCACTTCCGTTTTGATTCTCGAGATTGAATTTGTAGATTTCGCAATTTTGGCGTTTATATTTGTTGTCCCCAAATGTGTTCAAAAGTAATGTTTCTTTCCTAATCGGTTTCTTTCCTAATTTTGCTCGAGTTGAATTCGTAATGTACGAGCGCTGGGTTCCGGTGTCAAACAATACGCGCACGGACCTTTGCAGATTCTTGTGGCTGTCGTGGTACCTTCTTCATTTTTGTGCTGTTCCTTTGGCTGAACATCTTCGACTTTCTGATTCCGTAGACATACCGATTGGTGGTGCTTGCCTTGGCAATGGCGGCACTTAGCTTTCTCGTGTTGACACACTTTCTAATATTATGTCCCTTTCGCAAACAGTTGAAACAACGTCCCGACTCACCCATAATTTTTTTCCGAGCTTCAACAGAAACAATATTTTCACACGATGCAGAACAATGATCACCACTACAATAAACGCATTGTATTTTGAAATTGTCTGGAGGTTTACAAGTTTTAACAAACAGAGCACCAGCAGTGGGCGTGACGCTATTCTTGGTGTTGTTGCCCTGATATTTAGAGCTTTGTTGACTATTTTCACTGACTTTGTGCTTTCGCTTATTTCTCTAGCTTCGACTTCGAATTTTATCGTGGTGAGTAAGTCGTCGATCTTCCAAGCTTCTTTGGTGCCATTACGTGCGATCTGTAGGCGAATATCGGTGGTAGCTTTGACATAATAATCGGTATTACTAAGCTCCCATATTGCTCCGACGAAGAAACACCCAACGAAGCTAAACCACGAACGTGCATAATTTTATCATAAACGTTTCTTAGAGAAGATAGCCTGTCTCCAGTGCAAGCCTGGATCTTGAGTATTTCGGCCATATGGGCCGTAATGACTTGTTGCGGTCTTCCAAAGCGGTCCTGTAGTATTTCTACGGCGGCGTCATAGTTCGCATTGGTAAGATTAAGCCCTTGAATAGCGCGTAGTGAAGTTCCTTCCAGCAAATAATTGAAATAATTAAACTTATCGACCTTCGTAATAGCATCGTTGTTGTGTATCGCTGATTCGTATGAGTCCCGGAACGTATTCCGCTTTGTAACTTCACCTTTAAATTTTGGCAAGGTTAGTGTAGTGTCCGTGACGTAACGGTCACATGGGGGAAACACGAGGAGTGTGGGATGAGAGTGTATATAGAGAAAGCAAGATAATAAAGCGATTAAAGAAACACTATAACTGGCGACGAGGATAAAGTAAAAGCATCAGAATCTCATATCAAATGGCTAAGGTTCTTGATTTACCAGCTATCCCACCCTTTTCTGTTTCCGAAACGAGTTCGTTGGCGTAACGTTGGGAGAAATGGACGAAATCGCTAGATTGCTACATTCGTGCTTCAGGTATCTCAGATCAAAAGCAAAAGCGTGCTATCTTACTTAATTTAGCTGGTGCAAACGTACAAGAAATATTCGAAACGTTCCCTGACACGGATGACGACAACAAAACAGCACTCGAGAAATTGAACGAACATTTTAACCCGTGCAAAAATGTAGCTTTCGAACGACATGTTTTCAGACAAGCAGCCCAAAGCGGCGACGAGTCCATGGACGCTTTTGTAACTCGCTTGAGAACTTTTGCTAAAACGTGTCAATTCAGTGCAGGTCTAGATGAAATGATCCGTGACCAAATCATTGAAAAGTGTGTTTCGAATGCTCTTCGCCGCCGTTTACTGCGAGAACAAGAACTAACATTGCAAATTTATTAGCTATCGCTCGTTCGTTCGAACTGGCAGACCGCCAGGCCTTAGAAATCGAACAAAAGTTTGATTCTTCGACTCACCTTAATTCCACTGAGCAAAAGAGAGATTTTCAACAACCACGGCGTAATTCTGCGAATGGCAGAAACAAAAGAAACTGGCCCCTATTTTTCCGTTAAAAATGAACTGACAGCTATAGGATCCTTACTTCTTCGCGGGTCGCGAACCATCATTCCAGCAAGCCTACAATATCAACCACACTACAATTAGCACACGAAGGCCACCAAGGGATTTTTCGAACGAAACAGCTGTTGCGGGAAAAGGTTTGGTGGCCTGGCATCGACAAAGCTGTTGAACATTTGATTCGTTCCTGTATTTCCTGTCAGGCCCAGTCCTCCATGTCATATCCACAGCCACTTAACATGACTGAAATGCCCTCACGTCCCTGGACCGTCTTACATGCTGATCTATGTGGTCCTTTTCCTAGCGGTGAGTCAGTTCTGGTTCTCGTGGATTCATGTTCTCGATGGCCAGAAGTTTTCATTCTAAAGAGCACAACTGCCGCAGTCATCATGAAACGCATGAAGTCGTGTTTTGCAGTGCATGGTCTCCCTGAAGAAATCGTTACAGACAATGGACCCCAGTTTGTGGCTGAAGAGTTTGATTCGTACCTTAGCGACCATGACATCAACCACCGTCGAGCAACACCTTATTGGCCTCAAGCCAATTCCGAAGTCGAATGATTCAACCGCACACTCGAGAAAGCCATTCGAGCTGCAAACACTGAAGGGAAATATTGGAAAACTGAGATCAACACCTTTTTACTTAATTACCGAGCGACAGCCCATTCCACTACTGGTAAATCTCCCGCCCTTCTTCTGTTTGGACGAGAGATACGCACCAAACTCCCGTCGGTGAGCACCAGCAATTTGTTAGGTTCGGAGTCGAATGTTGTTGACCCCACCATTATCGAGCGTGATCGCAGTCAGAAAAAAAAGATGAAGAAGTACGTAGATTAGAAGAGACGTACCGCACTTCCAACATAAAGAAGGGTGACGAAGTTCTTCTTAAGCAAAAACGACGGAACAAGTTATCGACCAGATATGATCCAGACCCACATACAGTGGTAGGAACAAAAGGCACAAGTTTACTTTTAAAGAGACGAGCCGAGATAATGAGGAATTCGTCCGCAGTTCGCAAATTACCGCCGGATGATGAAAATGGAACAGGAGTTCATACACACGAAGCCGAAAAGGAACCAGGCCAAGTAGTCGAGACAACGGCAGAACCAAAGCCCCAACGTTTGCGTAAGCCCCCTGAATATCTTGGATTTGAAGATTGACATTCACACGGTCATGAATAGAGAAGCAGTAAGCGAATGAACAATTGCAAAGTCTGACATTATTGATGTTTATTTTGATGTTTATTGACGTTTATACTTTAGTTTGTTGAGGTTTAGTTAAGCATTTTCACGTAAAAGAGGGATGTAGTGTCCATGACGTAACGGTCACATGGGGGAAACACGAGGAGTGTGGGATGAGAGTGTATATAGAGAAAGCAAGATAATAAAGCGATTAAAGAAACACTATAGTTAGTTCGGAAATTTCGGTTTAACATTCGTTGTTGAACTTATCGCTGTCGTTTGAGACACGTCTGTGACTGTGGTTGCTTCGCTTTGACTTGTCGTATTTAATTGCTCGCCGCCATCGTTAATCGCATTGTTCGTCGAATTATTATTCCCGTGTTCTACTTCTTGATTCGGTGTTGACTGATTTGTTTGTTGGCTATTATTTTCGTTGATCGTTTTCGAAATTGTAGGCTTTAAAACGTTTCCGAGTTTTGTCTGAGCGTTTAATATTCGGGCGAGTACTTCCGCCGACTCTTCGATTTCTTGCTGTATTTCTTTTACGTAGCATATTCCCAAAATCTCTTAAGTCAATTTCGCTTATAATCTTCAATTTCGTTTCGAGTAGAGATCTGATAATTTCGCTTCGATCAACATCAACATCGCCGTCTGAATGTAGGATTTCGATCTCTAATTTTGTACAGACACCGCGATGTCTGCCTCGCTTCGCTCTTAATCGGTCTAATTTCTCTTTCGTTTCGCTCCATAATTTTGCTTGCGTTAAACTTGACATGTTTTCAAGCGGCCCCTGCGTTGGGCGCGATGTAATATTGGTCGAATATCGCTCTTAGAATCCTACATACATACATAACACTTCTTGTGTAAACTATCAAAACATATATTTTCTACCAGACTACAAGACTAATTAGACTATACTAATTTACATAATAACTAGCCTCCTCCGCAGGCATCTCTTGAGGAGGATTTTGAAATTCAAAATGGCGGATTGCATGGAGTGGAGAATTTATTTTATCTTTAAGTTCAGCTTTTTTGGACAATTTAGACATGTATAAAAGACTTGGTTGAGGTTTTAAAGGTTTTAGAATGTTTGTCGGTAATTTTTCGTGTACAGTATGTGCATGCTATATATATTTGATGCTGTAAATCTTTCAAACCATTAAATTTTAAATTATAATTTTTTTATGAATCACATAATTATATAGTTTGTGCCATATATATTAGAAACTCTACTCTGTCAGTCTGTCTACTCTGATTGCTTCATATACATAGAAACCAATTCAAACCACAAGGGGAATCAGTTTCTATTTTTCTTTCTTTCTATTTGCATGGCAGGCACAATTTCTTATAATATCATTTGCTATGTACAGTTTTTGGTTTCTAAGAAGATGGAAAGTGGGTTAATTCATTATTAAAATGAAAGTATCATAGTACAACTGTACAACTCAATATAATGTATGCCTGATTTAGCACTAGAGGACACTAGGACAGTTTCCAAATGTAAGAAATGAGGACAAAATTGTGCTATCTAGCATGTCAATTTTAATAACAAGAAATTGATTCAAATAAAAATATGTTTTTGACAAAAAATAAGGCAAGAGCCATAATACCAGCAGAGAAAAACCTTGTCTGGTATTTGTTGCCAAATAGATAAATCTGGCAAGTAGTGAAGCAAGATCCTAGCCAACATGGCCATAATGAAATAATCATGTACCCTTTATAGTTTATGGAATATTTTAGCAGTCATTATGTGTATGGCAAACTTGTTGCTGCCTGAACAGTTTCAATTTTCTGTTCAGCATATAGCCTGCACCATATTTTAACACATGGGCATGCAACCATTGAAATTGAAAACATTGATCTAGCTATTATAAACAGCCAGCTGGGTATAAAAGTTGTATGGCCTACTTTACAACAGGTAGTACTAAGTTAATAGTAAGCTTTAATTGGGTCTTTAGGATTAAACTACCAATTTTGAGCCACTTATCTGGAAGTTAGTGAAATTCATCTAGAAGTTAGTAGTCACTAACTTCCATGCAAACAGCCTTCCCTTGCAATGTTGAATTTCTTGTTGCATTTTTCAGGTAGTTTGATCATAAACACTTAATTGCACCACATGTTCAGAATTCAATAATAGACTTTAAAAACTCATTAATAATTCATGAAGAAAATTCAAAAGAAATGAATGTTTAATCAATGTTTGTAAATTGTCCTGATTTACATAAACTTCAGCTTTGATTTTCTCAGCTTATACAATGTTTCTTTTTAAAATTACTTCGCCAATGAACTCACAAGATGGGTCGTTTTTGTTCAATAAAACATTCGTATCCGATCTTTATCTGATATACAGACACTTGCCTTCGGCTCGAGTTTCTATATCAGATAAAGATCGACTGCTCATGTTTTATCTATAACGTAGAAGACTATATTCTGAAAGTAGGCACATCCAGTCCAAACATGCATTTGATTATACATGCCATAGAATAATTTTGATTGTAACATTCTAATATATTACAATGGCTATATTTATAATCATTGAACACTTCCTGATATTAGGCAAATTTTGTATCACAACACCACATGGTGGCAGAAGTTAGGGAGCCATGGAGTTGTCAACCTCCATACTCCATAGTCTATAAGGCGAACTCCAAATTGAAAATGTGCGCTTCAAAACTTAGGTGAATTATTAAGAATTCTGGAGTTACAAGCCAATTTGCAAAAAAAATTAGATTCACTTGCTAACAACTAGAATTTGAGCCAGGTTGAAGAGGAATCTGCCCTCTGAGCCGCACCCATTCTCGTCCTCAGCCTCACAGCTGTGCCGGCATAAGCCTAGCTTCATTTGGAGATTGGCTACATATCTGCCGGCGTGCAGCACTGAGCACTCAAGCAGTACACAGTCATGCATAAAAGCATAGAAGCATACAGCATAAAAGCATAGCATAGTAAATTTTAAGTGTGTTCTTGGCTGAAATATCTATAACAAAATTGTAAACAAACCAAACCAGTTACAAATTATCCTTTGTCTCATCAAGTAATCACCAGCATCAATTATATCTTGCACTTGAAACTTGTACCTTCTAGAGTACATTGTTTCCCAAAACAATTTATACTGTTCCAGTTCAACGCTATTTGTGTGTTAGCTATACTCATATATTAAGTTATATTTTCCATTCGAGCTCGGCGCTCACAACTCTTTATACAGTTTCTAAGTGGTTTGAACATGTTTACTCCGTCGAACTAAGACCATTAGGGAATCCATTTAATACACATTCTCCGTTTATTAAACAAGCAGCTTTAGCAGCATCAAACGAGTAGAAGCCAAGTCAGAAGTTTGTTTGTCTGTCGAAACTCGATTAACGCCATTCGACTTCTATAGTTCTATTTTCATGACTTCGATCCACATGCTTTATATCTTTTAGGCACACGCGAAGCAACCTCAATTTGTTCTATATGTCCGTGGCCGACGCTGAATTAAAGTCTGCTTTATCTTTAAATATGTCCGCAACTATTCTGTAGCTTTTAAAGCGCATGATACTAAATACTTTTTTAATATTTGTAACATAAAATGTTACATTATTCTGGCGATATTGCAGTTGTTTTTATGAACAAATAATTATCCCGTGAGAGTGAGGGTAACACAGCTTTTGGCATTTCTCTTTAGATTTAATATATGAACAAAATATCCCGTGGGGGTGGGGGTAACATGACCGGTCCATAAGGGTAACATGACTATGGCGTTCCGTTGCGGACAAAAATACGAGTTAAAATATTCAATTCGAAGTCGAATATTTTGGGATCGAAGTCGGGAATACGATAATCGAAGTCCAAAATACGATATTCGAAGTCCAAAATACGATAATCGAAGTCCAAAATACGATATTCGAAGTCCAAAATACGATAGTCGAAGTCCAAAATACGATAATCGAAGTCGACTTTTTTTCATCGAAGTCGAGAGGAAGTGAAAAAATAATATTCGAGAGGATACGGAAGTTGTCAGGATGAAACCGGAAATAGGGATTTATTGCCTGGGGACAAAGTTCCGTAGGTATATAAAAAGGCTTGCATTTATGCCTATTCGCGGGTTATTTTTAAAATACGTACGCAAAAATGGCGCAGCGATGGCTTCCAAATTTTGAAGAATTTTTTTACTCTTTGGGACGACTTATTGAAAATGCAGAGAGGCAGTTGCACTCTCAAACTTGCTCGGAATACCTTATACGCCGTCTGGACGAGTACGAACGAACTGTATCGACTTTGCTATCAAGGCTAAACGAAACTTATCAAAATATGCCTGATGTACTTCGTTCTTTTCAAGACATCGAGTTTCTTCGAAATCGCTTGGGGGCACTGCGTCAAGAATTTGAAGGTCGATCCAACAATATGCAAGATGACAACTGTGAAGAGGAATACAACTTGCGCAGTCGCCTAGAAAATACAAATGAAGGACGAGGACGGCCTAGGGTTGAGATTGCACAATCGCAGCTTGAAGCATTACACAATGCAGGAGGCTTTCGTTGAATGATGTTGCGCGTATGTTACAAGTTTCAAGCAGAACATTGCGCCGACGAAGACACGAATTGGGCATGAGGGTTGAAGGAAGAGAGTTCTCTGATATAAGTGATATCCAACTTGACAATGTTGTTCGAGAAGTGCTGCAGTCTACCCCGTCTGCAGGATTAAGGCTTGTTCAAGGATCACTTAGACAGCAAAGCCTTGTTGTTCAAAGATTAAGGGTACTTCAATCGTTATGAGAGTAGATCCAGTCGCTTCTACTTTACGAAATGCAAGGCAAATAATCCGAAGAAAGTATAACGTCAAAGCTCCAAATCCTTTGTGGCAAGTATAATTTCTTTATTTATACTTTTACTGTAATAGTTGGTTAGAGCTTTTGTTTGGGATTGCAAATATATATGGTTCCATCCCCCCCCCCCCACCATCTAAGAAATTTTATTTTTCAAATATCTGACAGGATCAGCCTGTTGACATATACTGTACAGTAGGACGCTGTATTTAGTGATGGTTCACCATGTTGCAATTATAAGTAAGCAATTACTATTGTCATGAAAGAAACTGTTTTATGTTACTCTCGATTTCAATTTGCTTTTCAAAACTGACTTCCAATGTTTACTTGTAAATCTGAAATGTTCGTTGTAAAGTTCCAAAGTTTGTTTCGAAGTTCGTTCCGATGATTTACGAGTAAATGTGGGTACCCCAAAACTTTGTTACACACTCAAGCAACAGCAAAGTTTTGATACAGTGTCTGCACAAGAACTTAAGCTAAAAATGTTGGATTTTTTATTCTAGGCACATAGATGGAAACCACAAACTAATTCAACCATACAGAATAGTTATCCATGGTGGTATTGATGGCTATTCACGTTTAGTTGTTTTCTTGCAAGCATCGACCAACAACGCCGCTGCGACTGTGTTGAATCTATTTCATTCAGCAGTTGAGAGGTACAACCTACCATCTCGGGTTCGTTCCGATCTTGGTTTGGAAAACATTGAAGTGGGAAGATATATGCTTGAGCGAAGGGGGATTAATCGTGGAAGTATCATTACAGGCACATCTGTTCATAACCAACGCATTGAGCGACTTTGGCGTGACGTCAATAGAGTTATTGTTTCTCGGTTTCTGAATATTTTTTTATACCTCGAGGGGAATAATATGCTAGATCCATCCAATGAAATGCACTTGTTTGTCCTTCAATTTGTGTATCTAGACTTAATTAACAATGCATTGGATCAATTTTGTTCACAGTGGAACAATCATCCAGTGTCAACTGAATGCAATTTTTCACCACAGCAGTTGTGGATCAGGGGTATGATAACTCAGAGCAGTTCATCATCTACCGCAGTACAAGATGTAGTGCATCCTTCAATTTCAGGCATTGATGAAGAAGGTCCTGTCCCAGAACAACAACAAAACTACCAAGTTGTGGTTCCTCAGTATTCAGTTAACATTACAGATGAGCAATTACATCATATTAGAAGAGAAATTCAGGCAGTGAGCGACAATAATGGAATCACGCAATACATTACAGCTCTTAACATAGTAAGCTCTATTCTTTAATTAAAGCTGATACCAGTCATTCCAGGCATTAAAATAAGTTTTATAAACCATACTTTTGAAAGATCTCACTAAAGTAAACTCCAGTGGCATATAAGCCGGGGTCATGTTTTTTGAGGGGCGAACGCCCTTCGGCGTGAGATACTCTGCCCCCCCCCCCCCTCCGGGTAAGACTTTGTTCAATTTTGAAAACATTCAAGAAAGACATATTTAATGATCTCAAATATGGTCAATAGATCATACATGTAAACATTTTCCTCACTTCTTTCTCATCCACAAGGACACTTATTTTGATTTACAAGGACACACTTTTGGTTCACAATGACACAAAGTGTGCAAAAAACACACTTATTAAAAATGCCTGGATTGAGCGATTACGAAAATATGCCAATAAGACTGTTACCATAGGATATATAATGTTAGATATGTATTGTAATGTATATGTAGGGGTAATGGAGGACACGAAGACAAGATGGCGGACATCACTATAAAAGCTAGTAATCTTGTACTTTTAGTTATTCTTTAATAAATCCTATCCTGTTAACTTGGAGTCAGGAGTCAGTATGTCAAAACTAAACCCCAAAGTTAGGTTTGGGTGCCTTTGAAGACAAGAGAGAATCAGTTGAGTTGTGGCTAGATCAATTTAACGACTGGTGTGTATTGCAAGGATTCAGAGACACAGCAAAACCTACAACCGATCCAGCTCATTGGAAAAGTGCACATCATGCCTCAGAGATAAGTGCGTTCAGACTGGCGTTACCTCTCGATGTTTTGAGAATGGTTAAATCGACTATTGTACCGACTATGGCCACAACGAGTGACGAAAATAATAGAGATACGTTCATTGGTAATCCATGGGTATGGCAAAGAAAGTTGCTTTTTCATTATGCGGGTCAAGACACGGTACTCGCTGAGAGAATGAATTTTATCGAGACTTGCAAGCAAAAACCTCATTAGTCTGTTGCTGAATTTGAAGCACGGTGCAAATATCATGGGTCTAAATGTGAATACAACAAAATGGCGAATCCTGAACAAGAACTTATTCGAGACAGATTTGTGACTGGAATTTACAACGATAAACTGAGAGCAGAACTTTTGCGGCATAGAAAAGATGATGGCTCAATAGCAACCCTTGCTGAAGTGGTTAACAAAGCGAAAGCTTGGGAGGCAGCTAACAATATTAACACTAAAGTTATGGAGGCACAACATACTGATGAGCAAGTGAATTATACATTCAGAAAACAACGACAAAATTCTACTGATGAACAGACATTTAAGAAAGGAAAAAAGTGTGGGTATTGTGGCCGAAATGAAACTCATAATAGGCGAACATGTTCAGCTGGTAAACCCGGAGTTTACTGCAGAAACTGTTATGGAGCCAATCATTTTGCAATTGTTTGTCGAAGCCCTAATCATCGATCATTTTAAAAGACAATGGATGGCTAAAAGGAAAGACAGTCAGGTAAATAGCCAAATTAATGTTTTGGATAATTCGTCTGATACTGATGAAGGGGAACAGTCAAATTATTATGCAATGTCTTTAGACAGTCAATGTGAATCAATTCATGATGTTTCAGGAAAGAAATCACCAAAAAAACTGTTCACATCCTTATCATTATCTAGTAAAGGTAATAAGTTCAAAAGAGTTCCTTTTCAAGTTGACACTGCGGCGACTTGTAATACAATGCCACTAGACATGTATCGAAAATTTGGGGGTGTCAGTAGTTTAAGGCCAACAAAGTCAACATTATTCTCATATTGTGGCCATTCAATAAAGCCGTTAGGAACTATCACCTTGCTATGTGAAGCACCAAAGAAGTTTGAATTTATAACTTTTCAAGTTGTCGATGATAAGGACATACAAGGTAAGCCAGCCTTGCTTGGGGTTTCCGACTCTATTAAATTGGGACTTATCAAGTATGACAAAGCAAGAGTACGCATGGGAAGTGATAAGAAATCCACAGTAATAACTGATAGAGCAGAACATTTAATTAAGAATAATGACTGTGTTATTATCCTGTAATGTAAGGGATGGTCTCACAGAAGATCAATTCTTAAAGAGATATTCTGAAGCCTTTACTGGTCCCCAAAACCTGGGTAAGCCTGTCTCATTTGTGCTTGATCCTAAAGTCCAGCCTGTGCATGCCCCCATACACAGAATCCCTGTTGCGAAGCGAGAGGGAGTGAAAAAGAAGTTAGATGAAATGGTTGCATCAAACAAACTTTTAAAGGTTGAAGAACCCACTGATTGGTGCTCTAATATGACTGTTGTTGAGAAAGTAAAAGAAAGTGGTGAAGTCAAAACCAGGATTTGTTTGGATCCAAGTCAAACAGTGAATAAAGCCATTATGAGGCCTAAGTATGCAATTCCAACTTTACAGGAACTTTTACCTGAACTAAGCTTAAAAACGTATAAGTGTTTTACTATAGTTGATGCATTAGATGGCTTTACCCAAGTAAAGTTGGATGAAGAGTCGAGTTTTACCACCACCATGCAAACCCCCTGGGGGCGTTATAGGTGGCTTCGCCTGCCTTATGGTATGTCCTCTGCGCCAGAGGAATTTCAACGACGAATACATGAAGCGTTAGATGGTTTACCCGGTGTTTTCAGCTTTGGCGATGATATGTTGATATATGACCTTGGTAATTCTCCAGAGGAGGCTGAAATTTCATGATAAACATTTGAATCTCTTTATGCAACGGGTTCTGAAAGAAATTTGAGATTAAATCCTACTAAGGTCCAGTTTAAAATGAGAAGAATCGGATTTATGGGCCATATTATTACAGAAGATGGTATTTTACCTGACCCAAACAAGGTAAAATCTATAGTTGAGATGCCTACTCCTGATGACAAGCGTTCAGTTCAGAGATTTCTTGGCATGGTCAACTATTTACATTCATTTTGTCCATCACTTTCTGATGTGGTCAATCCTCATGAAATTTGACAAGAACTGATGTTCAGTTTGTGTGGTCAGGAGCACATGAAGAGGCATTTCAAAAAGCTAAGGCACTGATTGTAGATGCACCCTGTTTGGCATATTTTGACTACAAAAAACCTATTGTACTTCAAGTTGATGCATCAGAAACCGGTCTGGGTGGGGCAATGCTCCAGCCCGCAGGTCTTGGTAAGCTCCAGCCTGTTGCTTACACCTCATCCACTATGCGTCCAAATCAAGTGTTATGGGCACAAGTTGAGAAAGAAACTTTGGCCATTTGTGCGGCATGTGAAAAATGGGATCTTTGGTTGTATGGTAAACAAATAACAATACATACAGATCATCAGCCTCTTGAAACCATCTTTAAAAAGCCTCTTGCTAAGGCACCTAGGAGGCTGCAACGGTTGTTGATGAGGTTGCAAAGATATGACATCAACGTTGTTTATAAGAAGGGTTCCAGTTTAGTTTTGGCGGATACTTTATCAAGAGCGCCCCTATCTACTACAGATGCTAGAAAGCAGAATAACTTTGATGTGTTTAGGTTGGAAGTTGAGCGACTTGACACCTTGCCTAACCCACAGCTTTTACCAAAGACATCCACAGATTTACAAGCTGCAACAACGAAAGACCCTGATTTGGTTCAGTTGGCGAAAGCAATTTCATCTGGATGGCCAGACGAAAAGTCTCAGCTTCCAGGTTGCATAAAGCCATACTGGTGTTTCCGAGATGAAATGTCTGTCCATAATGGTATAATATATCGTGGAAAACAAGCTGTTATTCCAACGTCCATGTACAAAGAAATGCTGGCAAAGATCCACGCATCACATGCAGGTGCAGAAAGTAACATTCGAATGGTAAAGGATATTATTTACTGGCCTGGAATGCAGACTGCAATTAAGGATATGTGTCAGAATTGTGGACGATGTGCCCAATTTGGAAGAGAGAATTCTAAAGAACCCATGAAGTCACAGCCTGTTCCACAGTATCCTTGGCAGTTTGTAAGTCAGGATTTAAAGGAGTTCGAGTCAAGTAACTACCTGGTCACAGTTGATCATTATTCTGATTTTATTGAACTTGATGAGTTAGACAACACGCTGTCATCGACGATTATTAAACATTCCAAATCACATTTTTCTCGTCATGGTATTCCAGAAATACTTCTTTCAGATAATGGACCCCAGTATATCAGCACTGAATTTGCTGCGTTCTGTGACCTGTATGGTATAACCCATATCACTTCTTCCCCATATTGGCCAAAGGGTAATGGAAAAGCGGAGTCAGCCGTGAAGATAGTCAAAGCATTTATGAAAAAGTGTACTGATATTCAACTAGCCTTGCTGCTCTATAGAAATACGCCACAAGAGGGACATACGCTAAGTCCAGCACAGAGGAGTAAGGGTCGAAGGACAAGACTTAATATTCCAGTAACCTCAGAGTTGCTTGTCCCTGATAAAGGCATATCAAAGTTGGTGCAGTTAGAAATCAATCTCAAGAAACAAAAGGCAAAGAAGTTTTATGATAGAACGGCGTCGGATGAACATCCAGATGTTCCAATTGGAAATTATGTTTACAGTAAACCAATCCCTCGTAACAAATCGAGTCCGTGGCAGTTTGGTAAAGTTACAAGTACGCCTACCGTAAGGTCTTATGTAATAAGTACTGCAAAGGGTACTGTACGGAGAAATCGAGCTCAAGTTCGCCCTGCCGCCCCACCTCCACCTCAAGAGAAGAAAAGTGATTTTCCAAGTTTTCAAAATTTTCCTGCACCCGAGGCTGAAAAGATAGAAAGACGAAGTTATTCACAGATTTTAGATAAACAGTGCGGAGTACCCACAGTGTTAAGACAAGCGCAGGTAATCCCTGACAATGTGACTTCTCCAAATACTGAGTTGAGTTTGTCAAGTACTGAACCTAATCCTTCCACTCTTGAATCTGGTGAGACTATGTACAAAACAAGATATGGTCGAGTAGTTAAACCGCCCAAGATTTTTGATCCTTCTGGGTGAGTCTTCGATAGAACAATATAGAGTACTGTAGTTTGGTTGTTTAACCATTTTCTTTGTTGAACTTTAGTTAGATTTAAAACATTTTCAAAAAACAAATAAAAAAAATAAACGAACATTTTTTTCAATGAACAGGGGGGGATGTTACCATAGGATATATAATGTTAGATATGTATTGTAATGTATATGTAGGGGTAATGGAGGACACGAAGACAAGATGGCGGACATCACTATAAAAGCTAGTAATTTTGTACTTTTAGTTATTCTTTAATAAATCCTATCCTGTTAACTAGACCACCTTCTAATGCCGGTTTTCCACTTGCGAATTTTTTCGTGCGAAGCGAATTTTTCATTTGTCTTTCGTCTCTCAACTGGAACCATGTGGAACTAATTGATAAAGACAAAAGAAAATTTGCTGCGCGAAAAATCGCAAGTGGAAACCGCCTTAACACTTGACATGAGCAAACAATACAGGGATGGATCCACCGGGGTGCAAATTTGAACAATTTCCTGATCAAATGCAAGGCTATTGTCATTGTTCGAACAAAAATTATATTATGAGACAAAATAAGAGACAGTAATTTGAGACTTTGAGTAATAACTAATAACATGGTGATAAGTGAATAACAATTCAAAATATAGTCAATCACGACTAGCAACTTCCTGCAGTCACTACAGTGCAATTCGACGTGGCTTTTCATTAAAAATCATTAAAAATCATTAAAAATCCCAATATTTTGTGTAGATTCAAACGTAGTGAGTAGTCAGACCACAGAATAGAGACTAACCAGAAGTCCAACTCTGTTGTTCAAATATCAGAAATCCGTCGCCCAGATTGCAGGAAATGCCATTTCCGAGGTTCTAGAATTCAAAAATGATGGGCTTCAAAATGGAGGTGATGCCGCCGTACCCCCCTAGCAAGGACGCGCCAAAGGCGCGTGTCGCGACTTCGGCGCGAAACACCTAACTAAATCACCCCTGGCACCCCCCCTATCAAATCATGCTGGATCCATCCCTGAAACAATATAGAATGTAATAATTTAAAACACAACGTGCTTATAGACATAGTGGTCTTTCCCTGCCAACAAAACTATAACAATAAAAGCAATTATAAACTCTATGACTGCATGTGACAATTGATTGGAAATAGATTGCACATTTGCACCCAAGTGATTGTATAAATAACATGTTGCATCTGGATTCAAGAAAGAGGGTTACGAAAATCAGCACGAAGTGAATTCTTTTCCTTCTTGCCGAATTGCTGCAGACATGCTTGAGTTAAATGACTCTTGGTCAAGAGTCCCTAGCATCGCAGGCAGACATAGCTTCATTAAGCATGTAGAGGCAAATATCGATGTCGACGTCGAATTGACCTCCAAAACAACACGTGTAAATGGCACTGAGCTGATGCCAGTAATGAATTTTAACAAGCTTTCCAATTCTAAAAAGATATAAAATTATATTAAAATGCGGCTGACTCTTCTGCCTCTTCGGAACTGTAAAAACTTGCATTAATGGGACCAATCCCCTATTAAACTAAATTTTGAACTGGGACTAGGAAAATTCATTAATTCAGTAACGGCTGTATACAGGCTATTTAATAGGGGATTGGTCCATTAACTCATAGTTAGTATTAAATCAACTACAGTATGATTAAAGTACCAACGTCTTAGTTAATATTAGAAACATTTAGTAGTATATTAGGCACCCTGGAAATATTTTTAGAGGAACATAGTAGGGTGCACCTAGCACCTTGTCTCATTATCACCTAAGTCATACGTAATGCAAACTGCAGTTAAATACCCTGTTGACTAGCATCATTTATAAAACTTGCTAGCATTGCGTACATTGTGGCATCTTCCGGCTTGAAGACAATACTTTGCAACACAGCAGATGCGCTCACAGCATTCTCATTGTGTAGGAAAACTTCCTCAAACTGGCTAGGGTTTTTCCTAATTTCTTCAAGGATTCCTAGCGTCTGGAGACCCTTTGCAAAATTGTCTAGCATGACAGCTCTCTTCACAAGCACATGATAGGACACCATGGCTTCAGCAATGGCAATGCTGTTGTCAACCTATAGGTGAGAAAGCAAATGTTTAATTTGTAATTACAAAATATTACAGACTGTTAGGCTTGAAAGTTCAGTGACACAGTAAGGCATGTCACAAGCGAGGATACAATGCAATTATGGGAGTGGTCACAATTAAGGGAGCGGTCATTATATGTACTATTTATTTCCATCAAAGGGGGGTTGGAAAATTTACCTCCAATGTTCAAGGGGGGGTTGAAAATGTTTTTATCAGCATTTTCCCATTTGCCGACACCCATGCACCCCATAAATGATGACCACTCCCTAAACAAAATGGATTTTTCAGAGTGCATATGCTGCAGTAGGCATTTGGCAGTATGGGGTAGATACTAGAACTGTACATACATTCGGTAAGGTTACCAATCCACTATCTTGGAGAACATTTAGGAATGGTTCAGATGAATTCAATTCTTGGAGTTCATCATTTTCCTTAGCTGATATCAACTATATATATAACAAATTATATAACAATTACTGAGTACTGTAGTCCGTGTTTAGGGTGATGCTATGCAGTCGCAGATAGAAGGTACTGTAAATAAAATCAGGGCCGCCAGTAAATTTGTCGTGCCCTAGGTTAAGAAAATACTCGGATTAATATCAACTCCTACATTTTGACAGGCTCTGCCTAATTTTAAGCGTTGGTAATTTGCCTTCCCCCACCACCCATCAGTGGCCCTGAAAACAATAACCAACCTTCAAACTATTATTTGGACCATTGAGTTCAGATTATACATTGTCATATTGTTAATAGAACATTGAATTACATTGCGTGAACCGTGCATGTCGAAGGGGCTGTATTAAGAATTATATTGAAACACAGGAGAGTGCTAACAAATTCCATATGCCACCCGTTATTGGCACACAAGCATCGGTAATGTACATGACTATTGACTACACAGACTGTCAACTTCCAAACAATTTTGTCAACTTCCAACGTGTTATCGCAGTAATTTATAAATCTAATAGACAACATGCTGTACTGTACCTTGTCCAGCATGTCACGTTTTTCTGTGTCGTACACATCGTATATGGAAGCATAAGCTGATGCTCTCTGTATGTCCGTAGTTGCTATGTAATAGTAATGCGAAGGCGCCAAATATGGGAATCCACCGCAACCATGTACGAGACTTTGTGCCACCAATTTTCCTAAAATCTCTGGAATTCCAGCTGCCAGACAAGATTGATCATACCTGAACAACAATCTGCTATGCGGACCTTCAAAATACTTCAAATAGTTCTGCAGCACAGAACTTTTCTTTCACAGCGGAAAAAAACACACGTAGAACTCCTCCTGTGTCAATGGCTGGTTGACCACAAAATGAAACACGAAGAGGCCTTGTGGGGTCAAATGATGGGTTTTTATAGAATGCCACAGCATCACTTAGGATATCATCCTGATCGACAGTCAACTTACATAGCTGACCTGTGACATTAACAGATTTTAATCTGTTCATTTTCTGAACAACACTCATTTTCCTACAGGTGTCTGTATCTAAGAGTGGGCTATCTTCATCTATACTGTCCTCATCGCCACTCTGGTTCTCATACACATCACTACTTGTCTCAATTACAACTAAAATAAATAATTAAATTAAAATCAATGAACCACAAGTAATAGTTTTCAAAATAATGTTCTTTAAGTTCTTTCAGAAATTATAAAAACATTATAGCACACATAGAAATATGCGGGGGGGGTGTATTGAAAAGTGTACTCTCAATGTCTTCAAAATAACATTCCAGAAATATGTCTAAAAAATGGCACTTCAGAGGGTCTAAAATCACTCTAAATATCAACATTTTCTGGGCATGTCCTATGACCCCTCCCCCTAGGTAGAAAGGTGACACTCACAGCATTACATGGATTATCATTCCTTAAGGTTTGCTGTACACATAAAAGCTAGCCACATGCTTTAACAACATTAACTACAGTAAAGTACAGTACAGTACAAAAAGACTGTACAGTGGAAAAGTACTGCCAGGTAACGAATTAATTGAAACACAAAAAACTACAGTACCTTCATCCATGTCTGAATTTCCAGCAAGCATGGCATCAACTGCTTCATCAAGGCTTTTACTTCTAGTCGCTGCCAACTCAATAGCATTTTCGCTGATGTCTGGAAAAATTATACGAAGCCTACTCTTTGTTTCAGATTCATATCTGGTTCTCTTTGAATTTAGTGGCTAAACAATTTAAAATTAGAATTAATGAAATACTGCAAACTGTACATGTCATATCACACCAAAAGTTGCCAAGAATTAATGACTGTGTACATGTGACAAAAGCATGGGGAACCGTCGCCTACAATGACAGTACTGTACCACTGATTGCTGACAAAACTAATCCTATTCATTCAGCGAAGTGGATCTGCAGTAAAAGTGCAGTTAGTTAATCTTAAGGTTTTCACCCAAAACACTTATGTCATAACTGCTGCAATAACAATAAATGGTTTTCCTACCTTTAAAAGCTTATCGGTACTTTTATTTAAAAAAAAACACCCTGAAATTTGTCTTATACGTACTAACCCCAATTTACTAACCAACTCCACTGCACATTAGTATTCTCCCTGAGGCAACAACGCAATGCGCTCATTGCGCTGTTCCGGAGCAGTAATAATAATTTTGCTTGGGTATTTACACTTGGTTGTAGCAAATATTTTGTAACAAATACAAAATTTGTTTTTATACTCGATCTTTTTGTAAGTTATGCTTGTGTGTGTTGTATGTGTTGAAACCGAGAGAAGGTTTAGTCAGTGGTAAGGTACTGTCTTATAATAACATGTGTTAAGATGTTCAAAGAACTTCAAATACCTGCTCTGTTTCACTTCCTTCTGAATCCGAGGCACACTGTGACTGATGTCTTGCAAAGCTGGTTATTGATGTCGGTAACAATTCCTCATCAAGGTCATCATCTTTGCCAATATCAACCTTTATCCCAATTAAATAATGATACTGTAGACACAAGCAACCGTCGAAGATGCAAGTCTCCTAGGGGGTTCCAGGAAATTTTCTGAATTCTAGGGCCTCTGAGACTGCATTTTTTCGCATTCTGAGGCGTCTTTTAAAAATATCTTAAAAGCCATAAATGGCAACGTTTTGTTGTTTCCAAACCAAAAGAAAGTAGGGTACATGTCAAAATATATTAATAATTATTTATGATTTGCCTAACTAAGGCCGACTTGGCCGCCATATTCGAAGTCGCTCATGATCGCTGCTGTCAGTGCTATGTGTGCAAATTCAACCACCATAGGCATTTTTTACTTAGGAGTTGGGATTCTAGATTGGGAATACCACACAATCACACATCGTATGGGCTCTGTACCCCCCCTTCCTGCCCGGATTTTAACTTTTCACAAGGGCAGTCCTTCTGTTTATTGGGGGGCTCCCCCCCCCCCCCATGCACCTCCCCCCCTCCCTTCGCTACGCCACTGATAGTGAGAGAGGTGGCGCAATGTACTGTGTGATCAAGACATTTTACTTACTATACCTACATATCACCATATCAATATGTCAAGTATTTTGTCAAAGCATACTATGGACCCGCAGTAATTGGCTCACGCTGTTGCGGTGCTCCTGCCAAATTTAGACGTCATTTGTTGTAATTCCTGTTATGTTATGTAATTTATATATAGTAATTTTGTATATTTTTGTTGGCGAAGCTAATAAAACTAAAACTAAAAACTACAGTCTTTCTAAGCACAGATACAATAGATTTTGGCAAGGTATTTTCACTGCTTTAATAAATATTGTAATGGTACCTTTGAAACTCTTTGAAACTCTACGTTATTGTGTAATTGCAATAAATGTTTTATCTTACAAGTGATATGTGACTGCTTAGTTGAATATCTCATCCTATAATCTCACCTGCTAAGGAATGTAAACCCATCCAGTACGCCCGAAAATGTAAATTTTGGAGCACCCTCTCAAAAACTAAACCTTAATGTAGCCTAATTAATGCTGTTTTACATTACATTATTGTACCTTTTCATGTAAGCAGGCCAGGTCTTTAAGTGCTCTAATATATATAGAGCCATTTCCAGTTATGTGTTTTATTACACGACCAGAGATTTCTTGTCCCTCCTGAAGTGTGATTGAAACAGCATCAGTTCCAACACTTCTCACAAATTCAGAGCTGAAAAATACATACAAATTAATTTAAATAATTGAATTATTAGTGTTTCTGATTTTCTAAGCTTTGTACGAGTTAGAAAAGTTCTTACCCCAAATTATGAAATATAAATTTACTTGTACATCAGACATACCAGTCTGTCCTATTACCCTGAAGGCACATGCACTTATATCCGAATATATTGGCTGTGCAACTCCAGTTTTTCAGCTCTGGCTGGTCACTATGGGGTGCCATATCTGCCACAATTACATAATTATAAAATTAGTCAGCATTTTTCTTATTATCATTTCTCTTATTATTCAACAGCATTAATTATATATATTATTCAACAGCATTAATGTCTCGATCAATTCCATGGTTGCCCAACTCCCCCCCCCCCCCCTCCGGGCGTTTGTTGGGCATTCTCAACTGTACTTGTTCTCAGGGTCGGGCATTTGCTTTCTGCAGGTTAGCCCCGGGGTGGGGAATTTGTTTGAGGCTAAAAAGTTGAATATTTATCGCTTGTTTCGCCATTTATCCGTACTTTAGTACGCATGTTTACACCATGTTTACACGTGCGTGCGTATTGCAAATTAATCATGGCGAACATACACACAACATTTAATTATAGTTGAATGACACACAAAGACTTTTTTCTTGTCCATCCTGTTGATACATTGACTTACTTCCGCAATTTGATATTGCTATATAAAGTTTTGAGACTTCAATATTTTAACTAAAAACGTTTTGAAACGAAATGGCTACAGAATCGATTTTAAATACAGATATATTGATACGTGATAGGGCTTGCATTCGATTTTTTGGATCAGAAATCCTCAGAAAATGTAAGTCCCCAAGGGTGGGGATTTTGTTGCATTATTTGGACCCCATAGTGGGGCATTTGCAAAGTTTTTCGCCAAATGACAAAAACCCGACAAATGCCAGGGGGAGGGGTTTATATTATTCAGCACTTGTTGCACTATTATTAGCCAGCTATGTTATCATAATCCAGCTCTGATTTATATCATATATTATTTGGTTTGACTTTGGATTGGTCAGTGGGCCAAGGGGAGCGGGGGGGGAATGAAAACCGAGATGTTCAAATGAATTTTATGTCACCCCCCCCCCCCCTTCAAAATTTACATACAATATTTGCTAATGCCTCGTACAGTAATTCGTGTAACTCGTAATCCATTTAAAAAATTTATAATTACAAATGGAGTAAATACAAGTTGCACAAATTTTTTTGGCCTCCCATATTTCCTTGCATGATTTATCTGACCTCCTCCCTGTATCTATTAACTTACCCAACTTCATTTCCATGATTGTCGACAAGACGCTCGTGAAATAGAGAGCTTATCGCCGCCCTGAGCTGAGTTTCCTGGTATGTCTTGTGAAAAGACCAGGCATCAATATATAAGCCTTTCTCAATAAGATTGGCTTTCGCCTTAAGTCTGGGTACAGTTCCCCAACTTGGCGAAGGCAACAGGCAAACATCTTTGAATGTCGGCTCGCACTGTCTTCCTTGCTTGCCCACACGAACCAGCACCTTTTTCAAACCGGCCTGTTGATGTCGAACGAGCTGCTTGCTTCCCCTTCCTTATTTTGCCTTTTCCTTGACTGTAATTCCGCAAATGCGAATAATTTGTCGACAAGGGTATTGGACGAGAAGTTGAAGGAAATGAAGCACATTGAAAGCTACTGCTACCTGCAACAGATGTATTTTGGCTTGACGAAGAAGCCTCATTGCGCTGTTCCGGAGCAGTAATAATAATTTTGCTTGGGTATTTACACTTGGTTGTAGGAAATATTTTGTAACAAATACAAAATTTGTTTTTATACTCGATCTTTTTGTAAGTTATGCTTGTGTGTGTTGTATGTGTTGAAACCGAGAGAAGGTTTAGTCAGTGGTAAGGTACTGTCTTATAATAACATGTGTTAAGATGTTCAAAGAACTTCAAATACCTGCTCTGTTTCACTTCCTTCTGAATCCGAGGCACACTGTGACTGATGTCTTGCAAAAGCTGGTTATTGATGTCGGTAACAATTCCTCATCAAGGTCATCATCTTTGCCAATATCAACCTTTATCCCAATTAAATAATGATACTGTAGACACAAGCAACCGTCGAAGATGCAAGTCTCCTAGGGGGGGTCCAGGAAATTTTCTGAATTCTAGGGCCTCTGAGACTGCATTTTTTCGCATTCTGAGACGTCTTTTAAAAATATCTTAAAAGCCATAAATGGCAACGTTTTGTTGTTTCCAAACCAAAAGAAAGTAGGGTGCATGTCAAAATATATTAATAATTATTTATGATTTGCCTAACTAAGGCCGACTTGGCCGCCATATTCGAAGTCGCTCATGATCGCTGCTGTCAGTGCTATGTGTGCAAATTCAACCACCACAGGCATTTTTTACTTAGGAGTTGGGATTCTAGATTGGGAATACCACACAATCACACATCGTATGGGCTCTGTACCCCCTCCCCTTCCTGCCCGGATTTTAACTTTTCACAAGGGCAGTCCTTCTGTTGATTGGGGGGCTCCCCCCCCCCATGCACCTCCCCCCCTCCCTTCGCTACGCCACTGATAGTGAGAGAGGTGGCGCAATGTACTGTGTGATCAAGACATTTTACTTACTATACCTACATATCACCATATCAATATGTCAAGTATTTTGTCAAAGCATACTATGGACCCGCAGTAATTGGCTCACGCTGTTGCGGTGCTCCTGCCAAATTTAGACGTCATTTGTTGTAATTCCTGTTATGTTATGTAATTTATATATAGTAATTTTGTATATTTTTTGTTGGCGAAGCTAATAAAACTAAAACTAAAAACTACAGTCTTTCTAAGCACAGATACAATAGATTTTGGCAAGGTATTTTCACTGCTTTAATAAATATTGTAATGGTACCTTTGAAACTCTTTGAAACTCTACGTTATTGTGTAATTGCAATAAATGTTTTATCTTACAAGTGATATGTGACTGCTTAGTTGAATATCTCATCCTATAATCTCACCTGCTAAGGGGAATGTAAACCCATCCAGTACGCCCGAAAATGTAAATTTTGGAGCACCCTCTCAAAAACTAAACCTTAATGTAGCCTAATTAATGCTGTTTTACATTACATTATTGTACCTTTTCATGTAAGCAGGCCAGGTCTTTAAGTGCTCTAATATATATAGAGCCATTTCCAGTTATGTGTTTTATTACACGACCAGAGATTTCTTGTCCCTCCTGAAGTGTGATTGAAACAGCATCAGTTCCAACACTTCTCACAAATTCAGAGCTGAAAAATACATACAAATTAATTTAAATAATTGAATTATTAGTGTTTCTGATTTTCTAAGCTTTGTACGAGTTAGAAAAGTTCTTACCCCAAATTATGAAATATAAATTTACTTGTACATCAGACATACCAGTCTGTCCTATTACCCTGAAGGCACATGCACTTATATCCGAATATATTGGCTGTGCAACTCCAGTTTTTCAGCTCTGGCTGGTCACTATGGTGCCATATCTGCCACAATTACATAATTATAAAATTAGTCAGCATTTTTCTTATTATCATTTCTCTTATTATTCAACAGCATTAATTATATATATTATTCAACAGCATTAATGTCTCGATCAATTCCATGGTTGCCCAACTCCCCCCCCCCCCCTCCGGGCGTTTGTTGGGCATTCTCAACTGTACTTGTTCTCAGGGTCGGGCATTTGCTTTCTGCAGGTTAGCCCCGGGGTTGGGAATTTGTTTGAGGCTAAAAAGTTGAATATTTATCGCTTGTTTCGCCATTTATCCGTACTTTAGTACGCATGTTTACACCGCATGTTTACATGTGCGTGCGTATTGCAAATTAATCATGGCGAACATACACACAACATTTAATTATAGTTGAATGACACACAAAGACTTTTTCTTGTCCATCCTGTTGATACATTGACTTACTTCCGCAATTTGATATTGCTATATAAAGTTTTGAGACTTCAATATTTTAACTAAAAACGTTTTGAAACGAAATGGCTACAGAATCGATTTTAAATACAGATATATTGATACGTGATAGGGCTTGCATTCGATTTTTTGGATCAGAAATCCTCAGAAAATGTAAGTCCCCAAGGGTGGGGATTTTGTTGCATTATTTGGACCCCATAGTGGGGCATTTGCAAAGTTTTTTCGCCAAAATGACAAAACTACCCGACAAATGCCAGGGAGGGTTTATATTATTCAGCACTTGTTGCACTATTATTAGCCAGCTATGTTATCATAATCCAGCTCTGATTTATATCATATATTATTTGGTTTGACTTTGGATTGGTCAGTGGGCCAAGCAGGGGAATGAAAACCGAGATGTTCAAATGAATTTTATGTGACCCCCCCATCCAAAATTTACATACAATATTTGCTAATGCCTCGTACAGTAATTCGTGTAACTCGTAATCCATTTAAAAAAATTATAATTACAAATGGAGTAAATACAAGTTGCACAAATTTTTTTGGCCTCCCATATTTCCTTGCATGATTTATCTGACCTCCTCCCTGTATCTATTAACTTACCCAACTTCATTTCCATGATTGTCGACAAGACGCTCGTGAAATAGAGAGCTTATCGCCGCCCTGAGCTGAGTTTCCTGGTATGTCTTGTGAAAAGACCAGGCATCAATATATAAGCCTTTCTCAATAAGATTGGCTTTCGCCTTAAGTCTGGGTACAGTTCCCCAACTTGGCGAAGGCAACAGGCAAACATCTTTGAATGTCGGCTCGCACTGTCTTCCTTGCCCACACGAACCAGCACCTTTTTCAAACCGGCCTGTTGATGTCGAACGAGCTGCTTGCTTCCCCTTCCTTATTTTGCCTTTTCCTTGACTGTAATTCCGCAAATGCGAATAATTTGTCGACAAGGGTATTGGACGAGAAGTTGAAGGAAATGAAGCACATTGAAAGCTACTGCTACCTGCAACAGATGTATTTTGGCTTGACGAAGAAGCCTCATTGCCGTCAACGCCATTTGCAACAGTCGCCGGACTTGCCGCATCTCTTGGTATAGAAAATGCATTTCGTATTTCTTCTTCTCTTGATCCAAACCGGTTGGACGAATTCCCACTACTCGAACTGGCCTCCGATAAGCTGGGGACACTATGCAAATTGCTTATTACATCTGCTACTATTCGCTGAATGTTCCTTTCTTCTTGTCGTTCCGCCATGCTGAACAGTGCCATGCTGAACAGTGAACACGTTTCTCAACCTAGCGCGGGAAATTTTGGGGGTTCGCCTGTTTTTACTACCTACGGAACTTTGTCCCCAGGCAATAAATCCCTATTTCCGGTTTCATCCTGACAACTTCCGTATCCTCTCGAATATTATTTTTTCACTTCCTCTCGACTTCGATGAAAAAAAGTCGACTTCGATTATCGTATTTTAGACTTCGAATATCGTATTTTGGACTTCGATTATCGTATTTTGGACTTCGATTATCGTATTTCCGACTTCGATCCCAAAATATTCGACTTCGAATTGAATATTTTAACTCGTATTTTTGTCCGCAACGGAACGCCATACATGACCGGTCCAAAGTCTTCGGGTTTTGGCAGGCATCGACACTAATTTTTTTTTTTCAGCAAATAATTTCTGCCCGCCAATTTTAAGGCGATGCCTGCGGAGGAGGCTACATAATAACAATAACAGTGATGATCATGATCACGCCACTCCTTGATTGACAGCTACCGGAAGTGCCTTAAGGTGGCTCCCTACAGTTATTATAAAAACAAGGGGTGAAAATGTGCTTTCCCTATTGCAACACATATCTTCATGTTTGTGAAATATATAGTTGCTTTTTGGGTAATAACTATTAATATAACTGTTATGTGTCCAACCTGTGGGTTCTAAATATACCACAGTCGCGTTGCTATGGTAACAACAGCGTATGAACTATAGTAGTCATATCCTATAAATTGGACAAAAAATAAAATTACTTGAATTTCCTTCGGTGAATTTTTTTTTAAATTTTCAAGTAAATTTGGAATACTAAGGGACTTGTCAGAAATTACCAGGGGAGGGGGTGGAGACTTGAAAACATAAGTTGAAAAACTGTGACCCCAGCAAGGACAGGCATGAAATATCGTGACCCTCCTTGCCGTGGGCAAAAATTCATGACCCTCCCCTTCCTGCTGCGCAAAATCCTCCCTTATGAAAATTATGACACCCCTTTTCAATGGTTCAGTTTTGATGACCCACCCTTTGAAGGGCTGAAAATATTAAGACCCTCCCCTTTCTCCACCCCCTCCCCTGGTAATTTCTGACAAGTCCCTAAGCGGAACATGATATAAAAAAATTAAGGTAGGTTTTAGGATAAGTTTTTTAGACATTTGCACATTTTTGTTCTGAGAAACTTATCTGTAAATTTTTCCAAAATTTGGATATATTAAAAAAGGTGACTTGTAACTTGACTATACAAAAATTTAAAAATTTTCACCGAAGGAAATTAAAACTAAAGCCATTAAGCCACGCACAAAACTTACGCGGGCAAACAGAATTTCAATTCGACAAGAACGGCATCTGCGCATGTCCTTGTCTTTCGCGTGACTCGCTGGCTGTAAAACAGGCTGGTTTTTTTCCGAAATGGTGTACAATTGCGAGCAAAATTCTCTTCGTTTTCGTTACCCTTGGCTTGTTGGACCCAAGATTGTTTGTTGGTGGTTTTTTTCTGGTCTGGTTTGTCAGTGATTTACCCATTGAATTAATCCAACGTCTCTTAATATTGTTGAAATCGGTATGAAAACTTTTCAAAATATTCAAACAATTCCAAATTTTCGTAAGACAACTCGTAAGTCGTAACTGTCTGTACTGTAGTTGTATGCAGTAGTTTTTAAACTTTTGATTGTTTTAAAGAATTACATTACTCTGACAGTTTCTAGACTGCCTTGAGCAGAGTATAAAATATCATTTTAGAATTTTTAGACTGCAACAAGTCGAAGATTTTGAACATTATAAAAGATAATACTGAACGTAAATACGTAAAAAACATACTAAAAGAAAGCTTAGAAACTGGTTAACAACATACGTACTGCTTGAATTTCAAAGAGTTACGATTATAATGAAAAGATTGTGGTTTCTTCGCAGAAAAATCTCGAAAATAACTTCCGCGGCTTGTTTCAAAATTTTACCGGATCACGAAGATTCCACGCGTGAGACGCGAGGATGACATCTGATCAATATAGATCGTGTTTCAAACTGTACTAACTGTAGGAGCCACCTTAAAATTTCAACGATAATCAATATAAATAGAAGTTAATAATTAATATATAACAAGTTTAAGCTATTGAATTTCCAACACACACTCAACTAAGTCAAATTTCGTTTGTTTACTCGCAGAATATGATACTAAATTGCCAAATATGGCCTCGCACGACATTTACAGATAGAAAATTACTATATTCACCTACCAACAATGATATTTTGGCCGTTTAATACATTTTTCTTGCATTTAAACGTACTCTTTTAATCCATATTTCGTCAGTATGTGCTATAAAATGCCGACCTCTCTCGCTCGACAATGCTCGACGACATACCAAGGCTCATGTTCAAATTCAATTTTGAGGTCGTTTTGTATGTTTCACCCTCAATTTTGTATTCTGCGCAATCGTAGGAACATTTTTCGGCACTGGAAAACGATTTTAAGCTAGACAAACGTACTTCTCCTTCAAATATTCGCATTTTAGTAAGTAACAGAAGCAAAATGTAATATAATTTATAGTGTTTGTTTACAGTTGCGTTCCTGAGTCCCGATTCCCCAAGCAACACGACAATTTTTCCGAAAAGGCCAAAATTGCCATGTTTGGCGGTCTATATCTCAGAAACTTTTGAACTAAATAAAAAAGGTCGAAGAACTTATTAACTAACTTTTTATGCTCTTTCCAAATCCTTAAAGATCCCACAAGTGAAATAGGCACTTTAAATACACACATACACTGATGGAGAATGATTATTTACTCTTGTGCTAGACTAGATGGGGCACTGCATTTCAGTACTGCGTCTGGTATTAGCTTCTTTTTATGAAAAAAACTTCAAACGCAAAGTTAAAATTTGGCGTGCCAAAAGTTAAAATCCCTGGACTTTCTGAAATTTTAGCTGCATCAAATTAGGTTTGTAATTAGTCTAGGACCTGTAAAGGAGTTTGTATGCATTTCATTTAGGACAGATTATCTCAACTGTTTTAGGGTAAAATGACCATGGCGGTCAACATGGCATATGTGCCAAAACCCGAATCCGGGGCGAAAGTCCTGAAAATGACCATGCCCAGAAACGACACTGTCGACATAGCTCTAAATCCTGAACCGCCAAAGGTACAGCCTTTCTGAATTGCTTATAGTGTTTAGAATGGTTGCTTTTAGGGGTGGCCACTGGAGGGTGAAATTTGTCTAGGTATCATATTTTACAAGAAAATGAAGTCAACTGCTAAAAATTAATTATGCATCAAATTACTCATTCACCTGGCAAAGTCTATGTTTTCTTATTTCCTAAATATTTTAATTTGTCATAGGATGACATGCTGAATATGCTTATTTTAATATAATTATTATAAATTTCATAAGGTATGATATTGTTTTGTTGAGATATAACACATTTCATTTCACTTACCCCCCGCCAGAACACGATTTCAGCCATATTTTGCCGATTTGTTTGCTTTTTACCGCCGAGCCTCGCAAGTATCATCCAAATGTTGTACTTTAACACAATGCTAGTTGACTAAAGAATAATTCAACCAAGTTTCGTCGGGTTTTGGAGTAGTGCCATGTATTTTATCTTCGATTTTGTGTCCTTCGACATTTCCTCAATTATGTCGCTATTGCAATGTCTCGCTTCTTCTCTGCCCGAAAAATGCCACTTCTTCGTCCACATCTGTATTTATATTACAGTATCCAAAAATAATTGATTGTAGAATAGTCCCAATCGAAAAATTGGAAGCTTAGTCCCACTTGGGAGTGAAAAACCTCCCCTCGTTGATCAAGAATGAGAATCAAAAACAAAAGGTCCAAAATAATTTGAAAGTCTCGCGCAATTTTCACGAAAACTCCTCGTGGACAACATTAGAGGGGGGGTGACCATTTTCACGAATACATTTGTTCGCGACCACAGACACCCAAGTAAGGTTCGTGTGTTTAACTGTTTATATGTTTATGACAAAATAAACAAATATTCGCGTAATTTTGTATTTTTCTGGTTTCCTTTAGCTAAAAAAAAGAAACCAGAGACTTACGCAATCTTTTTGCACCATAATTTTAAGGCTATTCTGTGTAGACGCCTGTACGTTTCAGCCCTCAGACCTCAGTTTTATTTACTCTAAATTCCACATTACACGTGATCCCGGCAAAACAGCCTTTAGGAGGCCGACTGGTCTTAAGGCACGGGAAACCCGTCGGTCACACCTTAGCAAGCAAAAATGCAAAAAGTAAAATAGTATTTTTACATCTGTCAAGTGCCGATAGATTATGTTTTACTTTAATTAAGAGTAAATAAAACAGGTCTGAGGGCTGAAACGTACAGGCGTCTACACAGAATAGCCTTAAAATTATGGTGCAAAAAGATTGCGTAAGTCTCTGGTTTCTTTTGTATAGCTAAACGAAACCAGAAAAATACAAAATTATGCGAATATTTGTTTATTTTGTCATAAACATATAAACGAACTTTACTTGGGTTCTGTGGTCGCGAACAAACGTATTCGTGAAAATGTTCACCCGCCCTGTAATGTTGCCCACGAGGAGTTTTCGTGAAGATTGCGCGAGACTTTCAAATTAAATTATTTTGAACTTTTGTTTTTGATTCTCATTCTTGATCAACGAGGGGAGGTTTTTCACTCCCAAGTGGGACTAAGCTTTCAATTTTTCGATTGGGACTATTCTACAATCAATTATTTTTGGATACTGTAATATAAATACAGATGTGGACGAAGAAGTGGCATTTATCGGGCAGAGAAGCGGCGAGACATTGCAATAGCGACATAATTGAGGAAATGTCGAAGGACACAAAATCGAAGATAAAATACATGGCACTACTCCAAAACCCGACGAAACTTGGTTGAATTATTCTTTAGTCAACTAGCATTGTGTTAAAGTACAACATTTGGATGATACTTGCGAGGCTCGGCGATAAAAAGCAAACAAATCGGCAAAATATGGCTGAAATCGTGTTCTGGCGGGGGGTGAGTGAAATGAAATGTGTTATATCTCAACAAAACAATATCATTCCTTATGAAATTTATAATAATTATATTAAAATAAGCATATTTTTTCATGCTATGATAAAAAATTTTAGGAAATAAGAAAACATAGACTTTGCCAGGTGAATGAGTAATTTGATGCATAATTAGCAGTTGACCTGGGATGGTGCATAGTCATTTTCTTGTAAAATATGATTTGGCCTCCAGTGGCCACCCCTAAAACACTGGCCTCCAGTGGCCACCTAAAAGCAACCATTCTAAACACTATAAGCAATTCAGAAAGGCTGTAGCTTTGGCGGTTCAGGATTTAGAGCTATGTCGACAGTGCCGTTTCTGGGCGTGGTCATTTTCAGGACTTTCGCCCCGGATTCGGGTTTTGGCACATATGCCATGTTGACCGCCATGGTCATTTTACCCTAAAACAGTTGAGATAATCTGTCCTAAATGAAATGCATACAAACTCCTTTACAGGTCCTAGACTAAATTGAAATGTCGTAAACTGTCAAACTAATTACTAATGCAGACCGGAACTGACCCATTTAGCTACTAACCAATAGGTAAACGTTATTTCCATGTGGCCTCGCGGGGGGTTTTCTGTTGTTGTTTTATCGAGCTTCGAGGGTTCGGGGGATTCTGAGACTGAGAGAATACGAACTGAGATTGAGAGAATACAAACTGCGATTGGAGTAATTGTTAGCTATAAAGTGAGCGATAATAAAATAAAGTTTAATATTTGTATTTGTTGACGTTGTACATTTCATCTGGCAATATATTAATACGGGGGCAAACGAGAAAAGTTGAGTTTATGGCCTACTCTTCTCATTCGCACATCTCCAACAAAACGCCATTGAACAAAATAATATGTGATGGTAGGTGATTTATCATTAATTTACCGGAAATCTATCATCGGAATCGGCAGCCATAAACTTAGCTTTCCCCAGCTACTACCGTAATTTCCCGCATGGTAAAATTTCAGAAAGTCCACACCAAATTTGAACTTTCAGCAATAGTCTAGGACCTGTATAGGAGTCAGGGATGCCGGAACCACGGGTGCAGCGGGTGCAAGTGCACCCCTTGCCTTTTGTATTCACAACTTTCCGGGTGCAATGCGGGTGCAGACTATGGGTGCAACGGGTGCGCAGAAGATTTAACACGAACAGATTTAACACGAACAGATTACTTACGTAAACCCTTAATTAAATTTATCGCAAATCGTAAGGTTTATCAAGTACGATCTTGTACACCATAATTACTGCAGTATTCTTTTGAAGCTAACCTGCGACACACATTGTCTGCGGTCAGGCGTTATTTTAGTGCGGTTTGAAGAAATTTGGCGCGGTTACCCAGTGGCGCCGTGGCCGGGGGGGCCAGGGGGGGCCATGGCCCCCCCTATCGTTGAGACCCGTCGGAAAATTGGGAATTTGTTATGTTGTCGGAATATTCATGGTGAAGCATATGCATATACGAATGCGAAAACATGTTGATGAAATATCGGAATTAGAGTCAGTTAACGTTTTTCGAATATACGTTCATACTATTTTGTCTCTATTACTACTAGAGTCGGAAATTATTTTTTTTAATGTTTCGCCCCCCCCCCGAATGTTGTCGGGAAATGTTGCGCTTGGCCCCCCCTAAAACATGTGACCCACGGCGCCACTGCGGTTACCAACTAAGCAGAAGTGCCCTTTGATTTTTGTTTGTGCCCTTTTGTTAAAAAATATGCCCTTTTGATCGCAAATCGCACCCCTTGCCTTTAGCAACTTCCGGCATCCCTGATAGGAGTTTGTATGCGTTTCATTTACCACAGGCAATCTCAACTGTTTTAGGGTAAAATGACCATGGCGGTCATTATACGTCATGGCGGTCAATAAATATTTACGTATTTTCTATTGTTTTTTTCATAAATCATAAAAATACAATAAATATAATATATTTACTGGGTTCTGTGGTGGCGAACCAGCGTTTCGTGAAAATATTTGCCCCCCCTGTCAAGTAGCCCACGAGGAGTTTTCGCGAAGATTGCGCGTGACTTTCAAATTATTTTTAAACTTGTGTCTTTGATTCTGATCCTAAATTTGTTATGGGAGGTTTTTTCCTTTCAAGTGGGACTATACTACTCTAGTTTTTCGATTGGGACTATTCTACAATGAAGTACTCTTGGATACTGTAATCTAAATACATATGAAGACGAAGAAGTGGCATTTATCGGGAAGAGAAGCGGCGAGGCATTGCAATGGCCGCTATTTGACGAAATATCGAAGGACACAATATCGAAGATAAAATACACTGCACTGCTTCAAAACTTGACGAAACTTGGTTGCCATCTTCTTTAGCCTTCTATCATTATGTAAAAGTACAACAATTGGATGATACTTGCGAGACTCGGCGATAAAAAGCAAACAAGATGGCAAAATATGGCTGAAATCGTGTTTTGGTGGGGGGTAAGTGGAATAAAATGTATTATATTTAAACAAAACAATGTCAATCCTTATGAAATCTACAATAATTATATTAAATTAAGCATAGTTTTTCATCCCATGCTAAAAATTGTTAGGAAATAAGAAAATTTAATCTCTGCCAGGTATATTAGTTATTTCATGGATAATTAGCAGTTGACCTGGGGTGGTGCATGGTCATTTTCTTGTAAAATATTATACTTAGACAAATTTTTCCTTCCAATAACTACCCCTAAAAGCAACCTTCTAAACACTATAAGCACTTCAGAAAGGCTGTCGCTTCTGCTTTTCGGAAGTTAGAGCTATGTCGGCACTGCCGTTTCAGGGCGGGGTCATTTTCAGGACTTTCGTCCCGGATTCAGGTTTTGGCACATATGCCGCCATGTTGACCGCCATGGTCATTTTACCCTAAAACAGTTGAGATTGCCTGTGGTAAATGAAACGCATACAAACTCCTATACAGGTCCTAGACTACAACGAAAAAACTACTTTGCAAAGGTTTATTTTAAAGTTTGAGGTTCTAAGGAAAATAATCTTATTTAAAAGAAATGATGGATCACCGAACTCTGGACCACCGAACACTTTTCTCAAAGTAGCTTAGAGGTAGAATAAATCCAGCTCACGCTTGTTTGTAATCTGTTGCCCAAATGAGAATTTTGTACAATTCGCATATCCTGTTGTACATGAAAGCCTATAGAATAAAACAAAGGTAACCGAGATTAGAGTTATGCATACGAGTTGTTCATGCATGTAAATATACTCAATGCTGTTATTTTTTCTATACGCTTCCGTAAACTGTAACAATAGTAACTATAGGCATGCTAGTTGTCCAAAATTTTAACTTGGGCTATTAATTACTGTCTGTGGTATTCGTGATATACTTGTTAATACACTAAATACTGTCATAATTTTTGTATATAGGGAGAGGAAGGAAAAGTATTGGATGAATTTAAAACCAGCATCTGGTCGACCTTATTGCCCAGCATTCTCTGAGCCATTAAAATGTGACTGGTCTATGATAGATCACAAATCGAAGTGTAGTTAGAGCATAATTACGTATTAATATATCCATGATTCTTGAATCATTGCTTTCTTTTATCTGTTCCAACAAACTTGTATACAGCACTCCACCAAAATCGTAGCTTATTTACCAGCTCTATTATTGCACATGCAGCAACGGGTTAGCAACCGAGCTGGCGATGAAAATATAACACGCACCTGCATGTTTTCCGTATAAAAGCAATGGACACCTTGCGGCATTTAAGGCTCGTGCATTTTATAAATCACAGTCCAGTTCACAATTAGATAATTGAACATGTAACAATATACACTTCCCCAATTTGCTGGCTGGCAATGAAAACTACTAAAGCTATCGCACACGAGATCTTGACTGAGCTCACCGCCATGAGAGAGAGGTCGTAGGCTTTACAAGATACTCTCATATCAAACATAATAGAAATTGTCTCACCGCCTCGCAAGGTAAAATTCTTAGCGAAATCCATGCGCACACGTGAGAGTGGCTGATCAAATGACCTAGAGAGGTCGGTACCTCAGCCAAGTGCTCTCATGTTTGGCTTAATTTACACTAGATCACATCGGCAGCTTCGAGTTCAAGTTATTGTTTCGTGTGGACTCAAATTCGGGAAGTACATTTATCTATATATTTTAGGGACCTAAAAGCAGTGTAAAAAGTTCAAGTAGTGTGGTGTTGGAGGACCGTTGGAAGGATTGCGTGTGAAATGTATGTTGTAAGTAGGTCCATAGAAGTAGGTCCTACTTCATTGGCGGTTTGGTTGCCACCTCATTGCTAAAGAAAATGCAACTAACCAATCATCTACGACTTTGACTGAAGGCTTTAACCAGGGTATTTTGATAAGGGATAAGCCCTGGCTACAAGATCACACACGCGCACAACTTGAAAGTCGTTCAATAACCACGAGCAGCAGAAGCATGTGGCATGTTTTTTTGATGACGATTTCAAACCTGTCCAGAAATAGCCTGGCGTTGGGCCTACATAAACGCAACTGGGGTCATCCATTTAGTATGTACGCTAATAGACCTCTTGTATTAATTGACCCTTCGAAAAGAAGTTACAACTCTTTAATTACTTATACAATTATGCAAATACGCATGAGCAGATACATGTACGCTTAGCGTACCTATTTTTCATGATTGGTAAAGACCATGTAAAGTCCGGGACTTTACATCGGGACTTTACATCGGGACTTTACATCACCTTTAAAATATCGCAAAATTAAAGAATTTCGAATTAAATTTCTTAACCCTTTCCATTCTAAGCTGTGTTTCATTGTCGGCATATCGAAATCACAAAAATATAGCCTCGTGAAATATTTTGTTGAAAAGTCACAAATATGAGAAACTTGTCTGCGAATATGAATGTCACGAATATATTAATAAAATAGTTATATATAGTCAGGTAACCAATGAGTTTTATTTTCCAAAGGGTTGATACTCAACAGTTATGCAACACTAATACATAGATACATTTGTTACCATCTATATACTGTACAGTATATACAGTTAATTCCAAAAAAGTTGTTCTGAAAAAAGTCAAAAACCTTAAACTTTAAACCTCAAACTCTTAGCGTGGCAAAGCATCATGGGCGTATGGATATATAGGTTAGGTTGTGTTGTAAACAGTACATTATTCACACTACATTATTCACACTAATGGTATTTTGTATCATACATAGAGCCTTTTTTAAGAAATCGTTAGTGGGGGGGGGGGCATCCTCGAAAGGGGAAGTAACAAGTAGGTGGTGTATTACAGGTGTGGGAAGGTGAAGGGGGTCTTGGGGGAGGAAAATTTTGTATTCTTGTAACCCCGAAAATTTTTGTATTCTTGAGTCGCTGTGGCTTGATTTCCTGCATTTTCAGAGACAATTTTTGATATATCCCATCTAAACGGAGCCAGGTTTTGTTGTGAGAATACCATAACTTTCCTCTAAACTCAGTTTTCCCCCTTTTTTGCTTATACCACAGAATAGGAAATGACCAGAAAGCTAGGCCACTCAGCATTTTATAGTTTGCTTAAATCAATTTAAAAGTTGAGCACAACATGAATGAAAACAAATAGTTTAATTCGAATAGTTTTTTTGGGAGGGGGTCATGATTTTTTTTTGTAACTACTGAATGTCTGTTGTTTTGGGGGGGTCACCAAAAATATGCCAGGTATGGAGGGGGGGGGGGGGCTTGCCTAAAAAACTATTTCAAAATGCAAAACCCTCATAGCCCACAGTGTTCAAGGTAAAACCATGATCCCCAAATATGATACACTTCAGGAAATTTGCCACTTAACAGTTTATATACATTCTCAAAATAGTTTTAATCAACAATATCGGTATAAACTCAGTGTAAGTATAACATTAAAAAACGAAAACAGTTTATGTAGAATTGCTTAGTCAGCTTTCGACATGTCATGAGTAACCATGTGAGTTTCAAGTTTGCTTGGAACATCAAACTCCATGTCACAGACACCACAAATATATCCAATACCAGTTGGTTTTGTTGATTCCAATTCTTGGCATAAACCACATTGACAGTTTGTAATATTGCCATGTTGCCTTGCTATATGTCGAACTAATTTCTTGACATTACCAAACCTTTCACTGCATTTTTTGCAAACATATTTTCCAGTGACTTCATCCTTGAAAAAATGTTCTTGTAATTCTTGTGGTTGAATGATTTCTCTACGACAAGTGCTACACAAAAAATGTATTTTTTCATGTCTTACCAAATTATTTGAGCAAGAAAATCTCTTCTTACAAACATCACATTCATAAGTTTTGTCTCCAGTGTGTGTTCTTTTGTGTCTTGTCAAAGAGCTTGATCTAGGAAATTTCTTCTTACAAACATCACATTCATAAGGTTTGTCTCCAGTGTGTGTTCTTTTGTGTGTTGTCAAAGAGCTTGATCTAGGAAATTTCTTCTTACAAACATCACATTCATAAGGTTTGTCTCCAGTGTGTGTTCTTTTGTGTGTTGTCAAAGAGCTTGATAGAGAAAATTTCTTCTTACAAACATCACATTCATAAGCTTTGTCTCCAGTGTGCGTTCTTTTGTGTGTTACTAAATGGCTTGATAGAGAAAATTTCTTCTTACAAACATCACATTCATAAGCTTTGTCTCCAGTGTGCGTTCTTTTGTGTGTTACTAAATGGCTTGATAGAGAAAATTTCTTCTTACAAACATCACATTCATAAGGTTTGTCTCCAGTGTGTGTTCTTTTGTGTGCTACTAAATGGATTGATTGAGAAAATGTCTTCTTGCAAACATCACATTCATAAGGTTTGTCTCCAGTGTGTGTTCTTTTGTGTGTTACCAAATGGATTGATTGAGAAAATGTCTTCTTGCAAACATCACATTCAAAGGGTTTCTCTCCAGTGTGTGTTCTTTTATGCTTCGCTAAATAGCTTGATAGAGAAAATTTCTTCTTACAAACATCACATTCATAAGGTTTGTCTCCAGTGTGTGTTCTTTTGTGTGCTACTAAATGGATTGATTGAGAAAATGTCTTCTTGCAAACATCACATTCATAAGGTTTGTCTCCAGTGTGTGTTCTTTTGTGTGTTACTAAATGGATTGATTGAGAAAATTTCTTCTTGCAAACATCACATTCAAAGGGTTTGTCTCCAGTGTGTGTTCTTTGATGTCTTATCAAATTGATTGACTTTGAAAATCTCTTATGGCAAACATCACATTCATAAGATTTGTGTTTTCTTTCTTCTCTTGCTAAGTCCAAGCTGCTCGATGTTGAAAACATCTCCTCACAATGATCAGTCATAATTTGATAAGTGATAACACGTAGTAAGGAACAAATCCTAAACACATGAGATTGAACGTTCACCACTCAGTACTCACCAGCCAACAGTAAAATCTATGAAGCTTAAACACTAAGAAATTGAGGTAATCACTTTTATGAAACTGCAATTAGCAAGAAAATAGAATAAAGTTTGGCAGTTTGACTGTTATAAATATTTTAAAATGGCTGCTTGAGTGCTTGTGTGAACTGTGCGCTAGAGTATAATGGAAATGATTCTGAAATCCGCTGAGATTTCGAACACGGGCGGCTAACACTGACCTATATACTAGAGTGGAATATGGAAGATGGAAAAAAATTCCTCCTATTTCGGTCGAAAAAACGGAAGATGCAGGCTATTTGTTACGTACTAGTAACTAGAGTAAATTTTTAGTTCGTTTTTAGTTTTATAATTGTTTTGAGTTCTTTTTCAAATCTCTAAGATTAGGCGCGCCATTGTTGTTTTGCCGCCCGTGTTTTCACCACTACGCCGTGGTGAGTGACTGTGTACGGCATGTACGGCTTTGCTGTGGGAATCCAGTCTAAAGGCTCTTTTCCACTCATCGCAAAACCAACTCGCAAGCTCGCTGCGAGTTCTTGCATGTAATTAAAATAAACTGTCGAGCATTGTGATTGGATCATTTGATGAAAGTACTCGCAGCGAGCTTGCGAGTTGGTTTCACTCGTCGCAAAACCAACTCGCAAGCTCGCTGCGGTACTTTCATCCAATCACAATGCTCGACAGTTTGTTTTAATTACATGCAAGAACTCGCAGCGAGTTTGTGGGATGGTTTTTCGACGAGTGGAAAAGAGCCTTAAGACGCTCATTTCCAGAGGAGGGTGGACAGCTGTCACGTGAATTTCTCGACCAATGAAATCGCGCTATTTTTCCATCGTGTTTGTCAAAATTCTTGGTCGTGTAATTTGCATTGCACGCAGAAACACTTGAAAAATACATATTAATATTTTTAAAAATCTGTAAAAAAGCAAGCGTGGCTTTCATATTATATAAGGACTTGCGATATCTGCGAAAACCTTTGAGGTAAGTGTCATTTTTAAACTTATTTTGAGCATCAAAGTTTGCCGTGTCTTCGTTACGTGATGACTCAAGGCCGCGTCTGTTTACAACTTTCAAAATAAAATATCTAGAATTCCCATGGTTCGATTTTTCTATTTTTTGCAAAAAAGTCAAGATAAATGTATAAACTAAAAATCTGCTGGAGGGGTCCCGGAGGTCCCCCGGCAGTTTTCGAGATATTCGGTATTGAAGTGACCATACTCATTTCAACTTTTGCCAAAATGGCACCTTATTGCGCCTGACGACATTGCGCCACCAAAGCTTGTTTTTCCCAATGAATCTTGAAACTTCTCTAATATAAAGAGCGTTATTCTCTAGAGTAAGCGTTAAAGTACTTTTGAATGAATTTTAGGAGATTTAGGAGTTATTTGCGTGTTGTTTAGAGATTTTATATCTGGGCTAGTGTCTGTCTCTGTCTGCAATTTTGTTGTCTGACGGCCCACTCGACTCGCAAATATATCGAATATTTTGTCATTGTTATTCAATTTTTATCTTGGAATGCATCCATGCTATTTCAATAACTATTGATCTACCTATGTGAGCAGTATTTTTAAGGGAAACGTTATTTTGATCTTTTATGTAGGCTGTACGTTGTCATATTGTATTAATCCGATGCCATTTCTGTCAACAATCTTTGAAGTTGAACATCTCGAATTTCCACAATTGACGCAGTGATTGCTCGTATTTTTCTGAAGAAGTGGACTTTACTGTTTAAAATAAGTGCTGAGTTTTAGAATAAAATTTGTTGTTTCTTTACAGATTTGTATTTTGGTTTGAATTCTATCATTGTATTGTTAATTTGCCTTCTTGGTGGATATTTGCTTTCTTTAATATTTATTTATATATGTAGAGAATGAGCAGAGATATTATTATATTTTATGCATGTGCTATGTATTTTCAATAAAAATGGAACTGTATATTACTGTAAAGTTTGTTTTGTCTACATTTCACCAGTAATTTCTGTTGCAAAAGATCAATCTGGCCAATAAATATTTAGTTAACAGTCTGTACTACACTCCTCACTAGTTGCACTATTAAAGTACATTACAAATACAGACGATCCAGGCAGTGCCAATGGGTCAGCTTATGAAATCATTTACTTAAGTGTATAAAATGCAATACGTGCAACACTGAACAAAGTGTCCACAAATACATATAGAATTTTCAACACAACATTTATATTGACCACAAGACAATTTGATCACACGCAGCCTTTGAGATTTCTGCACAAATAAATCCATTAAACGGACTCAAAGAGCCTTGTTATACATCGATACACAAACACTAAACACATCCATAATGATGGCATTGAGTCTCTGGATCAATAGCGTCCATTTTCGCAGAATTTGCCATGTCCCAGAGATGTTGACTTCACGGCAGTCAACGCATATATGAGGCCGCACGTGGAAACATACGCTCATTACCCATGATGCTTTGCGGCCTGCTGTCCAACCTCCTCTGGCTCATTTCGAGACATTGTATTTTTACTCCAGTTACGTATAAAGATCATCGCTATCGTGATGCACACGCGGCAAAATTCCTCATGAGTACTAGTTTTGGCGGGAAATGGTTAAAGGTATACGGGTAAAATATAATACACTTCTCAACAACAGTAAAATTTTTCTCAACAGTTTATATACATGCTTAAAGTATTTTTAAACAACAATATTAATATAAACTTTGTGTTATTAATTAACAAAAAAATGTAACATCAAAAAGGAAAACAGTTTTCAAGGTAAAAACATGATCCCCAAATATGATGCACTTCAGAAAATGTGCCACTTAACAGTTTATATACATTCTCAAAATAGTTTTAAGCAACAATATCGATATAAAATCAGTGTAAATATAACATTAAAAAACGAAACCAGTCTATGTAGAATTGTTTAGTCAGATTTCGGCATGTCATGAGTAACCATGTGATTTTCAAGTTTGCTTGGAACATCAAACTCCATGTCACAGACACCACAAATATATCCAATACCAGTTGGTTTTGTTGATTCCAATTCTTGGCATAAACCGCATTGACAGTTTGTAATATTTCCATGCTGCCTTGCTATATGTCGAATTAATTTCTTGACGTTACCAAACCTTTCACTGCAATTTTTGCAAACATATTTTCCAGTGACTTCATCCTTTAAAAAATGTTCTTGTAAATCTTGTGGTTGAATGATTTCTCTACGACAAGTGCTAAACAACAAATGCAATGTTTTATGCCTTTCAAGGTTGTTTACCGAAAATCTCTTCTGCACCCCCCCCCCCCAGTAAATCCATCCCTGATTACAGGTCATCTATACAAAGCATCATGCTGTGGCATTTAGTTTGCTTATGAATTAAACGAACAATTTATTTACAACATGTATTTTAAGCTTGAATCTGTATAGAGGAAGCAGGGGTGGTGCTAGTGGGGAATACATGCTCTGTTATAAATAAGTAACTCATACACTAAATAAGTTGGTATCATGATACACTAAGATGCATATAAACCTTAAGCAAACTTCTACGCACTTGACTTGAATGTTGTTGAAATTGTCATTCACTATTTAGTATCCAACACCAAATTTTAGTATTTTGTGGATATCAGGATACTGCAAATTTCAGACCTTGCTTAAAAGGATGGCCTAATATATTTAGCCCCTGTTTTTTTCCTGTGCCAAGGAATTAATGACATCATAGCTGACAAGTAGATCAGGAACCTAATGCAGGGTTCGTGCTGGTCTTGAATAGCTGAATTCAAGGAGTAATTAAGGAGTTTTTAAGGAGTAAAATAGCATTTTTCAAGGAGTATTTAGGATGTTTTCTTTCAAGAAAAGACAAGATAAATTCAACAATTCCTCAGACTGCCGAAATATCACGAACACCTAGAACAATATCGCTTAATGTTAAACTATAATGAGTAGCCTAATAACAGGAAAACTTTAGAAAGGTACAAATTTATTAGTTACTCGATGTAACAATCTGAAAGTTGTATCATTTTAACGTTACTTTTCCCGTTTCTCGTGTCTGTAGCATCACGATTTTGCCAACTTACAAAATCTAATAAATACTATGGATTTAGAGAAATATACTTTATTTAGAGAAATATACTTTATGTTGAGAAAAGATTAATTTATTAATTAAGGACAAAAAATTCAAGGAGTATTTATTTATACACGCAATATTACTCCCACAAGACGTCCTGTCTCGTTTCTTGTTTTACTATTACTGCGGAAGGCAAAATATTGTTGCTACAACACGCAAAGTTCGTCGACTTTAATCGTCACAAAAACCCATTTTAAGGCCGATCTTTCACCATCACTATTTGCCCAGTATTACTTTCACATGTGAAACTGTCTCCTTTCTTGTAATTTATTTGATTACTACGCCGAGAGGCACAGTACGGCGATTTATTCCAAAATTTTCACGTGAATATGCTCACTCATGGCTGACAACAACATACACACGCGAACAGTTTTTTCGCCTAGAAACGCCCGAAATCAAATCGGTGACTTTTAACAATATACCAACTCCTTTACATATTTCCAATTACTTCAATAATTGCATCGCCCAACACAACGCAAATTGAAAATATCTCCTCGTACTGTACTCCTTGTACGACGGCCATCGCTGGTCCTTCCAATATGGCCGCCAAATCTAAAACTGTCTTCAATTTTCATAGGTATAGAAGCTCGATCCAGGTACTGTGCAATGGACACCTTGCGGCATGTAAGGCTGGTGAAATTATATAAATGACAGTTCAGTTCACAAATTAGAGAATTGAACATGTAACAATATACACTTCCCGAATTTGCTGGCCGGCAATGAAAACTACTAAAGCTGTCGCACACGAGAGATCTTGACTGAGCTCACCGCCATGAGAGAGGTCGTAGGCTTTGCAAGATACTCTCATATCAAACATAATAGAAATTGTCTCACCGCCTCGCAAGGTAAAATTCTTAGCGAAATCCATGCGCACACGTGAGAGTGGCTGATCAAATGACCTAGAGATGTCGGTACCTCAGCCAAGTGCTCTCATGTTTGGCTTAATTTACAATAGATCACTTTGGCAGCTTCGAGTTCAAGTTATTGTTTCGTGTGGACTCAAATTCGGGAAGTACATTTATCTATATATTTTAGGGACCTAAAAGCAGTGTAAACTTCAAAGTAGTGATGGCGGGGGTACCCCTGTTGCAGAACCGTTTATTTAGATCGATGTAGAAATGCATGTTTGGAAGTAGGTCCATATAATTTTCATTGGCGATTTGGTTGCTACCTCATTGCTAAAGAAAATGCAACTAACCAATCATCTACGATTTTGACTGAAGGCTTTAACCAGGGTATTTTGAGAAGGGATAAGCCCTGGCTACAAGATCACACACGCGCACAACTTGAAAGTCGTTCAATAACCACGAGCAGCAGAAGCATGTGGCATGTTTTTTTGATGACGATTTCAAACCTGTCCAGAAATAGCCTGGCGTTGGGCCTACATAAACGCAACTGGGGGTCATCCATTTAGTATGTACGCGAAAATATTTGAAAATTGTAACCCACCCAGTTCACTATAACTGTGAACAGTTCTGAAGGTAAACCACCAACTGCCCAGAGGCGGGTCCAGGCTCATCTGACAGGGGGTGCAGAGTTTTCCCGGGGGGTGCACCCTTCCGCCACCAGCGCTAATTATATCAAAAACGCCATACATCGTGAAAATTTCAGTATGAATTCGTTTATTCTGACTTTTTGTGTGGGGGCTGACGTTTTCTAGGGGGTGTGCACCCCTGCAACGCCTCTCCTCCCAGTAAATCCGTCTGTGCATCTGCCCGGTAGTGTTTACTGACACCCACCTATATTGTCATATTAGCAAGTCGTGGTTTAGCAGTGCATGTCAAGTACTGAGCTTCCCGGTTGAGTTTGGAATGCAAAAGTTTCGCCGATAAGTTTTGTCGTTTGAAAACAATGTTTGTGACGTCATCTTATGATGTTGTCAAGACGCCGTCAGGCGTTGTCATGGTCAATACCCGAACATATTTCGAGTTTTCGACCTGTCCGACAGTGTATTCGACTTGTTGTAGTTTTCATGATATTGTTTTGATCGGAATTGGTGTTGGTTGTAATAATGGAGTCAAGCATTCAAGTTAAAGTTGCATACGGCCCAGAAAAATGGGTAAACTTTTTCGTTCTTCGGAGCAAAATATCAAGCGGCGGTTATAAATTTGCAGATTTAGTAGACGATATTGTCAATCGATGCCCTGCGCTAAGTCATCTAAACGTGGGCAGCACAGTGGTGCGACATTATAATTCGTTATCAAGACGACAAGGGATCGTACATTAAAGTCGATAACTTTTCATTCAAATGTCTGAACTTCGTTTCAAACTTCGGAAATTCGTTGCGAAGTTCAAAAGTTCATCATGATTCACAAGCCAGTTTGTAAACAAACCATCTGATTGGTTACTAGAGAAAAAGCAGCCAATCATGCACATGCCCAGTATACAAACCGGTTCTGAATTCATTATGAACTTCGCAACTAAGTTTACTTTTGATATTTGATTGATAAAAGATATAGGTACAATTTGGCATTTATCTTCCAAACTGTTGTGGCTATAGGGGAACTAGGCGGTATTTAATATATATATGTGGTGTCTACATACTGCTGTTTACTACAACCTTTTATTCCCAAGTATAAAAGATTAAAATCTGATGGTTTCACAATTGTTTTAAAAATTGCCCCATGAGCTATAGGCCCTCATCCCTCTATGCACAATTGTTTCGGAGCAATATTAAAGTTCATACACTAATAGACCTCTTGTATTAATTGACCCATGGAAAAGAAGTTACAACTCTTTAATTACTTATACAATTATGCAAATACGCATGAGCAGATACATGTACGCTTAGCGTACCTATTTTTCATGATTGGTAAAGACCATGTAAAGTCCGGGACTTTACATCGGGACTTTACATCACCTTTAAAATATCGCAAAATTAATATAAAGACGTTCGAATTAAATTTCTTAACCCTTTCCATTCTAAGCTTTGTTTCATTGTCGGCATATCGAAATCACAAAAATATAACCTCGTGAAATATTTTGTCCAAAAGTCGCAAATATGAGCAAGGCAAACTTGAATATGAACTGCGAATATGAATGTCACGAATATATTACTAAAATAGTTATATAGTGAGGTAACCACAACGAATTTTATTTTCCAAAGGGTTGATACTCAACAGTTATGCAACACTAATACATAGATAAATTTGTTACCCTCTATATACTGTACAATATTTAACATTTATTCGCCGAAGGCGAGGTGAATATCGGTGAATATTCACCGAGCCTGAGGTGAATAATTGTTTTAGTAAAATTACATAGGTGATTATTTGGAAAAAATATAAAAAATGCACATTTCAAAAATATTTTAATTGAATATTTACGATGAAAGTGGCTTAAAAACGCTTTACGTGATTATCGCGTATTAATCCGAGGTAGCGCAACCAATCAGCGTTGAGAATTTTCAATAATCACCTATGTAATTTTACTAAAAATACAGTTAATTAAAAAAAAGTTGTTCTGAAAAAGGTCAAAACCTTAAACTTTAAACCTCAAACTCTTAGCGTGACAAAGCATCATGGGTGTTGTGTTAACATTTTCGTGTTAAGAACAATTTAATATCAAAACCCAAAGCTACATAAGTCGCCATATTTATAACCTCGATTTGATGTTTGTTACTATTCTAATTATTACAAAATATGCAGTGCTTCCACTACATCCTCCTTTCTTTATAAACACAAATATTAACAACACATGCACTAACTATTAAGTTCTAATATTTTTTCTTTAAACTGTTTTCTTTAGCTACTAATGTCAATATGTTTGTGTTTATTAGTCCAAAACAAAGTCTTTAAACTTAGGATTCGGTTTTCTGACGCGTCCAGATCTTCTTAAAGTTGTGGAAGGGATCTGTAGGAGTGGCTCTGGTTGTGACTTGGGTGGTTCAACACGTTGAGGTAAAGTCTGGATATCTGCTGGCTCAACACGTTGTGGCGAGGTCTGCATATCTGCTGATGGTATAACACTTTGGGGTAGAATCTCGTATTCTGCAGGGTGGTTATGGGTATTTGATTTCGGCCGGTTTACGAGCTCTCGAGGTTTCCGAATGTGAAAACGATCTCTTCTATACTGTCTTCCGTTTGTTTCAATTATATAAGACAATTACTAACAACAGTTCCTCTAGACCAACAAGGAGATGAACTGGGCTTGGTCTTACTTCTAATGTTCTCCCCTTCAACCAAAGGTGGTAAGGGCTTGGAAACTTTGTCATAGTATCGCTTGTTTTGTTGTTTCTTCTTGACTGTGGCTTTAATGATGGTTTTGGTGGGTACTATGGCAGGTTCCAACAACTCGGAATAAGGTTTGACCATTGGTTCTTCTAGACATTAGTTTCTCATTTGGCGACGCCAGTTCATTCGGAGTGTTTCGCATCTCCCAGATTGCTAACCAAGTATCGTTGCTCATCTTCAGTATTCTCTTCGCTTGCTTCACTGCTGCCTCTGCAGTTCCATTCCCTTTTGGGTAATGCAGTGATGAAGTACGGTGCTGGAAATTCCATTCCTCTGAAAACTTCTTATATTCACTACTTGTAAACTGGGGTCCATTGTCTGATATGACAAACTCTGGCACTCCATGTGTCAGAGTGCGCCTTTGTTTGCAGAACCACATTCTGGGTAGTTGTTTCCGTCAGCTCTTCGATATCCCAATACTTCGTAAGATTATCAAGGACGACAACGTATGTGTCCTTCTTGACCGAAAACAAATCCGTACTAACGTACTGCCACCTACGTTTTGGAATAGGTTGGCTCTGCATTGGTTGTTTGGTTTGTTCTGGTTTGTGTTCTTGACAAGTTTGACAATTATCACACAGATACTTGATATCTTTGTGGATCGTTGGCCAATAAAGTGAATCGCGAGCTGCTCTGATACACCTTTCTGCTCCCAAGTGAGAGCTGTGAATTTGCTCCAGCATACGGGGTCTCAACGCAGTAGGTATCAAAACTCTTGTGCCTCTGTAAATTATTCCGTCTTGAACGGACAATTCATCACGATAAGGCCAATATTCTCTAACGTTGAAGGGAACTTGTGTTTTGTCATTAGGCCAACCATACATGATCAAAGTTGCTAATGTCAACAAGTTATCATCTTCAGCTGTGACTTCAGCTACTTTCTTTAATGATTTATCTGTAACGTTGTGGTAGACATTTGGATCAATTTCCTCATTATCTTTCATCAATTCGTTTTCCTCAATGACCGCGAAAATATCATAATCATCTGATTTACTGCTATCTTTCTGACTTGTGGAAAATGGGGACCTTGAGAGGTGATCACTGCCTTCCTGGTACGCCACTTCTAAATGGTACTTTTGGAGTCGCAACATCATACGTTGTAATCTCTTTGGTGCGGAGTTAATACTCTTAGCTAAAATTGTCTCCAATGGTTTATGATCAGTCAACCTTTTATTTTTTCTCTTCTGTGCAAAAAATGGTCAAACCTTGTGCAACCGAACACAAGGCTTAGGCATTCTTTTTCAATCTGTGAGTATCTTCTTCAGATTGAGTTAGGGTACGACTGGCAAATGCTACAGGTCTTCCATTCTGTAACAGTACAGCTCCCAGCCCGTAATCACTAGCATCTGTTTCCAAGTTTCATCCAGGTCGTGTCTTCGTATATCTGTGACCAGATGAACTTCACACCTTCTTTGGTAAGGTTTCTTAGTGGCTCAGAGGTATGAAAAATCTGCGGCAGGAACTTTCCAAGGTAGTTAATCATCCCAAGCAGCCGTCTAACTTCTGCCTTATCACGAGGACGGGGCATCTCCGTAATTTCTTCCACTTTTGCAGGATCTGTAGCATCCCTTCAGCCGTCAAAATGTGACCGTTGTCTTTTACGCTTTGCTGTTTGAATCTCAACTTTGACTTGTTAAGCTTCAAATTGCGCTCTCTACATCTGTCGAGTAGGCTGACGAGGTGCTGATCATGTTTTTTCACAGCTTCTTCATATGAATCACCAATTCCATAAACAAGCAAATCATCTGCGATAGTTTCTACACCATCCAAGTCCCCAATGACATCATGAACATGACTTTGGAACTCCTCTGGCGCACTAGATATACCAAACGGCATTCTGAGCCATTTATAACGGCCAAAAGGTGTATGGAATGTGGTCAGCTTTGTTGATTCTTCATCAAGCTTAACTTGTAGGAAACCATCTTTTGCATCTAAGACTGTGAACACCTTCACCTTTCCGAGCGTTGATGTCACATCTTCCATAGTAGGCATACGGAACCTTGGGATCTTGATATGTTTATTTAATTCTTTAGGATCAAGACATACTCGAAGTTTCCCTGGCTTTTTCACGTACACTGCACTGTTGACCCAGTCTGTTGGCTCTTCAACTTTGGTGAGGATCTCCTGTTTAACCAATTCGTCAAGCTTCGTCTTTACCTCGTCACGAAGGGTTACTGGGACACTTCTTGGCGGATCTTGCTTTGGAATCACTCCTTCTTTTAAACCAATATTGTAGTCTCCTATGTAACCAAGACCAGTGAACACATCATTGTATTGAATCAGAACATCTTCTTCGGTCAATTCGTTGTTGTCTGCTACAGCGTTAACAAGTAATTCGTCTTTCACTTTAATGAGACCAAGTCCTTCTGATGTCGGTCCGGATAATAACGAGCATGGTGCGTCTTTAATCACCTGGAAGACTACTTTTTCTAGGGTTTGTCCTCCTATACGAATGTCTACAGTTACTTGACCGTCATGGACAATTCTGCTTCCACTGTACGTTGTCAACTTCACGTTGCTTTTCACCAACTCTGGTGGATCTGTCATTTCGTTGTACTTCGCCAGCTTTAAACAGTTTGCTGCAGCACCATTGTCGATTTGCATCTTCACTTCTTTCCACCTTGAGCTTTTGGTGGCTTTAATCTCGGGCTGTACCATGTACTGCTTCACACCTTTGAATGCGTAGGTAGGGCTGTAAAGATCATCACTTTCAGAACTTGGATCTGAATCTACATCACCGACTTGGTGTATATTCTTTCGTGGCTTGTATCTTGTTTCTCTATGTTCATCTTTCTTCGGTTGCGATGACTTGCATACTTTTGCAAAGTGATTTTTCTTGTGACACTTTTTGCATACCTGACCAAAGGCTGGGCATTATCTTGGTCTATGGCTTCTTCCGCAATATTTGCACATAACCGGTGTCTTCGGTTGCTCAAATGTATTTTGTTTGAGACTTCCTTTGTTTCTAACTGAGTGAATTGGACTTTCACCAAGCCTCTCTATTTGCTTCAATTGACTTTTGGATCTTTCAGCAGCTCTCACTAGATCTACGCACTGACTAGTGTCAAGGTATTCTCTCGGAGTAATCTACTTCATATTCCTTGATCACTGATTCCTATGACCAATAGGAAATGACCAGAAAGGCCACTCAGCAGTGCAACGTGACACCCTATTTTTATGCAGTTATCTGGCCAGAATAATGGGGCCCAGCCAGTTCAGAGTGTTTATTGGTCAGAAAATGCAATTGACTGGCTAGAATAATGGTAATGAACATGCGTAATGCGACATGCGCAGCGTCAAAAACTTCAAAGGTTCGGCCTCAAGTGGCCCTTCTAGTCATTTCCTATTCTATGGTATGGATATATAGGTTAGGTTGTATTGTAAACAGATACTACATTATTCACACTAATGGTATTTTGTATCATGCAACTCAAAGAATTAAAAAATATCCTATTTTTGCCTGCCCCATATTCATGATGCTTTGCACGCTTAGAGTTTAAGGTTTATACTTCAAGGTTTTGACTTTTTTCAGGACAACCTTCTCTCAATCATTCAGACTAAACCACTACGCTCCCACCATCACGTATAAACACCACAGCAAATGTTCCTGGACTTGTAGCACTGAAATTGGTTATTGCAACTATTCAGATTCGTGAAGTGACGAATCCAACATCAAATAAATCATCTTTAATTATAACTTGCTTAAATCAATTATATCGCATAGTCGGACACGTGGAGGAAGGCGTGTCTTAGGGTAGAAAACGTGTCGAGTTTCGTATACCCTAATGAGATTTCAAATGCTTTAAATTAAATAAAGGTTGAGCACAACATGAAACAAAGGAAAACAAATAGTTTTATTCGAATATTTTTTTTTGGAGGGGTGGACGACATGATTTTTTGTAACTACTGAATTTCTGTTGTTTGGGGGGTCACCAAAAATATGCCAGGTATGGAGGGTGGGCGGGGAGCTTGCCTAAAAAAGTATTTCAAAATGCAAAATCCTCAGCCCCTCACCACATAAATTATGAACGCTCCCTAATTAACAAAAAAATGTAACATCAAAAAACGAAAACAGTTTTCAAGGTAAAAACATATGATACACTTCAGAAAATTTGCCACTTAACAGTTTATATACATTCTCAAAATAGTTTTAATCAACAATATCAGTATAAACTCAGTGTAAATATAACATTAAAAAACGAAAACAGTTTATGTAGAATTGTTTAGTCAGCTTTCGACATGTCATGAGTAACCATGTGAGTTTCAAGTTTGCTTCTCCATGTCACAGACACCACAAATATATCCAATACCAGTTGGTTTTGTTGATTCCAATTCTTGGCATAAACCACATTGACAGTTTGTAATATTGCCATGTTGCCTTGCTATATGTCGAACTAATTTCTTGACATTACCAAACCTTTCACTGCATTTTTTTGCAAACATATTTTCCAGTGACTTCATCCTTGAAAAAATGTTCTTGTAAATCTTGTGGTTAAATGATTTCTCTACGACAAGTGCTACACAAAAAATGTATTTTTTCATGTCTTACCAATTTATTTGAGCAAGAAAATCTCTTCTTACAAACATCACATTCATAAGGTTTGTCTCCAGTGTGTGTTCTTTTGTGTCTTGTCAAAGAGCTTGATAGAGAAAATCTCTTCTTACAAACATCACATTCAAAGGGTTTGTCTCCAGTGTGTGTTCTTTTGTGTCTTGTCAAAGAGCTTGATAGAGAAAATTTCTTCTTACAAACATCACATTCATAAGGTTTGTCTCCAGTGTGTGTTCTTTTGTGTCTTGTCAAAGAGCTTGATAGAGAAAATTTCTTCTTACAAACATCACATTCAAAGGGTTTGTCTCCAGTGTGTGTTCTTTAGTGTGTTGCTAAATGGATTGATTGAGAAAATTTCTTCTTGCAAACATCACATTCAAAGGGTTTGTCTCCAGTGTGTGTTCTTTTATGCTTCGCTAAATGGCTTGATAGAGAAAAATTCTTCTTACAAACATCACATTCATAAGGTTTGTCTCCAGTGTGTGTTCTTTTATGTGTTACTAAATGGATTGATTGAGAAAATTTCTTCTTACAAACATCACATTCATAAGGTTTGTCTCCAGTGTGTGTTCTTTGATGTCTTACCAAATCATTTGACTTTGAAAATCTCTTATTGCAAACATCACATTCATAAGGTTTGTGTTTTCTTTTTTCTCTTGCTAAGTCCAAGCTGCTCGATGTTGAAAACATCTCCTCACAATGATCAGTCATAATTTGATACTTAAGTGATAACACGTAGTAAGCCACAAATCCTAAACACATGAGATTGAACGTTCACCACTCAGTACTCACCAGCCAACAGTAAAATCTATAAAGCTTAAACACTAAGAAATGGAGGTAATCACTTTTATGAAACTGCAATTAGCAAGAAAATGGAATAAAGTTTGGCAGTTTGACTGTTATAAATATTTTAAAATGGTAGGCCGTAGGATGAGCATCCAAAAGATGCAATTCCGTTGCACCCCTCGTGGAACTACGTAATTTTCACATGAGTCAATAGATAAAAACTTACTTTATCAGAATCCGTTGCTCCCTAAGCGAAACAGGTGCACAATTGGGAAAAAAATCCCTCCAAAGTTTGCTATTTTCGCGCTTCGAAATATTCGAACCGCCATTGTTTTGGTAGCAAATACGCATGCGCATGTCAGGCAAACTCGCACTGCGCACGCGCAGACAGAAAAATGGATTTTCCCTGTGAGTTTTCCCCGATTTCCCCCGTAAAAACAACAAAATAAAATCATGGAATAGAGATCAAACCTTGTAATATTGACGAATAAAACACACACATTAAATATTGTTTAAAACACATTGTACATTTTGCTTGCCCATATGCTAAATCACTTCAATTCATTGGCTGTTGTTTCAAAATACCGTTTTAACGTTTAATTCTACTTATCAACATCCTAATTCAATACAAATTTGTTGAGGTAAAAAACCCACCTGTATCAAAAAGGACGGAGAATATATAAATATACATACAATTCACACGATCAAGGAACAAATTAAATATTTCACTAAACTAAAGTCTTGGCCAAACGTAAGAAACATTGTCGCGGAAATATGTGTGATTTTCAATGTTTGCTCAAATGTTTCCCTGTCTCCCACATCTGGAAACATTGGCTTTTATTGCAGAAACAAAATTTGCTTCCCAGAAAGCAAAAATAGTTCCTACCAAAATCAGAAACATTTGATGAAACACCCTTTCTCCGTTTGCCGACGCTGGTAGGACAATATGACAAACCGAAACATTGGTAAGACAAATAATATGACAAATATCTTCGGTGGCGCAGTCGTCAGGACAAGCGCCTTTCACCTCTGAGTATTGAGTTCAATTCTCGCTGAGGACTATATTCATCACACTCATGTGAAAAGAGTAAGTCAACGCTCTGCCGAAAGTCGTGGGTTTTCTCCGGGCACTCCGGTTTCCTCCCACAGGGAAAGTTGACCGGGTGGGTTAGGATATGGCGTTCAGATTAGAAAAGTAATATCACAATTGTTGTAAAAATAGATAATGTAGGCTACGTACATAATATAGGTAAGTGAGATACTTGATGTAATCGGTCACTGAAAAGCCCCAACGGGGAGTGAGCTGAATAATGTATGTAATGTTTCCCAGTTGGTCCCGGGCTTTAAGGGATATTTATATAAACTCCTAGGAAAACCTCTAATTGAAAGAAACATGTCCCAGGCACCAACTCGAAATTCATCATAAAAAGATCAATTGGGAGGAAATATAAAATCCATAATTTCATCATAACTATCTATAATTGAAAGAAATGTTTTCATCCTTGAGCCCAGATTTTCATCAGTGCAATAAAATCCCACTTATTGGATCCTGGCCAAGGGCCTACGCTCAAAACGAGATTGCATGTATTCTACAATAAGCTGTCCTGGCTTTTGTCTGGTAAAGTTCTACTTCTCGTATTTGAACTATTACATATATTATATTGTGACATAAGTTGGTATTTAGCCACTATCTAGAATAGCAAGGAACGATTTAGAATTTCCCTCAGTTTCTGTGTTGGAATTCAGATCATCATCATCAATGGTACAGCTCTCTTCATCGTTGTTTTCAGACTTATTTGACATATGTTCCTCAACCAATTCAGAAGAATCCAAATTTTCCACATAATTATACAGTCTCACTAACATTTCTCATTTTCGGTACACAGAACACAAGTTGGGGATAACTTTTCATCAGTCGTTGCTTGAGTTTAAAAGCTCTATATTTAGATGCATCCACATTCTCAGTGTCCTTAGCAATGATAACAAATTTCTCCAGCAAATCTTTCATAAACTTTATTTGCTTATTTCCGATGACCTCTGTCTCGATTACTTTCTTATGCATCAGTCAAATCCAAGCGTGCCCATCCCCCCCCGGGAATTTGACAAATTTTGTAAAAATGGTACTAATGCCCCCCCCCGGTGGGGTCACAAACAAGTGAAAATGCCCCATGGTGGGGCCACAAGTCAGTGGCAAATTCCCCACCCCGGGGAACCTTATTCCACTTTTGAAAGCAGATATTATTACAAAATATAAGCACGTTAATGTTGGTACAAGACAAAACAACTACATAGCAAATATTAATAATTTTTTACACATGTACTGAATGTTAAAAAGCTATATCAAATTGGCATTGTGTCCGTATGAACAAACCATGCTTCGTTAAGGAGCAAAATAATGTGGAACATTGCAGCCAAATTAAGTCTAAGCTTTGAGCAACGAGAACTACGACGTTTCGAGCGGGAGACCCTTCGTCCGCTCCAGACAAAGGGCCTGCGCTTCCAGACGAAGGGCCCCCGGTTCGAAACTTACCTACACTGGCACCACAAAGCCGAAGTCTTTCTATTTGGCCAACCCCCGGGCTAACATTAGCTTTCAAATCCCCCACCCCAGGGAGGAGCCAAAGTGTCAAATGCCCCACGGTGGCCCGGGGGGGACGGGCACGCTTGGATTTGACTGATGCATTACAGAAGACATCATAAGACTTCTCCTACACTGATGTAGATCTTCCAGTCTCCGATTGCTTCTTCGTCTCTCTGGTGAGAAATTTTGTATAATTGCAGTAGCAAACTTTGTGATAGCGCAGTCTTTCCCCTGGATTTGCACAAGTATCCGTTCATCATTCTTTCTCTCGGCAGCTGTACGTAGAAGACCAGCATCAATTGTTTCTGCCAACATGAGTGGGGTTCTTCTTCTCTTCTTAGTTACCTGGTGTAAAACAAAATTATTAAACTAAATATCTGCTAATAACAAGGTTGGATGTTTGTAGCATTAGAAACTACTTTACCCTAAATAAACTTAATTGATCACAATTCAAGATATTTTAAAACCAAACCCGAGAATGTTGTGCACATTGCGCTAGTATATACCTGTCAAAATGACCATACCTTGTCTAGTGAGAACCAAGAGGCGTCTCTTCCACAAATAATACATATCTCTGGGAGTACATGCTCGTTTCTTTTAGGCAGGGTCTTATTAGGTTCTACGACTGATTGACGTGTAATTTTTCTCCTTGGTTCTATTGGCTATTTGGCTCCACTTCCACATGTGGTTCTTCGGTAGAAGTTACAGTTTTAGAGCTAGTTCCTTCTCCTTTTTCTTCTTTTCTCTGTTGTCTACGGATCTTCTCTTCATCACAAAATCTCTTCGAGCATTTCATGATTGTACCATTCTATGAATTGACAGATCCGTCATCGATATTCTCGTACGATTTCTTAGCTATTTCAGCTTGTTGACACTTAAGTTTGGCCTATTTAGACCTACACTCAAGAAATCTCTTAAGCCTTTGGCGTGTAACTTTGCAAAGTTGCTCCGTAACGCCATAAAAATGCATAAAACATGAGGATATTCGAGTTTTATAAATATCTTCAGCCATGATTGTTTGGCATAACTAAGCGTGTTTCCACTTCGAAGCATGTGCGTGTTTGTGCGCGTGCGCAGTGCGAGTTTTGCTGACTGCGCATGCGTATTTGCTACCAAAACAATGGCGGTTCGAATATTTCGAAGCGCGAAAATAGCAAACTTTGGAGGGATTTTTTTCCCAATTGTGCACCTGTTTTGCTTGGGTAGCAACGGATTCTGATAAAGTAAGTTTTTATCTATTGATTCATGTGAAAATTATGTAGTTCCACGAGGGGTGCAACGGAATCCGTTTTCTAAGCATCTTTTGGATGCTCATCCTACGGCCTATGGCTGCTTGAGTGCTTGTGTGAATTCTGCGCTAGAGTATAATGGAAATGATTCTGAAATCCGCTGAGATTTCGAACACGGGCGGCTAACACTGACCTATATACTAGAGTGGAATATGGAAATTTCGGTCGAAAAAACGGAAGATGCAGGCTATTTGTTACGTACTAGTAACTAGAGTAAATTTTGAGTTTGTTTTTAGTTTTATAATTGTTTTGAGTTCTATTTCAAATCTCTACAAATACGGCGGGTCCGCGAATGGCGCAGATTAGGCGCGCCATTGTCATTTTCCCGTCCGTGTTTTCACCACTACGTCCTGGTGTGAGTGGCTGTGTACGGCATGTATGGCTTTGCTGTGGGAATACAGTCTAACACATCCAAACCGATTAAAACAAAGAAAAAAGCTGCGCATTTTGAGACATTGTATTTTACTCCAGTTACGTATAAAGATCATCGCTGTCGTGATGTGCATACTTGCTTTGATATAAAGCAGACAAGTTGACTCACACAAATTTTGTATACACGGTAGAACGGATGCCTATAACTCGAAAAGTATGGCGTAAACGAAAAACGTTTTTGCTCCTTAACTATTGTTCTACATTGTGGCAAAGTTTGGAAGGAATCGGATAAAACGTGCACGGTGCATTTCTCTTTTTGTGAGGACAATCTGAGAATATTTCATTCTGCGTAAAAGGCCATATTTCATTCCGCTCCCTGTTGTGTTTCTCTGCCCTCTGTTCTCACTTCAAACTGTAAGCCAATCAGATCGAAACTCATCAAAGTACCTTTGGCAAGGTGCTCTGGGCAAGGTGGTTCTGGGTCATTTATTGATTATCTAGTTTGTTATAAGTGCGTAACAGGCAAAACATGCAAAAACATTAAAATATGCAGGCAAAACGCAAATGTAGGCAGAGCAAAGCGAATAAGGAGCAAGCTACCTGTAAATCAGCAAAACGAAAATGTAGGAGAACTGTGGTGCGCGACCAGGAGCCAAGTGAGGATTCACCTGGAGCTGAAAGCAAAGACACTCTTCTTCAGGACATGAGAGCTATTGGATATGTGCGTTACTTCTTATTTACACTTTTTCCTGTAACAGTTTTCTCAAACGCTGAATGAAACAATATTTCATATGCAGATTCGACGGACGAGTTTCGTAAAAACCTTGAAACAAGCGTTGCTGACCGATAAAAAAGAGGAAAACCTGCGAGAAGAATACGCTACATTCATTACTGTCAATGGGCTCATGCATTGCTGGTATAAAGTAGAATCCAATACTAAAATGATCTTATTTGACTTGTTAGTGTGAGATAATTGTGCATACATCATATAATTTTCTATAACTTTTCAACAGCGTAAGAAAATTGGAGGGGGAGACGCTGAATATGGTTTTCCATGTCAAGTCCTAAATTTTATTAGGTATTGCCTCAGGTGATGTGAAAGGGGAAATTAGAGAGGTAAAATAGTGAAAAGCTTTCATATCAATGTAAAATTTTAGTTTTAGGTTACTGTAGCTTTTCAATTTATAAGGTAGCGTCTATAATCATGCACGGCTCAATAAAGGCGCGAATATGTACTACAGCTGTGCCATATATTTTGGCTGGCAAAGCACCGTATTTTACACGAGCTAAAAGTACTTCGGATGCAGATAATCATCACGGCAGCTATATTCAAGATTTGGGTCTGTATAATATTATTGATTACCTCAGAATTGGCACAGTGTATAATTAAATATAACTCACTTTATGTCTTTATGGTTCATTATTTTAGAATGCATTCCCTGTTTCTCTAAATGTGTTCTGTGAGGTACTGAACTTGCCACAAGCATAAATAGTATTGTGTAACATAATAGTTATGTATATATAGTCGAGTAGTGTGTCTGTTGAACTTTTCATTTCATGTTTCGCATGTAAAGTAAATATTTGAGTGCAGGCTGCAAAACTTTTAGTTGTTTTTACATGTATATTACTATTATCTTTTATTTTTACATGCATGCACGTAAGCCGAAATTTGCCGTAAAAAAGGGCTATGGTTATAAAGAAAAACGAATTACACTGTCTTCTGTCAGTCCTAAATATTGTTTGTTTTCTAGTTCAGCTTATAAAATAAAGTCGTCTGGAAACGAAAAGCAACTAAGTCTAACATCATCTAACCAATATTATTAATTATTTGAATATATAATAATTATGTAAAATATGTTGCTTTTTACTAAAGAACATGCAATGTCAAATATTATCGTGCAGGAACTGTTCGTTGAAGATAACCTAACTTTGCTTTACAGTACAATAGAAGTATTTACAATAAATAATTAAAGATTGTGTACATTTGTCCTTTACTTTACTTATGGTATATAAAATAATGGCCAAAACTTGTCCACAACAGTCCGTTTCTGTAGCCTAGGAATTATCAAGACCACCTATAGTGATGATTCCTACAGTATGAAACAATGTTGTGGACAACTTTTTGTAGGATAAAAACTATTCTGTATTTGCTTTATATCTATAATCTATATTATTTTGACCAGTCTTCAGTACTTCGTTCATACTTCGTGGACTAAATCATGCACATTTATACTTGTATATGTATATATCCCCACAAAAGTATTTAGCATAGTGTTACATCTTACACTTTCTCTGTGTTTTCTCCTTCCCTTCCCCTTTGTAGCAGGCACACGTTTTCCACCATCACCATAGAATTCCTGTGATTTGTATTGAATCCCCTCTTTATGTACAAATCCATCAGCTTTGTTTGCCCCCTTCCGTTTATATTTCTTCCTTCGTTCCTTTACAGCTGACTTCTCTTTATACTCTGCGGACTTTCTGCCACGCATTCATCATTTTCTCATCTACAAATAACCCTATTTTCGCCAGTAACTGCGCGTACGTGACTTCCACTCCGGTGTTGAACAGCAAAGAGTCAAGACTCACAGCTAAGCTGGTCTCACGAGGAGAAGTGTACTGTTCTTTGGGGGCAAGTCCCCATATAACATGGTGTAGAGACTCGTTTGGGTTTTGTGTTGCGCACCTTTCACAACCGGCTAGAAAGTGCTCATCATCCAGTCGGTCGAAAAGGGGTTTGATCGCTTCGACGGGGTTTGATCACTGGACAAAAGCCATGCTGGGGGGTTTCCACAGTACTGGCATAACGGAACAGTATTGCTTTCGTAGCCTTGGCCATGGCCTTTGCATTGCCTTTATTTTGGCGAATACAAAGACCATAGAAGCTTTGAATGGCGTCAATTCGTGCTATGGTAAGCCTACCTGCTCCACTCAAACCTTTTCCATCTGCAAGATTTTTTCCTTTTAAAGAAATAGAATAAGCTTGTGAGATTACTGTCACAAGTTTATACTATTAAATTGCGCACATGCAAGATAAAACATTTCTTTACAACGCTAATAACCAAACAACAGAAATTCCGACACACAAACGCATGCTATTTTGTTTACTTTCAAACATGCAAGCCTGAGAAATGTTTTTAAATGTCATAAAACGTTAAACAATTGAACTTTTTCGTGCATATGAAATTCAATTCGAATTTCAAACATATACTCTTAGTCTTAATTTCAAAGAGCATACTGGCGCCTAGGAAAATTGTATGTGTATACCTTTATGCTTCGTACGAAAACATGCAGATTCCAACATATTTGCGTTTTAACACATAGATATACTGCAAAGTATACTGTATTAAGAGTGCAGTAATTACCTTTGTAGTCACGGACAAGTGCATGACCTCAAATTTGTTCCCGTTCTTTTCGTAACATGGGCTATACAATCCACTTTCGGAATATACACCGTTTTGCTATATGGTTTTTCGATGCAAATACTGTTGTAAGAGGAGGAATCCCCATCACCAATGAATGGAATGTATCGCAACTTTCGCTTCTCGACAGATCTTCTATACAGATGTAATACTCCTGATGATTCCATAGCCTAAATTAGTATTGTTAGAGACAATTAATTTTAAAACTAACAGATTACATTGCGTTTGATATATGTACAAATTAATGCGTTATGATAAAGTAGGATTTTCATACCTGCACACTTCATGATTGAGTAAACAATTCGGCTCGTGTGTAATGTACCAAGATAGGTAATCTAGGCGACTCAATTCTCCTCTAGCTCTCTTTTCTTCTATTCCTTTGCAATGGTTACATTCTCTCGTCAAGTAGGCAACATCCAAGACTTTTCCCGTGTCTTCCGAGACAGCAGCAACGAGACCATTTCGTGCAGACCAACCTCGCGAACTCCACAAACAGTCGAAGCTGGCACTGACATCAACAACAGTTTCTCCCAATTCTTGATCTGTGGAGTCTGCCAAAACTTCGCCCACTGTTCTTTTAAGTTGTTTCAATTGCATAGAAGCATGATTGAAATCCGTCTCGGCTAGATCCTGTATCTTTTTCTCAATTACTGTTATGTGTTTGTCCCACGTGTAGACTGGCGTGAGACCGAGAAAACTAAAGCAATTTTGCGCAGCAGATCGTCCTTTTCCAATGGCCCGAAAAGCAACAACAGTTACTTATTCTCACCACTCTCACTCACTCCTGGCATTGAGATTGGGCAGCGACAGTCCCGACTCGCTAATGAACACCATCCTAAATAAACGGGAGGGTTGGGTGGGACCATAACGAGACGAGACTGTGTCGTGGAACAGAAGGGAGCAAGCACGGTGAGAACAACAGCGTGAGGATTGCCTGCTATAGTAAGCTAATCCGTGTCTTGGACAGAAATGAGACTGACCTCTTAATTAGTTTTATCTCTCTTTTATGCTTGAGTGAGACCGCTGAGAATAGTTACTTATTCTTAGCGCTCTCACTCACTCCAGGCATTGAGATTGGGCAGCGACAGTCTCTGTAAGAATGTCCTATGCACATATAACATAGGCTAAAAGAACAGCCCATTCTCAAAAGCACGGTAGAGCCTCTGCCATGCCCAATCTCAAAACCGAACGCTGAAACTAATGACTGGTCCCTTTGAAATTGTTGCATAATTTCGTTCCACTGTTTTTTATGCTGGTGAAGTTCTCCGGCTACAAAGTGGTTAGGGTCACGAATCCCTAGTTGAGACATCGGCGAGAGCTGCGCCATCAAGCACAGACGTTACAAATTGTCGCGGAATATGGGCGTTATTTATCATCCTCTGGGCGTGATTAACACATTTTGACCTATCGTACTTGATCCATGACACCGTGTTATAAGAGATACTCGTTGGATCAAAAGTTGATGTCTTTCCTATTCATGAAATGTGTGATAGGAGTCCTATTAAAAAAGGAAGGAAAAAGAAATTGAATAAAGGAATGGCCCAGGGGATGACAAACTCAGCCCCAGGTGTCCGAGAGGAAATTTAGATTCCCTTTGAGAATGTCATCCGCAAGGAAAGAGAGAAAGATAAGGAGAAATGGATTCTATTTATTGTGACACGTATATTAAATCCTAACTAGAAATACATGCATGCAGTAACCCCTCCCATTTGAACCATAGTTAAGTTTGAACCAAACAATTTACTCCCAAAAGTTATTGTAACATGAAGTACTGAGTCGACGAATGTAACCATGGTAACACGCGACATTGTATATTTTTTATATTTTAATTTGTACAAAATCTTATTTTGTTTTTAACTATAAAATTATCAATTGTCCAACTATATAAAGTGGGTATGCTATTGTATACTCTTTTAGCTTTAATTTACTGTAACATTCAACCTTAGACGTTCACAAAACGTTTCGAAATTTTCAAAAAACTTCAACTGCTTTTCGAGGAGTATTTTTATATTTCGCACTTGCTTTTGCAATGAAGTTTTTGAAATTTAATGTTTGTTTATTTTTCTATAACATATTTGAATCAATACTAAAATACTCTTAAAGATCAATCAATGTTGTATTGACCACACAGAATGATCTACACATTTTCAAATTCAAACTATACTGCAAGCTATGTTAAAAAATCGGCAAAGCAAGCATGGAAAATAGACACTTGCCTGTTTAAAACGCTCCTTTTTCGGTCTTTCGACTTTTTCTCCTCTTGTTAATTTGTCCTCAAAATAATTTTCATTTATCTTGTTTTGGAGACGTAGAGACTTACTTATAAAATGGGTGCAAAACTAATTTTGAAAAAAGTTTGCAAAATGGAATTCTTCTCTCGGCTTGAACTTGCGCATGCGCATAACTTACGAAAAGGTCCTGTCCAGTCCAGTCCATGACAAAAAAAAATGGCGGACGACTTTGCATTCCACAATCATAGATATAGGAGACCTAGATTGCTGACTCGGCTCAACTAGACGTGTCAAATTTTTAAAATCCAAGATGGCGGCTCAACCGGTCAAAAATCATAGAGCGGTATAGGGAAAAACCATGTTTTTTGCATTTTGCGTCGTCCTACAGCTTCCGATCCCGTTCTATCACATTATTTTGGAAAGAACTAACTGGTGTGAAGGTTTTGGATGAATATTTGTATAATTAGTACAATTTACATATTACAATTCAACCGGGCAAGAATGGGCAAAGACGAAAAGCGTGCGAAACTGCTGGCCTAGTTTCTTTTCCTGTGTATTCCTTCAGTCTTTTACGAGTTTTTCTCAAGTAACGTGATTACGTGATATATATCTAACTATTCCAAAAGCTACTGTTGTTTATTTTCTTCTTTCATTGTTATTTATACCAAAATACAGTATATTTATCTGAAAATTCTGGGCCATTCTATTATTCTAAAAAAACTGTTTTTTATCGAAAAGAATGCCTGAATATTGTTCAGCGTATAACTGCAAGGCCAGACGTGGGGATTTAAAAGATGGTATTTGCTTGTCCTTCCATAAGTAAGTCTATAAAAGTAAGTATAAAACACACATATTGTATATTTGTACACTATGACATACTTCATATAAACAGCATAGTTTAAGACTATGTTATGTATAAATAAGACAGCTTTTAATAGCATAAAAACAATTTGTTTTGTAAATACTGTATAAATGACAACAAATGTAGTTTTGAGTTTGTTAGCTACAATATAAAAGTGTTTACAGTTTTAATAATTAATAAAAGAATATTAATATGCGAGGGTACTAATTCCGCTCGGATATTTACACCCGGGTATGTGACAACATAGCGGAATGCAAAGTTGTCCGCCATTTTGACGATGCCTTGCACATGGTCTCTTGTGCGTGACTGCTCTTGCCATAGGCAATTGAGTAAAGTTTGAAGTAGAGCGTGAAATAAAGGCGAGTGATGATGTTTCGCAAAAGCATTGTTATTGTCTCTATTTGCTTGTGAACCTGTGTTTTAATTCTATTATTCATCATTCGCTTTTATTTGACTTTTCTGCTTTTTATTTACTATAAGTACAATTATAACATAATATGTTATATATAGTTTGTTTATATATTTTTATATATATAAACCATAGTTAGACATAGCATTATTAATAGTAAGGAAGATGCCTTGCATGGGACGAACTATCGTCTCGTTCGCATCTTTCCTTTTGGGCCACCTACTTTCACTATTATTGTAAATATTTCAGTTGTTATGGTTCCAATAAAGTTGTTAAAATAAAATAAAAATAAAATTAAACTGGAAAAGAAATTGTTTTGATGTCTGTGTCCTAGTCTATATATATGCATGTTGACAACAACTTTCATAGAGGTCCTTGTCCTGTTTAAGGTCTCAAAAGGACCTAGGATTTGACTCCTGCAGAAACAATTCTGTCAAAAACTTTTGAGTTTTGTTCACATCAGTGAACCAAAGATAAATCTTTCCATTTGCACTATTTAGATTTCCTATAACCAATCCCAGCCTGCTAAAAAGTTGGATAACAACAATAAAATAGGCAGACTGGATGCCAACCAAATATTCAGTCTTGTGTGAGAAACACTTTACCCCCGACGACTATATTAGTAAGGGAGAGCAAGTAATAGAAGGCCAATCCAAGAAATATCTGAAAGGGTCTATTAAGGGTCTTGTGAAAAAATTAGAAGAAATTAAGGCTATATCAGAAGAACAGTCTTGTGAAAAAATTAGAAGAAATTAAGGCTATATCAGAAGAACAAAGCCAACATCTCATGTCAAATTTTGGTCATATGACTACAGATCTATTCACAAATGAGCAGAAAAATGAAGCTAATACAACTGGGTCTAGATACAGTGAAAAAATAAGACAATTTGCTATATCTTTGCACTTTTACAGTCCAAAGACGTACAAGTTTGTTCGCAAATCCCTCCACTTACCACATCTATCTACTATACGGTCATGGGCTTCATCAGTTGAATGTGAACCTGGGTTTTTGAGTAACGTTATCGAACACCTTCAAAACACTCTAGAGGACAATAAGCCATCTCCTCGACGAGCAATTTCATTTCTTTTTGGCAATAATTAACTCATTTATATGGCCTGGACTATGAAAAGTGATGACTCAATCAGGTTTCTTGGAGAGAACTAGATACTGTGAAGGTTTTTTTATGCATACTAGACAAATTAGCAGTGTTGTAAATACTCGTTACTAAAGTAACGCGTTACTAATTACTAATTACTTTTTGAGTAATTTTTCGGTAATTTGTTACTTTCTTTACGAAAGTAATTTGTAACGTAATTAATTACTTTTTGAAGGTAACGAGTAACATTTTTCAAAAGTAATTTTGCGTTACTTCTGTGTACTTCTTATTTTCCAACCTTACAAATTCCGCATTTAGACGATTTCGTCCATGTGTAATACAGTTTGTTTCAGTGTTGAAAATCGTTTTATTCCCTTGAATTTCGCTTCAATTGTTTTTACTCGAAGAGGCCTGCGGTGTTACTGATCAGCGATCATAGAACATGGGAAATACTTAATGACATTGTATTATTGTGTAGCAGTGCGAAAGCAACATAAAACAATTAAAATAAAAATATCATATCTTATAAATAAAAAGTAATCTGAAAGTAATTAGTAATTAATTACTTTTTAAGAAGTAATTAGTAATTTGTAATTGGTTACTTTTGAAAGAAAGTAATTAGTAATTTGTAATAATTACTTTTTCGGTGAAGTAATTGTAATTTTTACTCACTACTTTTTTTTGGTAATTTTTACAACACTGCAAATTAGTCAGTTTCTTCAAACTAGTTTGTATTGAAAACATTCGCTGTCACTAGTTCTCTCTAAAAACCTGATTAATTCATCACTTTTCACAGTCCAGGCCATATAGACTTGAGATTCCTTGACATCTTCAGCAGCAAGGAAGTCATCAAAGTCACACTAAACAGAGCATCAGAGTTTTCGGACAAGCAGACCAGGTAAATCAAGCAAAATAGGTTTTAACTTCAAAATACTTCACAATATTATTCCCTGTTTTATATGCCAACCGAGATCCTCGAAAAAAAAAGCACCCAAAGAACCAAAACCTTTATTTTCTGCAACAAAATGTCTCGAACTGCTCAACCGACCATGTGATGATTTTCAGACAACATTTAGCGATCGATTATTTCGTCTTTATTGAACTTAAATTATGCAAATATTCATCCAAAACCTTCACACCAGTTAGTTCTTCCCAAAATAATGTGATAGAACGGGATCGGTAACACCAGGAAGACGCAAAATGCAAAAAACATGGTTTTTCCCTATACCGCTCTATGATTTTTGACCGGTTGAGCCGCCATTTTGAATACTCATGGTTGCCACGCGCGTGCGTTATAGACAGCATTACAGTCAGCAATCTAGGTCTCCTATATCTATGTCCACAATGTTTTCACATACCCGGGTGTAAATCTCCGAGCGGAATTAGTACCCTCGCACGGCGCTTCGCGCCGGCTCGGGGATAAACTTAATATGTTTTGTTTCGTTTATATATGCAGTGGCGCCGTGGCCGGGGGGGCCAGGGGGGCCATGGCCCCCCCTACCGTTGAGACCCGTCGGAAAATCGAAAATTTGTTATGTTGTCGGAATCGTAATGGTGAAGCATACCTGCAAATACGAAATATCGGAAATCAAACTCAGTTTACGTTTTTAGAATATTAGTTATAGAATATGTACTATTCCTAAAATGTAACAAAATTGGGATAGTTTGTCGGTATTTACCAGTATAAACGATATAGTCCGGGAAAATTTTTTTAGACCTGTTTTCTCTCCCCCCCGTCGACAACAAAAACAGTAATTATTCTTTGAAATATTGTCGGAAAATCGTGAGCTTGGCCCCCCCTAAAACAAGAGACCCACGGCGCCCCTGTATATATGTCGAAAGCACCTCCGATTTTCAAATTCATTTTTTTTTAATTTCCTTATAATTCCAAAATATTTATAAAAATATTTAATAAATGGCAATTCAAGGGTCTTGAAAAATGTTTCATAACATGAATAGCCCGCAAAGCCATGGTGGCAATATACGTTATAAGCAGGGCAATGGATAAATATAACTCTGAAGTGAGTATGAAAATGTTTTAACTTGAATAGCCCGCAAAGCCATGAAGGCAATACGTTAAAAGCAGGGCAACGGATAATATAAAAACTCTAAATCGAGTATATGAAAATGTTTAACGATGTCAATGTATAGCCCGCAAAGCCTTTATGGCAATACGTTATAAGCAGGGCAATGGATAAATATATAACTCGTTGAAGTGAGTATGAAACTGTTTAAACATGAATAGCCCGCAAAGCCATGATGGCAATACGTTAAAAAACAGGGCAACGGATAATATATAAACTCTAAATCGAGTATAGGAAAATGTTTAACAATGTCAATGTATAGCCCGCAAGTAGCTTAACCTGCCTAACCACCGTCGGAAGTAATTAGTATTCAAAATGGCGTCGCGTCCGTCATATTGGGAAGTGACGTCATAGTTGTACGTACGTATTGTACGTACGCATTGTACGTACGCATTGTACGTACGCATTGTACGTACGCATTGTACGTACGCATTGTACGTACGCATTGCATAATGTTGTTTTGTATTAAATTACACACAACAATTTAGATGTTTCTCTTAATACGTTTTGGCTTTATTGTTCGATAGCCATGGTTTCTTTAGATTAAAAAAAAAACCCCGAGGGAACCTCAAGGGAGCCCAAAGGGAACCCCGAGAGAACCCCTACAGAACCCCGAGAGAACGCCCAGAGAACCCCTGCAGAACCCCGAAATGTTTACATCCACCGAACCGGACTCGAACCGGTGCCCCACATCGACCTCACATCGACCTCACAGAGAGTTAGTTTTATCTTTTTATTTTACTTCCTTTCCTGCCTGTTTGTCCTTTTAGGCCTGTTTGGCTTGTTTGGCCTGTTTGGCTTGTTTGGCCATCGACCTCACATCAACCTCACATCGACCTCATATCGACCCTCGGATAGAAAACAGTGTAAAAGCTGGACAATATGTTTAATAACTGTATATTTGTGTAAATAATTGTTATACCTAAAGGAATACATTGTTTAAAACGTTAATCTTTGTCTGTGTTAATTTATGCATGCATCCAAGCGTCACTAATTACTCAAAGGAAGGAAAAAGGGGGTATGGCGAACGCGAAAATGTATACATTTTTAGAGCAAAATATGCTTGGATATGCATGCAAAGATTGACACACAGCTTAACATTTGTAACAATATATTTGTAAAGTATAACAATAAATTACACCAATAAATGGTTTTTAAACATATTGTCCACATTTTATAGTATTTTCCAGCTTGGGTCGTTTGACTTTGTACACTGTTCCGTCTTCCGTAAGCACAAGTTTACGTTTTTGTCCCTTATGTTCCACAGGCTTAACGTCCAGGACTTTACACGCTTTACGTTTCTTGTTTGCAGGCAACAACGGTACTTTTTCGTAGTCCAGTACACCAATTAAAATGTTAACCATTCTTTATGTTCTTTCTTTGCTTCCCCAGAGTTAGAATGTTTTCGTTTACTGTGCTGTTCATGCTTTAATTTGGCGGCTCGTAAGTAAACATTAAATTTTCCTTCCATCTCTTCTTGTCGCTTTAATAATTTTTCGACACTTTCCTCCATATGGAATTCCTTTGGTTCTTCATTCTGTCGAGGTACACATATTCCTATCTTTCTCCACTTTAACCACTTCTTGCGTTCTTCCGTATCCATGCCATGTACTTGATCGAGATGATTTGCTAGTCTAGCAAGATTTGTACTACCGCTACCAAAAACTGGACAGTTCCTACGCGTATGACCCATTTTTAGATGTTTGCTAAACGAGTTCCTAACAATAAATGTCTCATTTTTTACGTGTGTCAGATATTTTATTTGCCCGCTTACGCCCGATTTGGCCCTATAAGGAACTACGCGGCCCGATATACAGATCTACGCAGCTTCACCCGGGCACGTCTAAACTGGTCGACGTGTGACGTCACGCTTGTGCGTACGCCTGTACGTACGCTCTGTACGTGCGCTGTATGGCGTGTAATTAGCATGCGAAAATCGGTATAAATAACGCGTCGCCTGCCGTTTTTCTCATTCTATGCTATAGCTTGGTGCTGTGAACATCGCTTCGAAAATAACTAACTTTACTTGGCAATATGCAAGCTCTGGGTCTTTTTTCTCGCCGTGCTATTCTTGGTCGTTCCAAAAACCGTGCTGTCGCACAGGAAAATAAAACTACAAATGAACAAATACATGGCTAGAGAAGGCCTCTGAAATAAAGGTTGGAACAAACTTCTAAATTTCCGCCATCTTCACCGGCGACTTGAACATTGTCGACAACGTGTGCAAGTTGTGGATTAAGTTGTGCTTGGTTTGGAGGCAAGATAGCTGTGCCCTTGCCACGTTATTTATTGGAATCTGAATTTCGTTTTCTGCCATTTTAAAAGAATAGTAGTGTAAACTTCAAACTAGTGATGGCGGGGGTACCCCTGTTGGAGGACCGTTTATTTAGATCGATGCAGAAATGCATGTTTGGAAGTAGGTCCATATAATTTTCATTGGCGGTTTGGTTGCTACCTCATTGCTAAGGAAAATGGAACTAACGATTTTGACTGAAGGCTTTAACCAGGGTATTTTGATAAGGGATAAGCCCTGGCTACAAGATCACAGACGCGCACAACTTGAAAGTCGTTCAATAACCACATATATGTGGCATGTTTTTTTATGACGATTTCAAACTAAGTCACTGTTCAGAAATAGCCTGGCGTTGAGCCTACATAAACGCAACTGGGGGTCATCCATTTAGTACGTACGCGAAAATATTTGAAAATGTACCCCTCCCCCCCTCCCTTGTACGCATAAAACAATAGAAATAAGGTCACATAAACAATAGGCGTACGCAACAACTGAAAATAATGACCTCCCCCCCACCCCCCTTAGTTGCGTAACGGTACGTACTAAATGGACGACTCCCTGTAATTCAGTCATTCAATAACCACAACAGGGTTACTAAGCGTTGCACATGGCAAGTCATTATTTAACTTCTTATGACGTTTTGATGATGATGGTTTCTCAAATTCAGAATCACTATCACTGTCAGCAATGGTTACTTCAACCTTGGCTTTCTGTTCTTTGCTTTCAGTGCTACAGTTTATCTCATCTTTGCTTGATTTGGTCCTGTTTCGTTTCTTCGATACTTTCTGGGATTTCTCGGTCGATTTCTAAAATATTTAAGAAAGTCACCGAATATCACTGAGAATATCTATAAAATATTAAAACTAACGACATCTTTTTATGAACTGGTTGTGGTTGTCCAATAGGTAGGTTTCACTAAGCACTATTTTGCCACAGATGGTGGTCAACCGTCAATTATCAGAGTGAGAAAATCATGTTTTATTGTTATTATTATTGTATTTAGTAGCAAGGAAATAAGATAGAGATGTTTGGTTTGGTTCACTTTCTCCTATAACTGTCAACAGTTCTGAAGGTAAACCACCATCTGCCCAGGGGCGGATCCAGGCTCATCTGACAGAAGGGATGCAGATCCCCTCTCCTCCCAGTAAATCCCCTGTGCATCTGCAGAGTCCTCGCTCGGAACGTCTTTTGGGGCTGCTTACTGTAGATGAACACCAGGCTGGCTCAGCTGGCGGGACAGCCCAGCATTAAACGAGATTTCGCCTGTAGTTATTTTTACTGTGTTTACAACCCGGGGCATCTCACTTGAAACAGGCGGCCAGACTTAAAGTATAGAGATGCCGCCGCAAACTATGGTAAAATGCTGTCAAAACAACCAACTTGTCCCGGGAAGCGGTATGAAATTTTACCATATAGAAACAAACTGTGACTTTTTCAGCACATCAGCAGAAAATGCGAGGCTTTGGTAGCCTATATAAACTTCAGAGATTGATGTAGAAGGTTTAGGTGGATGGATATTTCGAGTGAAATATTATATACAATATTTTAGACCTGAACGGGAACGGCTGCGAAAAATGCAACTCTAAGTCCTCCGACAGGAATTGAATCTGCGGCCCTGCGATTCCGGTGCAGCGCTCTGACCACTGAGCTACAGAGTCCAGTTGCCAAGCGTTAACCACAAGTTCATGTATATATATAGATGCGGGTACTGCGGGTTGTGATAAGGTAAATTACAAGATGTTTTTTTCTGCATCTCACTCGATTGAAATTGATGTAGAAGGTTTAAGTGGATGGATATTTCGAGTGAAATATTATATACAATATTTTAGACCTGAACGGGAACGGCAACTCTAAAGGCTCTTCCACTCGTCGCAAAAACCAACTCGCAAGCTCGCTGCGAGTACTTTTATCCAATCACAATGCTCGACAGTTTATTTTAATTACATGCAAGAACTCGCAGCGAGTTTGCGAGTTGGTTTTGCGATGAGTGGAAAAGAGCTTAAGTCCTTCGACAGGAATTGAACTGCGGCCCTGCGATTCCGGTGCAGCGCTCTGACCACTGAGCCACAGAGTCCAGTTGCCAAGCGTTGCCTACGCAGAGACGGATTTTCATATTTTTGTTCGGGAGGGTGTACATATATCTGGGGGGGTGTACATATATCTGGGGGGTGCTACTGCTTGCTTTGGCAGGGGTCTGGGGGCAAAGCCCAGCAAGGCCGTTTTTTCGGGCGAGAGGTTGGTAATATATATCATTTGCGGGGGTGCAAAAACTTTGGGGGGGGGTGCCAAACGCCTCTGGGGGGTGCAAGAAAAAGGCATCTTACTGGCTCTGGGGGGGGGGGTTCCGAAACCTTCATACCTGGGTTGATGTTTGACTGGATAACACCATAGACACGGATATATTTCCTGCCAGAACATTGTTCGCGCGAAGTCCTGGTACGAGATATGATATCGTTGAAAACGGCGTGAAGTGAAAATCTTCACTTAAAATACCATCGAGTATAAGGTGAATGAGAAACCGTTGACAATCAACTGTGGTAAGAGTGGGAGCAGGTAGGTCTTTCACTCGTAATTTCTTGTTTCCTTTGCCGTGCCAGGCTTCTAATAATTTGATCATCGTAACTCGTTCTGCAATTCCCTGGGCGTTTTGTAAGATCTTTACAACATTTTGTGCTTCCTTTGTCAGATTCTTTCTCACAGGAACACTGTTATCTACCAAAGAGAAGAATTATATGGTAAACGAAGAGGGCGCATTTGACCCAAACATTTACAGACTTGCCAATCACCACAATGGAGTATATCAGTTTCAAGTTTCTCTCAAATATCTTTCAGTTATGTGAAACCGAAGCAATGTCAAGCAGTGGTCAGTTTACCAACGATTACAGATATAATTTATTCAATGGGCAATTCCAGCTATCGCAATGCATGCCGGTGGGAGTGGTTATTTTTCCATTTCGCGCCAAATGGCGGACGGAAAATGTGTATTTTAAACGAAGCTATATTTTTACATTTTTATGCTTTATCTTTTGCTCCAAACACTGGTTTAAAAGTTGTATTTTTAGCAGAGGTGATCAGGACTCATAAACGTAAGTTTCGACGAAATCCATTCGATAATTCGCGAGAAAATTGCTTTCGAGTTGACACAGGAGTGAAGCAAATTTGGCAAAAAGCTGGCTTCGAAAACTACTCTGTCGCACGTTTTGAAGTAAATAAAGTGATCGGTTAGAGCACTGTGGACAATTTACCCTTTCAAATGGAGCTCTGTAACCAAATAATCTAGATTTATTGTTTTTATGTATTTCTGACTGCTTGATTTCTACGTACAGGCAGTTAAAAATCAAAATGTTTTAGCCGACATTTTGTCAACATGTCCCAGAGGCATGGCTTCACTTTGACAATTGACATGGTTTGTCGCGAAAACAAACCCGGTTTACTAGCAACTTTCTCGTTATTTCCGAACAGTATTGACTGTAAAATACATCTGCTTTGCTGTTGACTTTATCTTGGCTATATTTTTGGTTGTGGCCACACGTGTTTATAGAATAGTTGCAAAAATTAGTGTTCTGCTTGCTGTGTGTATGCAAAAGGTTGTATTTTTAAGAAGCCCTTCCATTAAAGTCTTTGTCTGCCACTACTCCAGACAGTAAGTAGTGACTACCAGTGATTGCTGAAAGTTGTTAACAAACAGCCCTTTGTCCCATGATATACTGTAGTTCAACTATAATTGTTTAGGGGCTGTTCATAAGACCCATGCTTGCTATGGCAGCTATGCCCATACCAAGATTGCGTCATATATTGTTTTATATATATCTGCAACCTTGGGGTCCAGTGTCGGCTGCAGCCAAAAATAAACAACACTGCTAGTCCCACAGCATTCGGAAGGGTTGTTGTCGTTGCAGCCCATGACTGCCCGCTTGCTAGGACCAAGGCCAGATTTTGGTGTACATGCATAAATTTTAGGGGAGGTGCAGTGTCTATGCCCCAGGAAGAGTGGGTTCTTGAATTTTAGGGTTTGTAAAGTTGTTAATAACCTGCCCCTATTCTTCCACAAAGTGTATGGAAGTTAGGAAGTATCAATTTATTCTTTCCAACACAACTAAAACCAATATGTAAATAACTGTTGAATATGCATTCATGCAGATATGCTTACTTTAATGTAAATGCCGTGGAAGTTGAACACCTTGGGGAAAATTAAAGGTGCATGTTGCTGACTAGGTGCATGTTGCTGCTGATCACAGTTGGTACATTCATGACAATTGTTGTAGATAAAGAGGTTAGGGTGGTTTTAGTGTGCCCAATAGTAGGAATTGGCATTTTTAAAGATTTTGTCTTTATTATTATAATGGCCAACTCAATTACCTTTGTTTACTTTTAAAGTCCAAGGTTTTATTTATTTAATTCCCACCTAAATGTCCACATGAGTTATAATTGTAGGCTGATGATGGCCTTGGCAAATCATGCTAGCTCACCTTGCAAGCTTGTCACGTGCCTAATATGTGTTGGCTATCCAAGCCAACAGAAAGAAATGATATAATCATATTTCCTGGAAAATGAAATTAGTGTATATTTTGCAAAATAGGTAATTACAGAAAATGTTCACACTTCCCCCTAAGGGAAATGGGAAGTTTGCTCACTCTCTCCACTCCCCTCTTAGGAAGATATCTCCCCCTCTTAGTAAGATGTCTTAAACAGGGACCTAAGGTGCCCCTTTGGAAGTGCCAATCTGAAACCAGATTTCATCCACACCCTGTGAACTTGATAAATTTTTTAATTGATTTACTTGAGTGACATACAGTTGCAGACCCTTCATGAAGCAGGAAGAGAAGCAGAAACTGACCTGATGGTCCACAACAGTTTGGTTTGTTCACTGCCAACCCCCTTCCCTCCCTCCCTCCCAATAATGATTCACAATCTAGAATGTTTGATGTGGATTGAAAAACGTTTGAATATTGATGAGCACTCTTGGAACATTTGTAATTAAGCTCCTTCCCCTGTAGATTTGGAAGGATGGCAATAGAAGTCTTGGAGGGGAGTCCAGACCTTTCAAGGCCTAGCCCTACCAGTTTGACCCACTTGAAAGTTTCATGCGAACCCAGTAATGTGGAGATGTTGCCTTAGTCCAGCGGCCACTTAGTCACTAGCATGGCCGGATTTTGAGGGGAGCTGAGCACATCTCTTGGGATAATTTTGCACCTCCCCTGAGAATTTTTGTGCCACCCCTGGTAATTTATACACCTCCCCTTGTTAACAGTTAAATGATGTTTCAAATTTAATATTGAATAATAACAGAACCATTACAACCAACTTGCCAAGTTTTGGTCAAACACAATTTCAATTGGATGAGTCACACAATCATAATGCATAAATACATACATTACATACATAAAGTAACATTTTTTACTTTACACTGCACCTCCCTTAAAATTTATTTCACCTCCCCCAGCATGTACACCAAAATCTGGCCTTGGTCCTAGCAAGCGGGCAGTCATGGGCTGCAACGACAACCCTTCCGAATGTTGTGGGACTAGCAGTGTTGTATATTTTTGGCTGCAGTCGACACTGGATCCCAAGGTTACAGATATATATAAAACAATTTTTGAAGTAATCTTGGTATGGGCATAGCTGCCATAGCAAGCATGGGTCTTATGAACAGCCCCTAAACAATTATAGTTGAACTACAGTATATCATGGGACAAAGGGCTGTTTGTTAACAACTTTCAGCAATCACTGGTAGTCACTAGTGGCAGACAAAGGACTTTGCATATAATATATTTTCAGTTATTTTAATGGAAGGGCTTCTTAAAAATACAACCTTTTGCATACACACAGCAACCAAAACACTAATTTTTGCAACTATTCTATAAACACATGTGGTCACAACCAAAAATATAGCCAAGATAAAGTCAACAGCAAAGCAGATGTATTTTACAGTCAATACTGTTCGGAAATAACGAGAAAGTTGCTAGTAAACCGGGTTTGTTTTCGCGACAAACCATGTCAAAGTGAAGCCATGCCTCTGGGACATGTTGACAAAATGTCGGCTAAAACATTTTGATTTTTAACTGCCTGTACGTAGAAATCAAGCAGTCAGAAATACATAAAAACAATAAATCTAGATTCTTTGGTTACAGAGCTACATTTGAAGGGGTAAATTGTCCACAGTGCTCTAACCGATCACTTTATTTACTTCAAAACGTGCGACAGAGTAGTTTTCGAAGCCAGCTTTTTGCCAAATTTGCTTCACTCCTGTGTCAACTCGAAAGCAATTTTCTCGCGAATTATCGAATGGATTTCGTCGAAACTTACGTTTATGAGTCCTGATCACCTCTGCTAAAAATACAACTTTTAAACCAGTGTTTGGAGCAAAAGATAAAGCATAAAAATGTAAAAATATAGCTTCGTTTAAAATACACATTTTCCGTCCGCCATTTGGCGCGAAATGGAAAAATAACCACTTCTACCGGCATGCATTGCGATAGCTGGAATTGCCCATTGGATTAGTCGATTGTTGACATCGATTTTATTGACACCAATATGCAGTTGACTGAGGTTACACCCTGGTTGTAACTACGTACTGTACTTTCCGTGTCAAAATTCATCTGAAGACTTCGCGAACTGATATTTAGAGAATAATATATTTAAAATAATTCCCGATTCCAGATTAGCTCACTCCATGGCTGCCAAATATGGAGTTGCAATCATATCACACGATTTGACATTTTGACGTCATACGTATGATATGAAAAATAATAGAGCACGTCATGCACGAACAAAAACAATATGGCGTCGAAGAAGAATTATTCCCTTGAATGAATTCAACAATTTAAACACTTAGGTGTAGTAATTAATGAGAACATGGATTGGTCTGATCATATTTGTTCTAAGATCACCAAGAGACTTGGCCTTTTAAGTAGAATCAAATGCCTCCTCCCTCGGAAATCGTTTTTAATTCGAACGTACTGCCTATTAACATTCTAATTTTAACTCTATATAACTTGTCTAATTTTCCATGTATATAACCTAACTAACTTAAATTGTAATGTTATACTGTATTTTATATCTTGTTGTACCTTGAGGACCCTCATGAAAACCACCTTGATGAGGCTTTTCCTCGTAAAATAAAGTTTAAAAACAGTTTCAGTTCCAACAATAAATTTATTTTCCAGTGTGTCAAATGAATGAAGCCGTACAAAAATCAAACACTGATCAAATTGCTTATGCCTCTGCCAGAATTAACTTTTTAATTAAAGTTGTGATGGATTATTCGATACGAATCCTGAGTTCCTGACATAAACCAACCAGGGCAGGTAAATACACTGTCCTTGCGATTTTTCAAGGCTCAAACCATGAATAAACGGAAACTCTTAAAATATTAAACAATGCTCACCTTTCTCTGTCCTCTGACAGTTATCACACATCCCTTTACATTCTTCATCTTTCCACTCCTCACCAAAATGTTGACCAATCAATGAACGACGACATGAATGCATATCTTGACAATATGATAACATTTTGTAAAGATTTTCTAACCCAGTTTGCTCAGTGAAAACCTATAGATAAGAAAATTATCGTATCAACCAACGATCAGTGCGGATTTTTCAAGCATAAAAATGGAAAGTAAGATGCCTTTTTTCTATGAATTGTGTACGAAAACTATTAATCCTATTATATGATCCCGGCATTTTACGAGTTTTAGTTTAGTAATTTGCTAATTATATCATGCATAGAAATCATATATATTGTGTGATGCCAGCTATAGGTAGGTAGCTACTAACTTCCAGACGAAGGGCATTAAATACGATTAAATATTTTTTCTGCATATAAATCAACTCAGCTGGCCTCGTTCTAGAATCAAAATTATTTTAAGACATTCACAAGATAACAAGGTCAGTTGGGCCACTTTATACTGACGTAGAATAATAGTTTAAATGGCATATATATGAAAGTGGTCAATGGCGGATTTGCTAGCATTAATTTTAGTTGGTTCCAGACAAGAAATTAAGCACGGTTGCAGGAAGTCTTCGTTCCTGAACAAATTCGATACGGCCGATTTACAATGGTATCAATGAAAAAATTTGAGACAGGATTTGACGGACTAGGCATTTCGTGTCGATACAGGATTTACAATAAAATATAAGGGTTAAACAAAGATCCTGTCACCCTGTAACCCACAGAAACAACATGAAACTACAACGAAGACGACGACTACGACGACGACAACAAAAAACTCCACATAGTAATCAATTATGTAGAGCATTATGTATTTTCTTACCATGCAGCTCTGTCGACTGGAATCAGTTGGATTATAATACACTATACAATGTGCTCTCTTGCTGTCCCTGCCTGCTCGTCCACTCTCTTGATAATAATTTTCCATAGATTTACTCATTGTATGATGAATAACAAAACGAACATTAGCTTTATCTATACCCATACCAAACGCTATCGTGGCCACGATCACCTGCAATGCATAATTGATAGAGACCAGTGATTATGTATAGAGTTGGGAGACGTATGGCTCAGAGACAAGGGCTTTACGGAAGACAGAAGAGCAGCAGCTAGATAGTACAGAAATGCGAATGCTCAGCTGGATGCTTGGAGTATCCTAGAGATACAAACGAAGAAGTGATTATTACCAAAACCGCAGATGATTCCTGTCGCCCGAAATAACCTGCCATGTTTTCGCCTCAAATCATTCAGAAATGCGACTATATTCCTAACGTCGTGGAATCGACATCTTGAAAATATCGACATCCGCCATACTGATACAGTTTCGTAAAATGTTTCAACCACGAAATTTCGTTGTTAAATCGCGAGTTAAACGAACTATAATATTACCAAGCCTTGATTATTCTAAAATTTGAATCCAAAATGAGAATAATTTCAATACTCAGACAATAGGTTGGCATTCACTTCCAATGGTGGCCACTTTAAATCGAATGGCCTCTTTAAATCGGATCGAATTTGGCCATTTCTGATCCCGATGATACAAAAAAGGTATCATTTGAGAGCTAAAAGCCGAATCTTTATTGCTATAGAAAACGTATATCTATACGCACGATAACATGCTAAAGTTGGATTACCCATTTTCTGATACACCCAGTATATTCTGCCTCCTGCCATAAAGTACATGCAGGGCATGGGTAACATTTGGTAGAGTGAGGAATACGGAATGCAGAATCTGACAAAAAAAGGTATTTGAGAATATACAGAAATACATTCACAGTATTCCTCCCACACAATGCCCGGGGAGGGGAGGGAATTAAGATTGGGACAGTAAGCGAATTTCTGCCCAGGGCAAGTGGTAGTGGTTTGCCGAGCTGGGGGAAGTGGGTGTGAGATAAACCTCTTTAGAAACTGCTAGACACCGCGAGATGGTGAAATCACCGCGAAACGGTGAAATGATGAATAACCCTGCCGGAAACCGTCATTTTAAGCATTAACCACGCACGTGGGTACTACGTCATATGCTGATGTCCACGCTTGATAAAGCGTATTTAACCTATCCCTGCCACAGAATGGGAATAATCCCACAGTCAATAGCCTATACATCGATTTCAACTGGACTCCACATTTCCTTCCATTCCGGGGGGAGGCCGTAGATTGAAAACACAGATTCTGTCAAAAAGTCCTTGTCTAGGCTATTTATTTACGTTTATTTGATTTCATTTAATTAGAGATATAATTATGCACCCTGCGGTCCCTAGATAATATTAACAAAATTCTTCTTATTGTCGTCAACACTTGTGTACATTTCAAACACTACCTTTAGATTTCCTTTAGTCCAAGCATGATGTACTTTAGTTCGAGACTCTGGTGTCAGATCACCATGGTAACAATTGGCGCTAACTTGACGACTACGAAGTCCTGAGGCAACATCAAATGAATCTTTCTTTGAAAAACAGTACACTATTCCTAAATAGCAAGAAAATGTATCATACTGTTGTCAAAATGTATATAATTTAATTGTAACAGCACAAACATATTAGAGACTGTGTCACAGTAAAGCAAAGCGCTTAACGTCCATACACTATATATATATTGCGAGTTAAGAAAGTTGAAGAGTTGGCAATCAAGGGTGTGTATGAGAATTTCATCAATTCTCATGACCCGGTCAAACGAGAACAAGAGTTGCATAAGAGTTGACTGGATTAATCCATGTGAATCGGTCAAACGAGGGAAACGTACTCTCACCGGCGAAGGTGTGTCAAGGTGTATCTCTTGGCGAAGGTGTGCCAGAAAGTGTGTTCCATAACGCACCTTGGGGAGTTTTCTTACACACCAATGTGTGTTTTCTAACACACAAAGGTGTGTTTTCCAAAAGTGCGTAGAAAGGTGTGTAAAACGTACAGACTTTGGTGTGTAATTAGACACACATTGGTGTGTAAGTAAACATACTTTGGTGTGTAATTATACACACATATTTTTAGAGTGAAACGCGAGCGAGAGTTGCAACTCTCATTATTGACTCTCAGCAACTCTCATCCTCGTTTGCCCAGGGCCTTACTCGAAATAAATATTATGGAAATGTAAAAATTACTATTTACAGCACGTGGTACACCGATTCTTGTGCAAGATGCATTCAAGAAACAAATACATATCTATTACCTGACTGTCCTGAAAACTGCGTTTTAATTACAGATGCAATCTCATCTATTATGTCTTCAGAAGTTGACGGTTTTCTTCGAACCTGAAAGATATGGTAGCTATACTTGAAAAATACAATAAGAACTTCGACGTTTCGAGCGAAAGCCCTTCGTCTGGAAATTATGTAGTAGTTAGTTTGGCTACTAACTTTCAGACGCCTTCGCTCGAAACATCGAAGTTCTTATTGTATTTTCAGGTAGTTATTCGTAGTATTTCATAAAGATACTACCTACACTGCAGGCACAACACATTCGAGATATATTTAATGGCTTATTAAAAGAGCTACGATAGACTCACAATTCGGTGTGCTTGGCAGATAAACGATTTCGCGAACGTGTCAGTTTTAGCGTTAATCAACGGTAGAAATCTTGGATCACGCAAGGAATATGAGTGTTCCTTAGGTTCGGGAGAAGCTCGTACGGTTTATTAGTGGACTTATTTTGGATAATTGACTTATACAGTTTGTAGCAAAGTTGTTGTCTGCGTTCCGCCAATGGTTTTAAGTTTAATCTGGTGAGCCGGTCGTTATATGTTAGATTTCCCGATAAGATGATCTTAACAACTCTTTCCTGAATCAGTTCTATTAGTTGGGACAACTTTTGTGGAAGAGAAAAATGCCACACTTGACAGGCATATTCCAAAATAGGTCTAATAAATGCACAATAAACGTGTATCAGGTCGCCATTGGGAATGCCAGAGCGTTTTAAGATTCTAACAGAGTACAAGCGTCTACTGGCTTTCGAACAGATATAGTCGATATGTTGATCCCAGGATAAGTCAGACGTTATTATGAGACCAAGAAGTTTGAAGCTAGGTACGATTTCCACTACATTATTACTGGCGATTAGATTATCAAATAAGGGCATTTTTTTAAGAAACGATATTTGAAGTTCTTTAGTCTTTTTAACATTGAGGAGCTTATTTATTACTTTCCGCCCAATTTTGGATTTCATCTATATCGTGCTGTATGCAGACTCGTTTCAATTCAATACAGTTTCAAAGTTTAAGGCAAAGCATGATCATTAAGAAAAGTTCTACTGAAACCTGTTTGGAAGACTACTTGTCACGATTTGACGTGAAAATACATATGTATTTTGGAATGCCGTGACAAGCAGAGCCTGGACAACTTCTTAAACTGTCCTAAGACTTTGAAGAATTCCTTTCTTTTGTGCTATTTGAAAATTTCATTGTTTTGATAGACGTCGTCGTCATGTTGCCTTCCTCCCTGGTCAAACTCTCTAACACTGTATATTGGGACTTACAGTCAAAATACAAGAACCTTCCCATTTCCGTTTCTGTAACTTGTTTTGTATTTCATTAATACTGCGTGCATGACTAACTGCCAATCATACAAATTGTAATTTTGCAGCGGTTACAGACTGAATTACTATTGACAAATGTATAGTTGTATTCGAACTGTGATTATACGTACAAAATAAATCGAGATGTGGAATATTTATACAAGATAAACCGATCCCTTCTCATTATATAGAAGTACTTTTTGTAGCAGTTGCGTTAACGAGTCTACGGGTCACGTGACCCTATCCCGACGCCACGTTTGAGGTTTTCAACGCGAGTTTTGAACGTCAAGAGGTGGGTCTACACGTTTGTAATTTCCCTCAGGGTTTATTTGGGGGTTTTTTATATCATGTTTCACGTATCCACACTATGCGCATACACAGTACTTATCATTCTAGCAGGAAAGACGAATTTGAAGTCGAAATAGTTCATTCTTCGCATTTTATTTTGACTCGAACATGATACGCTTGGAGGAGCGAAATCCAACATGGCGGCGATCAACACTTGATTCTTCGGTAGACTTTAAGACTTATAAAGCGCATTTCACTTCTCGTTTAGATCCTTCGAAGAACATCATCTGAGTCGACTTCAAATCTAAGTCGAAAAATGTTCATCTAAGAACTTCAAATCTAAGTCGAAAAATGTTCGAACCGCAAACGGCAAACCGCTAACGTCAAACGGCGGTTACAGGTTTGCGGTAAACCTGAATCTAAAGGTCTCTAATACATCATCCACGATACATCTCAAGTATATCTCAAACGCTTTGTCGTCGTTGTTACAGTCAGGCAGATAGAGGTCGAAATATTATTGTTTACTCACCGATCGAGGGGCAATTTCTTTTTATGATAGAAATGTTCTTCTAAACCTCCTAAACACATTTCCGGATGTTGGCCGGTCTAACTTTTCTTGAGAAGGTTTTCCAACACAGTTTAAATCGCCTTTGAGCGATAATTCCATGGCGCCATGTTTTTCGAAGAAATTCGCGGGAAGAAGCGAGCCTTCGCTATTTCGGACAGCGCCAACGCTCATACTTCAAGTATGCAAATTATAACACCAAGAGTCTTTCGTTTTCATTATTCATGAAAAAGGGTGTCAAAATTTCAGAAAAGTCGGAAAAATTGAAAGTTGTTTTGAGTTATGTCAAAAACTAGAAAAAATACAATCCCTCTTGAGGTTAACGTAAATGTTTCCCCTCCAAAAAAACAAAAAAAGCTGGAAAATCATGGTTGTATTCTCAATTGCACGTGCATGAAAACTGCGGAACCTATAATAAGTTTCAGCAAAGCTTCGAGGGAATCAGTTTACAAAGCTGCAAAACTGAGAAATGATGAAAAAGTTATTTCACTTCTTGATTTGTACGGTGAAGAGCTTCCTCCAGCTGATAATGGATATCACCGAAAGTGCTATCAAAACTATACCCATGCAAAAGCTTTAAAGAAATTAAGTTTAGAAGCGTGTATCCCCCAGCCGACGACGGAGCAAGAGGCGAAAGTCCGAGTATCATCAAGGAAGAAAAGCCGTGGAGGTATGAAACGAGGTATGAAACTATACTACATACGATTTAAATGATAACGTTAGCATTTTCCACAGTGCTGCTGTTTAATGATGGTTATTAACCGAACAGTCTTCTCGTTTACCACCGTACTGCTGTTTAAAGATGGTTATTCATTAAACAGTCTTCTCACTTTCCACCATGCTGCTGTTTAATTAAAGATGGTTATTAATTGAACAGTTTTCTCATTTACCACCATGCTGAAGCTCTCAAGAAAAATGTATTTGTGTTCAGCACACTGAAATGAACGAATTTCAAGTAAAATGAAATTGCCCCTCGATTGGTTAGTGTTTTTCCTTCTACCTGCATGACTTTCTATATTTTTGTCCTAAAAATAATTCCAAAATTTACATCTTTTTCACTTTTTGTGCTAATTTCTAAAGTAATATCTCCCTGTTTGGCAGTTCTTACAGTGGAAACGATTCTGGCGTTTTATTTATCATACTTGAAGTATCTCTGCTGCCGCTGGACAGAAACACTGAGGGCTCGTTTCTTCCCGCGAAAAACATAAACAAAATGGCGTTTTGTAAAAATCAATCGATGATGACAGAAAAGCTTGTTGGACAAGTCCCACAAGAAAAATTGGACCGGCCAACATCCGGAAATGTATTTATGAGGTTTAGAAGAACATTTCTATCATAAAACGAAATTGCCCCTCGATTGGTGAGTGTTTTTCCCTCTATCTGCCTGACTTAATCGTCTTACAATGTCTGCTAATAAGTTCGTTACTAAAAATCTCATCCATTTTTTTTCCGGGCATTCGATGGCAACGATGCTAAAATACGACCTTCTTCTTTGTAACCGCTGCGGAACTCGTTTCTACGATAGGCAGTTAATCAGGCGGTATTAATGAAATTTAAAACAAGTTACAGAACCAGAATTGGGAAGGTTCTTGACTGTAACGGCGATATTATTACCTCGTAATAAAGATTGGGACGATTGAAAGAAGCTTTAAGTAAAACACAGTTTGATCTCAAGTTCAGAATTTTCTTCACATCTTCGATGACACGTGATGTCGCTGTAGCTGTAAGTCCGAGAATTGGAGAATTTGGAAATTGCCTTTTAAGAATTCCAAGAATTTTATAGTCGGGTCTGAAGTCATGTCCCCATTGGCTGGTGCAGTGTACTTCGTCAATCACAATACGGGACAGGCAGCCAGCTGAAATAAGAAAGACTAACGTCAGTTGTTTTACTATTGAGCGATTAGAAACTGTATACGGATTAGTAACCTTTATACGGATTATAGGAACAAATACATGAATTGTTAGACGAACATCCTTATTTTAGCTCGAGTTTGTCCAGGCGAACATTATCCGTCTCTGTTATATATCGCAACATTGTTTGCAAATAAGTATTTTTTGCTTTACTAATTATCTATCTTTAGGTCATGGGTTTGTTTTCCACCGCGGTCAAGCACTTTCCCAGCAGCTTCGGGCGCACCAGTTTTCATCCGAGAAAATACTTGATCAATGAGGGATGGTCCTTACTTGACTTCTGGGAAAATATTTCAGAACTGCCAGAAAAACCCAAATTGATTCGACAATCTCTTACCCAAAATGGCTTTATAACTTGAACTTCACTTCATTGAAACGAATAAAATGGTAACGGTTAGCAAATTAGTTTAACAGGCCGTTTTTAGCTATTCTCGACACTTCCAAAAATTTTTGCTCAAGTTAAAACGCAGCTATCTCGGCCAATAATGCATGAAAATGCACATGGCGTATATCGATATTTATATTACTATTAGACATTACTAAATGCAAAAAATCTTGTTTAAGTGTAATAGCTCGTTTAGCTTTTCGAGAACTTTTCTTGCGCCACCCAGTAGATGCCTTAAGATTGAGGTTTAGAATTTGTACTTCAAACTAAACTGCAGTAAGAGGTTAAACGTCAGAGTAAGAATGAAGTATACAAACTCTGAGTATACACAACTCTTGTTTTAGAATTATGCTTTATTTAAGGATTAAAGCACTCTGTGAGTGCATTATCGTGATTTACAAGCACGAGTTCACGAACAAGGAACGAGAGTTTCATACTGCACGAGATGCAGTCGAGTGCAGTATTAAACTTCGAGTTCCTTGTTCGTGAACGAGTGCTTGTAAATCACGATAATCTGAACAAGAAGTGCTAAACGTTTTAATAATTATTCAATTTGAGTAAACGCTTTGGCTGTATTTTTTATTTATGAATTATGAGCAAAAACATTCTATAAACTTTGTAGAACTAACTGTTTACTAGTTCTTTGTTTAGTTTTGATAATATTAAAAAGTGTTTTTAGAATATTTTAAAACGACAAATAGCTTTTATATAAGAAACAACCTTGTTGTTGTTTTGAATCTGTCTGCCGAATTACGAATATATTTTCAACCCGCTTCGCTGCTTCGCCACTCATTCACAACTTATATTCCGTAAATTCGTAAAATAAACTAAATAAACAACACATGTTTACGTTTAAATACGGAATTATTTTAGAAATTTGGCCACTTCGTGGTTTTGGAATTGTCTTCCGTTTAAAATAAACGACTAAATCTTATAAACTTTTCTAGTCGTGAATTCGGGCGCCATCTTGCCGTGCTGATATAAACTATAACGGCACGGCCGTGCGTTGTTGCTATATAAAATGCACACACGTGGTACAAATTGACCAATAAGAACGCGAGTTTACAAAAATTGAATATTAAAGTTGGTTCCAACCTTACTTGTGTTTTAAACATAACTCTTGAGTGCAATAAGAAGATAAGATGATGTTTTAAGCATTTTGTTCTAGCAATACTAGAATATAGATTGATATTTTCGGGGGAAAATGCTTAGGGATTATTCATACGCCAAAACAATTCCCACACGTTGAAAATCTGAAAATTTACTGCAAATTCGACTGCGGCAATCTAGTCACGTGGTCAGAATACTTTGATATGCATATTTTAATTCTTTCAGTCTTAGCTACATGTTATGATTCAACTGCCAATTTATCCTGACGCGATGGGGTTGACTGGATGCGCAGTCGAAAGTGGATAACGGAAGAACCAAAGGTCAAATTATAATATAAACCTGCGCTATTTATTTAAATAAAAAAATTGGTGCGCTGTAAATTAGGCCGATTTTTATTACATAATTTAAGCCATTTAATCATTCGCCATTCCTTCGGCAGAATTGCGACAAACTTGAAGACACTAAATCACATCGCTCAGCAGCGGACACTGTGCCTTCAAGGTCTAGAGCTATTATCAGACTGAGTCCACACTGTAAACACGGCTAACGTAACACAACTACCTCCGTACCTGTGTAAGCCTTTTCAAGTTTCGCCATAAATCGTTTACTCTTGGCAATCTTCTCCGGTGTAACATACAAAATCTTCAATCCTGAATCTTTGGTTATCATCTTACTATGCACATTATTGACATGTACTTTAGAACTACCAGCATTCAGTAAGCTAGCTTCAATATTATATTCCTGCAGTGACATAAGTTGATCTTCCATTAGAGATACCAGAGGTGATATCACCAGTGTAAAACCTGGTGATATCAAGGCTGGGAGTTGAAATGTGAGACTTTTACCACCACCAGTAGGCATAATAAGAATACAGTCCAAGCCTAAAACCAAATAACGAGTTTTATCATACATATACAGTACAAAGTTTATTCTCTATTCTGATTGGTCAACTAACCCCGCCTAATTCCCAATATACTGTAGCTTTCACGTTATTCACGAGCCCAAGCCCCTAGCGCGGTCGGCAGCTTGTATAAATTAAAATAGCACGCGAAATAATTATGCCAGTTCGGAGTTTCGGGATAAAATTGCAGTTGAATCATAATGAAATGAACTGTAACTAAGAATGGAAGAATTAAAATATGCATAGCAACTGTTCAATCAATCATTTGTGTTCCACATATGGCCACAATAGAACTGTCATTAAATAATTTTTGTAGCAGCGTATTTTGTCTTCTGTGTAGTTGAATACTTTGATATGCAAATTTTAATTCATCCAATCTCAGCAACATGTTATGATTCAACTGCAATTTGATCCCGACGCAGAACGCGTCATTTGGATGCGAAGTCGAAACTCCGAACTGCCTTATTTTAATAGCCGACAAATTATTTTCAGAGAATAGACAATATGGAGTTTAAGATCTACGACGAGGCAACTCGACGACGCGCCTTCGAAACAAAGAAATTCTTCATGCAAGACAAAAGAAATGAATAATTTTTGGTCCCAACGACATCCTCAACAACGTTGTCATTCTTATCACGACCTTAAACTCAGCATTAATTATTACGTCTTTAGAATAACGTGAAAGCTTGCTGTGACATTATAAGTTTTACTCAAAGTCGACCTTATAGCAGACACCGCATTGTTTCAGCCATCTTAGCTGTTTGCAGGTTTAGATGAACAATTTTCAAACATTTTTGAAGCTGTAATGAAATTCCATAATGCTCTTTTTAGTCGCTGGGGCAACAGCGACTATAGGTTTCCGTTTCGTTTGTCGGCAATCTGCAATCGGGCACAAAACGACAAATTACGTCATTTTTAGTTAATATATACTACAAAAAGATTGGCTAACTGCATGTGGGACCAAATTTGTTCAGTATAACTGAACGTGCGCGATCGTACTTATATGCTGCCACATTCATAAGAGAAAAAAGCTTTAAATAAGTTGAAGCATTGACTTAGTAGTTAGTACATGGAAATACCCCAATACAATTCTCTCTATCCCAGAGGTGGAAAAAGTATCGGATCCTGGGAACCTAGTTCCCAGAAATATTTTTGGATCTGAATTTTTGCAGAAACTTTTTCACAGAAATCTCTATAGTTAATAATTAATATCAAATTGAACACCACTGAATACCAAGAAGCAACACTCCAATCAGTCCAATCAATCAATGATCAAAATCAATCAATGATGTCAAAATCAATCAATGATCATTGAACCTCATTAATTACTCATTTCGAGTCTGAAACCAAGGTTCCCAGAAAGAAAAAACTTTTTCCACCTCTGCTCTATCCCTTACATAGTCCCAGTGACTTAACGCTTTGGGACACATTAGCTACAAATCTTGGGGAAGGGTGCTGCAAAACAGTTTTCATGACTCATGCATGGCCACAAAGTATCAAAGTATTGTACAAGGTGCAAGTTTCTTGAAGCCTGCAATATTGGCATGTTTGCTTTTGTCATGATTTTTACTTCTGTTTTAACTATTATATGCACTTTTGGTTTCGACCCTATATGCATCTGGTCCAGTGGCAGACACTTCGCGAAATATTGGGGGTGCGAACTTAGGTTACCTACATATAACTATATTTTTGTTGCTTCAAATCTCAGTTCTTAAAACCTTTTTGGTTTAAATTTCAAATAATTTTCTACAGTTCTACTTAAATTATAGCCTATGGCTATGAAGGCTCTTGTGGTTGTAAAATCATTAATACAGCTTTGTTACACAGTGAGTCAGCTATCATTCAAAGGTTTTGAGAAATCTTCAAAAAATTTTGTTTGCAGGTTCTTAATGCTCATGAGGCTTGGTATGGCAGATTTCACAAAGTTATACATTCTCAATTTAATACTGTTAATCCTTGTAAATACGAGCAAAATTTCCTTCACAAATTTTATTTGTTTGTGTGTACGATGCAAATAAATTGATCCATATTCATTAACTTTTAAATTCAAAGACTTTCACTATGACCAATAATATGCGCTTGAGGTGTTTTGTTTTGCAATTTTGTCTGCGTGTTTTGGTAGCAAACTGCATCATGTAAATATCTATACTCGACCGGGATCACTAGTGTATTCTGACGAGTGGACTGCATACAATCGCGTCGGCAATATCCCTGGCTTAGAGCACCAACGGTCAACAACTCCCTATTTTTCGTTGATCCAGTGACGGGTGTGCATGCTCAGAATATCGAGTCGTACTGGAATAGAAGCAAGGTGAAATTAAAGACAATAGACAGATTTAGATTTGACGACGCGACGTGAAGACGACGTGAGATGCGTAATTTGGCGCGAAAATATGGCGTTGTTTTGATAGCGACGTCGTCATAGCCATTTTCAGGACGCGAAAAACAAATTTTCACGTCGTCTCTAGGACGCCAGCATTTTTTGTCTGTTTTTACCTCGAAAAAGGTACGTACACAATAAAAATTGTATAAAGAATTTTTATTAGTAATCATTTATGTTATTTTGGAATATTTTGCGTATTTACTGATTTTATTTATGCGCATAAATTCAATGGGAGTTGTGCAAAATTAAGTTTGTTTCCGGTTCCGCCAAGACGGCCATCCTTAATTACATAACAATCTACAGAGTATTAATTCAGCTGTTTGCTAGTCCAAAACAAGATCTTTTCTTTGTCTAACAGTCTTATATATTCTATTTGTATTGTAAATTATTTGTATACTCTTTTATACGGGTTTTTAAACATTAAAGACAGTAAAAGTTTACACAGTTTTGCTTTGTTTTTTCACTTTTAGGTTTTAAATATTTTGCCCAATTTTATTATGGAGGCTATTCAAGAAATCCCAGAAGAAGAAAAAGTAAGCAAACTAACCGATTATTATAACACAACGTGAAAATTTTGGGTGGCATCACCCAAAAATGTCGATCATGTATTAAATACTATATTTATAAAAATATGTGAAAGTCAAAGCTCATATTTATTTTTAAATTCAAAAAATATTAGAGGTAGGATACCTGCCAAAGTAAGGTTTAAATTGAACTAATTGTTTGGTTAAACTTAATAAAACTACTTCAAAAAATTGAAATTCAGCTTGTGTATATATTTAACATATTTATGTAATATTTTGCAGGACTTCTCTTAGCTGGAATGAAAAAGAGACTTAATGCTATTAAAGAGCTGGCAGCAGAGGGTGTTACAGCACAAGTTAAAGTCCAGAGAGAGGGTGCTGGCTGGCTCGTTGTGGCAAAAAATTGCAACCAAGCTTCCCTGGCATTGAAGTGACAGCTCAGGCTGTGAGGGACCATTATGGGGTCCTTGAAAGAAAGCAAAAAATAAAAATGCACAGGAAGAAAGAGGGCTGGCATTGGTGGAGATGAGTTGACTGAAGCAGAGGGGTTGTTGGAGGAATTGATTGATATTAATGAGGAAACCGAAAGGAGGGTTGAAGGAGAGAATGTTATAAAGAAAGCGAATGTTGAAAAGGAGAAAAAACAAGCAGTGGAGATGAGGCAGCGGGCAATGGAACGACATGGGGAGACAAGAAAGAGGAATGGTGGGAGAATGGTGAGACTCCGGAAAGAAAGAGGAGAAAGTCAGGTGATACGTTCGAATGGTTGAGAGAAAAAGCAGCAATGGAGAGAGAGTTGCGAAAATGAGTTGAAGGAGAAACAAGAAGAGCGTGAGAGCCGTGAGAAAGAGTTGTCAATGTTTCAAATACAAATGCAAACATTTCAAAAAGCCCAACAACAACAGCAGCAGCAGCAACAACAACAAGTTTTTATGATGCAACAACAGATGCTGGCCATCATGGAACAACAACAACAACAAACACAAGTTTTGGCAAATTTATTCAAAACAATAACAAATAAATTTAATAACATCTACTATAAATAATAACTTGTAATTAGTATTTATTCAAATTTTAAAGCCAACTCATGGTATGTATATTTGTAAATGTGATCATGGTACATGTTGTATAATTATGTGATTATTTTGTTACAAATTTATTTAATTATTTATATTAATAAATTTATATATTCAATATTTGTATTTATTCTTATTGAAATAGTTATATTCAACATAAATAAATTTTATACAAAAATACAATTTTCATGCATTCTCAAAAATGTTTCAAACAATGTTTGGTCTCTTATGATGTCTTACAATCAACCCCATTGCTGGCTCTCAATTTCTAAGGGGGGGGGGGGGCACTGCTGAAAAATTTAGCAAAGTAATGTTTTTGGTAAAATGTTCTTCTAGACCGTGAAGAATATTAGATTTATTATTTTATGATTTAGAATAGCATTATTTCCGGATGGGGGCTGCCCCTGGGCTTGCTTACAATTAAGATTTAATTTAGCATTAATCAAATACAGAATAAAATGTCACCAGAAATATTCAAATAAAGAAGGTGGCTGAACTGCAAAAACTAGAAACAATGTTGCCATAGAGGCAGGTACGAGCATTCTCAAGCAATGCACAAATTATATACATTTACCAACAGCACTTAAATTGATTTTCATCTGTCTTTTGAAATCGACAAAACTGAAAAACTTTGTGATGTTTCCAAACATCCACTCCACCGACACTCTGACCTCACTCATTGCTCTGTTGTAGGCTTGCATTTCTTGTGTTAGTTGTCTGTCCTTGAAGGGCCCTTGAAGATGGATTCCCAAAGGGTACGCTGGGTCACCATAAATGCAAAGTGGCTGATTGTTGTACAAAGCAACACGTTGTAAATTAGGTAGCACACCAGACTCGTACAGCATGGTACTGTCATGTCGTTTACCTTCGTATGGACCAGACAGGTTAGCGATAAGGCCATTTGGCAAAACAATGCTTTGGAACTTGATGGCATGAACTCGCTTATGGCCATTATACATCACTCGCTGGTTGTACTTTGGTCGAGCTATTCTTCGTACAGTCCCATCGACAAACCCAAAACAATTTTGCAGAGGGGCGCCCTTTTGGTGTATTGCTAATGCATAGTTGTTCAGTTGGTCAGGAGCAAGAAAAGGATGGTCCCAACTCTCAAGGTGATGGTGGTGAGTCTCGTAGATGGTATCTATCACTTTGTTGAAAATTAGGCACAACTCAGATGGACTTCGCCCAAATCGATATGCCATATCGGTGTACCTACAAGGGTAGGCCAATCTCCTCAAGACAATACATAACCCCTCCATTCCACTGCAGACTGTACCTTGCTCGCATACGACTTGTTCAGGAATTTGTAAACATCTCATCAGTGATGGCAAATCGTTTTTCTGAAACCGCATCTCAGTTTCACACTCCACATCGTCCCAAGCTTCCAAATCAAACTGATCAAATTTCCAATGCGGGAAAAGCGTCTTGGACTGATTGTAATCGTAGAGTAAAACGAATTCTTCGTCGTCTATAATATTTTCAGCATGAGCAAAGATCAAAGCATCACGAACGGCTTGCAGACCGCCAACCGCCATGACAAATATATTTTTTATTTATTGAATGTAAAAAACCATCACGACATTATGACGAATAAATATAACGACAAAAATTTATTTTGTTTAAACTACAATGATAACTTAACATAAAATCTAGTAAATATTATAAAATTAATAGTTTAAAGTCACTTATCGAAAATACAAGCGACAAAGTATCGAAGACGAATCAGTTCCCACGGGCCACGTCCGTATTTTGATAATTTTTAAAGCATTTATTCGTTTAAGTCTTAGTATCCAGTTGTTCATACTGTTTAAAATATAAAATAAACTCTGTTCAACAACAAGATGGCTTCGTCGCTTCGAAGTTCGATACCTCATTCACCACAGCGTCGTCTTTGAAATTTATTTATCTAAATCAAATTTAATCATAACACGACGGCGTTGTCGACCCAGTTCTCCCCGGTCAATTCACGTCGTCTTCAAAGCGTCGTCGTCAAATCTAAATCTGTCTAATGAGAGGCGTAAGACGCGAATATGTTGCCCGCGTATCTTGACAAATTTATGTGGCGAGAATGAGCCGGCGAAAACAAGTTCGATGCCATCTTGATAAAAAGCTATTTTTTTTAGGGGGGGGTCGTATACTTCAATGGCCATTGAAGTATACGACTCATGGGACGAGGTCGTTAACTTCAATTGATCCCTTTGATGGTGGGTAATTCGAGTGTTAGCCCGAAAAGTTTAGAATCTTTGGGTCTCATGAATGCCATTTGCTGCATTTTGAGGTCTGTTAAGGCAGATATCAATTGCCTAATTCAGTCTACAGCAATAACATTTATTTAGTTCCTCAATTCTATAAGGAAAAAATCCGAAATAATAAGAGCCTAAAAGGAAATGCGCGATTAGTGCGTGGACCACGCGAATTGCGTGAAAAGTATTGGCGGGGAAAATTTAAAATGCCGGGCAAAGTTATTCTCGAGCTTGGTATTTTGTCAACTATTTGTATGGAAACTTTTTTATAATATACAAGGGTAAGTGTTTATATTACACGTTTAGCAAATAATATCAAAATAGCGAATGAACCAGCTATTTTTCGAAGTGTAAAAATATTTTTCGAGATGTTTTCGTAGAACACACATTTGACATTTTTAAAAATTAAGGGCAATAAAACATACTTTAATAACATAATATAATAACATAAGGAAACTAAAAAAACTTCTAACTTACAACTAAAGTTATTCAAACTTATATAAAACATAAAACACTTTTGACTTCATCAATTTTTTCTGAATACGCTATGAAGCTCAGCATAATATTTTTATGTGGACCTTTTTATTCTTTATATTCCAAATTTCTATCTCATAATGAACATTTCTCTTTAGATAATATTATATTCACTGTTATCCGGCATGAATAATTATAAACTATAGATATTTTACTTGTTTTATTTAATTAGAAATATATATTACTGTGTGTTTCAAACAGTCAAGGTCATCACTTCATTTTTTGACTTATCCAAATTTTTAAGCTAAAAAAGAGAATTTCTCTGTTTTTTTCATATATAGACATGGTTGGCAGTAGTAAAAATAAAATTGTGAAATATCTCCGAAGTATCAAAACAAGACGAACAAGCTTACGTCTTCAAATAAACTCAACAAACCCATTGCTCAAAATGTGCCTAATGTCACCCACCCCTGTCCACTTGGCCTATTCAGCAATATTCCAGATGAACTTTTGTATTATATTCTCCGTCGTATGCCATTGTTTGATCTTGCTTCAATGGCCTTAACTTCAAGAGCACTGCGTGACAAGCTGATGGCATTTCACTATAGTACTCAAGCATTGTCAATCTTAAAACCTGTGGTGAATCCGCCAGAAAGTACAAGTGATGCAGAAAAAGAATACTATACTCATTTTCATAACTTGGGTAAGTATATAGAAAATGACTCCCAATCGACAATCGTACTCTAAATTAAATTATGATTGACGTTTTTAACCGTGCCAATCTCTCCCCCCCGCCCCCAAAGATCTGGGTTAACTTCACGAAGCGTGCACTATCGTGCAAGGAGTGATGGTGAAGCAGCAGTTATTATAGTGTACTAGTGGTCATATTTAGTCTTTTCTTTATATGCAATTTGGTTGCAGTATAAAATAGAACGAAGAGGTGTAGTTTAATTTGATTGATTCTCTTATGTTGTCAGTTACTGTTGTCTGTGTAATTAATTTGCTACCATCAGTTTCCCGTAACCATTACTGAAATCCACTAATCGAGTCATTCATGCTTAGGTACAGTGCTCCTCCTTATCTATGAATTTTCTGTCTATACTATGGAATTTATAATGATTTTTATGTTTTTCCAAACCATCTAATCGAAATCAATAAACAGTTTCTTGCCTTTAGGCCAATAGTCAACACGTTCAATTTCCACGCCAATTATTTACGGTATATTTCCCCTTTAAAGCCTTACAACCCTCACACATTCCCTTCTTTTCTGAGACCCTCTCACAAAAAGGAAACAAATTTTTGCGGAATAGGTTTATTAACCTTTCTCCTTACAATACTTTTCGTGATTATTGTAACTAGATCAATACCCCCTTATCTTGCCAACTGTTCTTCATAACCCCCCCCCCCCCCACCTTCAACGCACAGGAAATGATTAATCCACAGGGTTGGGGGCAGGACTTAATCGAGGGTTTCGGGTAATGAGCTTTACTTTCCAATCTTAATGCCATTCTTTACCATCCCATCAATCTTGTTAGATTGCTGCACATTTTCATGGTTCAATTTGGGGCAACCAAGTTTTCTTGAAAGTGCCCATTTATTCAGCTAAATCAGTCCTCCAACTTGAAGTTGCTTCCTACGCCAATACTCGTAAGCATGGTTCACACGAGAGCTCACGAGTGAGATAAACATTCGTGTGAAACAGGCTTTACTGTTAATAAGCCTGGTGCTCATATATCGCCCACGTTCGGCGATGAGCTTTTTGCGACGTCAGCAACATTTCGAGTATGTACATATGTACTTCATCTTGTGGAGCCAAAGTGGATCCTTGCACCACAAGAGTTAGAGCATCATTCGGTGCATATTTCGTAGGAATCAATTTAATATGTTGGTGGTGTCGTCACAGTATAGAGACGACCAGTAGGGCCACTCGGCGATGTAACATGTAGCCGGCTTTTTATGCAAAAATATGCAGTTTACTGGCCAGGAAAGTTTGTCCAGCTTGCTTATTGGCGAGAAAAAGCAAGTGGCCCTACTGGTCGTCTCTATACTGTGGTGGCGTGGTTCGGGGCTTTAGCGCGTCAGGTTTGTTGCGGTTAAGGTAAGTGTGTGGCCGGGACTCGGGGCCAGGATTCATCAGACGAAGAACTTACCAATATTTAACATGTTACATCACTATCGGACGGCCACCATCGGCGATTTATGACTTTACGGATTGTATTTGGCTTCTCTGCAACATGTATGTTGAATATAAATTATGTTTTTAGGCGTATTTTTCAAGAGATTGACATGCATGTCTTTATTCAACAAGGGAGAGATTAAGAATAGTCGGTGTTTTGTTGGAAAAAGTGAGTGCTTTTGAACTAGTTTGTAATACTTCATGACAACAAGGTGTAATTAAATAGGCTTGGTCAAATATGTCATTGTTATTAGCTTAAAAAAGTGAATTGTGCTACTTCTGTAATGACTAATTGTACAAACACCATCCTGACATAATATTGTAGCACCAGGTATTATACCACTGATAGTTTTTTCTCTATTCTCGGGCTTGAGTAAATAAGAGCAATACCAAACAAACCAGTCTAATTTCTACACCGCTAGAAGAAACAACAGAACTGATATATCAACATCCCTTGATGCATGAAACAATTTAGTGTAGCTAGGATTTGTTGCGTTAATTCAGTTAATTTAAGTATAGTTTAGTTTATTTTTCCTCTACCAGGAAGTTATGTTTTTCACCTATGTTTTCACTTGTGCGCGTGTTTATAGAATATTTGTGGAGCTATTGGCCGTATATATATTAGAAGACGTCTTAGACGTCTGGATGAATTAAACGTCTTGTGTTAAGTGCGACTAATATAAATACGAGATGAACCAGGGTTTTTTTTAAGAAAAATTTAGAACTGCACATTTTGTCATACTGTCCCAACATGCCAGGGCCTTTTCTAAGAAATGGTTAGTGGGGGGCATCAACGAAAAGGGACCTAACAAAAATGTGGTATATTGAGGGTGTGTGGATGTGGTTGGGGGTCTGGGGGTCCTCCCCAGAAAATTTTTGTATTTTTGAGTTTCTGTGGCTTGATTTCCTGCATTTTCAGAGACATTTTTTGAAATATCCCATTTAAACAGACTGAGCTTTTGGTTTAAAAGCAATGCTTTGTTATGAGAATATCATAACTTTCTTCTGACCTATAAACTTAAGAACTTTTGGACAAAAGGGACCTTCACTGGGAGGATAGTTTACTGGGGCTTATGGGGCTGGGGGGGGCTTTGGCCCCTCAGTATATTAATTAAAAAAGGCCCTGCGACATGTCATAGCATGAAATTCAACTCCAGCAAATGGCACCATTTTTTTCTTATAAAACTTTCATTAACTGATTCTCATCCCTACAAATAGAAATGATGCTGAAAATTGTCAACAAAAATTATATTGTTGAGTTTGTTATGAGAAATTCTGGTACTGCTTTTGTTATTGAAGCTATATGTATTCCATTTATTCCTTCGATTACTTTAGTTTTCTACAATAAATATCCATATCCTGAAAGTTCGTATTTTTTTCAACTGCACAAAATATTTTTTAGAGTTGCACAAATTGATTTAGAACTGCACATTTTGTGTAGAACTGCACGTTAAAAAAAAACCCTGACTGATGAACAGTTGGAAACTATACTAGAATGCAACGAAGAAAATATAAAATATTTCGATTTCACTCCAAAGTTAGTCGTCTCGTATTTATATTAGACCGCATTTTCTATTCGTCTGTCTAATTTCCCGTATTTATATTAGACGACGACTAAGTCCTCTCAGACGTTTAAGTCGTCTTAGACGTCTTCTAATATAAATACGGCCAATATTGACAATAGGCCAAGGACCAATGGACTAAATTTGGTACAACTTGGATGAGATTGGGAGAGAAATTCACAAACATTTGTCTTGCTTTCCCGGGTTAAAAAGAACTGAATGCGTAATTAGTGCATGTGCAATTTATGCAGCAATTAATACGTTATCTAATCTGCTGGCGGAGTAGTCAGGCAGATAGAGGTACGAAAATGAGTGAAAATTCATCTCGAGAGGAAATTTCTCTTTATGGTACTGGTATAAATGTTCTTCTAAACCTCCCCAATCCATTTCCGGATGTCGGCCAGTCCTAGTGGGACTTGTCGGATACCCTTTTCTGTCATCTTTGAGCGATGTTTACAAAAAGCCATGTCATTTAGGGAAGAACCGAGATACTTCAAGTATGAGGTACCAACCGAGATACTTCAAGTATGGTAAATGAACGCCAAAATCATTTTCTTTGTATATATAAAGAGGGGATATATACAGACAATGGGAAGAATGTTTGGTTAATAATCATTATTATAGAATAATAACAGTTCTTAGTTGGATTCCCTGTGACTTAACCCACGCCAAATCCAAATCTCGACAATATATAGGTCGGGTAAAAGACTGGGGCAAGTGGACTCTGGAGAAACCTTAGCACGTCAAGAATAGTGTCAATAAAGATCATCGCTCTCGTGATGTGCACGTGGGAAATTCCTCATCAGTACTAGTTTTGGCGGGAGATGGTAAAGGTATACGGGTAAAATATAATACACTTCTCAACAACAGTAAGATTTTACTCAACAGTTTATATACATGCTTAAAGTATTTTTAAACAACAATATTAATATAAACTTTGTGTTGTTAATTAACAAAAAAATGTAACATCAAAAAACGAAAACAGTTTTCAAGGTAAAAACATGATCCCCAAATATGATACATTTCAGAAAATTTCCACTTAACAGTTTATATACATTCTCAAAATAGTTTTTAGCAACAATATCGCTATAAACTCAGTGTAAATATAACATTAAAAAACGAAAACAGTTTATGTAGAATTGTTTAGTCAGCTTTCGACATGTCATGAGTAACCATGTGAGTCTCAAGTTTGCTTGGAACATCAAACTCCATGTCACAGATACCACAAATATATCCAATACCAGTTGGTTTTGTTGATTCCAATTCTTGGCATAAACCACATTGACAGTTTGTAATATTGCCATGTTGCCTTGCTATATGTCGAACTAATTTCTTGACATTACCAAACCTTTCACTGCATTTTTTGCAAACATATTTTCCAGTGACTTCATCCTTGAAAAAATGTTCTTGTACATCTTGTGGTTGAATGATTTCTCTACGACAAGTGTTACACAACAAATGTATTTTTTCATGTCTTACCAAATTATTTGAGCAAGAAAATCTCTTCTTACAAACATCACATTCATAACGTTTGTCTCCAGTGTGTGTTCTTTTGTGTCTTATTAAATGGCTTGATAGAGAATATTTCTTCTTACAAACATCACATTCATAAGGTTTGTCTCCAGTGTGTGTTCTTTTGTGTGTTGTCAAAGAGCTTGATAGAGAAAATTTCTTCTTACAAACATCACATTCATAAGGTTTGTCTCCAGTGTGTGTTCTTTTGTGTGTTACTAAATGGATTGATTGAGAAAATTTCTTCTTGCAAACATCACATTCAAAGGGTTTGTCTCCAGTGTGTGTTCTTTTATGCTTCGCTAAATGGCTTGATAGAGAAAATTTCTTTTTACAAACATCACATTCATAAGGTTTGTCTCCAGTGTGTGTTCTTTTGTGTGTTACTAAATGGCTTGATTGAGAAAATTTCTTTTTACAAACATCACATTCATAAGGTTTGTCTCCAGTGTGTGTTCTTTTGTGTGTTACTAAATTGATTGATTGAGAAAATGTCTTCTTGCAAACATCACATTCATAAGGTTTGTCTCCAGTGTGTGTTCTTTTGTGTGTTACTAAATGGATTGATTGAGGAAATGTCTTCTTGCAAACATCACATTCATAAGGTTTGTCTCCAGTGTGTGTTCTTTTATGTGTTGTCAAAGAGCTTGATCTAGAAAATTTCTTCTTACAAACATCACATTCATAAGGTTTGTCTCCAGTGTGCGTTCTTTCATGTCTTATCAAATTGATTGACTGAGAAAATCTTTTCTTGCAACTGGAGATAACTCCAGTGTGTGTTCTTTTGTGTATTACTAAACGACTTGATTGAGAAAATTTCTTCTTGCAAACATCACATTCATAGGGTTTGTCTCCAGTGTGTGTTCTTTTATGCTTTGCTAAATAGCTTGATAGAGAAAATTTCTGCTCACAAACATCACAATCGTAAAGATTGTCTCCAATATGTGTTATTTTATGTGTTGCAAAATTGCTTTGCTGAGAAAATTTCTTGTTGCAAACATCACATGTATGTTTGTCTCCAGTGTGTGTTCTTTGATGTCTTACCAAATCATTTGACTTTGAAAATTTCTTATTGCAAACATCACATTCATAAGGTTTGTGTTTTTTTTCTTCTCTTGCTAAGTCCAAGCTGCTCGATGTTGAAAACATCTCCTCACAATGATCAGTCATAATTTGATAAGTGATAACACGTAGTAAGGAACAAATCCTAAACACATGAGATTGAACGTTCACCACTCAGTACTCACCAGCCAACAGTAAAATCTATAAAGCTTAAACACTAAGAAATTGAGGTAATCACTTTTATGAAACTGCAATAATTAGCAATTGGCAGTTTGACTGTTTTAAATATTCTAAAATGGCAGCTTGTGTGAATTGTAGTGAATTGTGCGCTAGAGTATAATGGAAATGATTCTGAAATCCGCTGAGATTTCGAACACGGGCGGCTAACACTGACCTATATACTAGAGTGGAATATGGAAATTATTCCTCTTTCGGTCGAAAAAACGGAAGATGCAGGCTATTTGTTACGTACTAGTAACTAGAGTAAATTTTGAGTTCCTTTTTAGTTTTATAATTGTTTTGAGTTCTTTTTCAAATCTCTACAAATACGGGGGTCCGCGAATGGCACAGATTAGGCGCGCCATTGTCATTTTGCCGCCCGTGTTTTCACCACTACGCCCTGGTGTGAGTGACTGTGGGCGGCATGTACGGCTTTGCTGTGGGAATCCAGTCTAAAACGCTCATTTCGAGACATTGTATTTTTATTCCAGTTACGTATAAAGATCATCGCTGTCGTGATCTGCACGCGGGAAAATTCCTCATTAGTACTAGTTTTGGCGGGAAATGGTTAAAGGTATACGGGTAAAATATAATACACTTCTCAACAACAGTAAAATTTTTCTCAACAGTTTATATACATGCTTAAAGTATTTTTAAACAACAATATTAATATAAACTTTGTGTTATTAACAAAAAAATGTAACATCAAAAAACGAAACGAAAACAGTTTTCAAGGTAAAAATATGATCCCCAAATATGATGCACTTCAGAAAATGTGCCACTTAACAGTTTATATACATTCTCAAAATAGTTTTAAACAACAATATCGATATAAAATCAGTGTAAATATAACATTAAAAAACGAAACCAGATTTCGGCATGTCATGAGTAACCATGTGATTTTCAAGTTTGGTTGGAACATCAAACTCCATGTCACAGACCCCACAAATATATGTAATACCAGTTGGTTTTGTTGATTCCAATTCTTGGCATAAACCACATTGATAGTTTGTAATATTGCCATGTTGCCTTGCTATATGTCGAACTAATTTCTTGACGTTACCAAACCTTTCACTGCATTTTTTGCAAACATATTTTCCAGTGACTTCATCCTTTAAAAAATGTTCTTGTAAATCTTGTGGTTGAATGATTTCTCTACGACAAGTGCTAAACAACAAATGCAATGTTTTATGCCTTTCAAGGTTGTTTACAGAAAATCTCTTCTGCATCCTCCCCCCCCCCAGTAAATCCATCCCTGATTACAGGTCATCTATACAAAGCATCATGCTGTGGCATTTAGTTTCCTTATGAATTAAACGAACAATTTATTTACAACAAGTATTTTAAGCTTGAATCTGTATAGGGGAAGCAGGGGTGGTGCTAGTGGGGAATACATGCACTGTTATAAATAAGTAACTCATACACTAAATAAGTTGGTATCATGATACACTAAGATGCATATAAACCTTAAGCAAACTTCTACGCACTTGACTTGAATGTTGTTGAAATTGTCATTCACTATTTAGTATCCAACACCAAATTTTAGTATTTTCTGGATATCAGGATACTGCAAATTTCAGACCTTGCTTAAAAGGATGGCCTAATATATTTAGCCCCTGTTTTTTTCCTGTGCCAAAGAATTAATGACATCATAGCTGACAAGTAGATCAGGAACCTAATGCAGGGTTCGTGCTGGTCTTGAATAGCTGAATTCAAGGAGTAAAATAGCATTTTTCAAGGAGTATTTAGGATGTTTTCTTTCAAGAAAAGACAAGATAAATTCAACAATTCCTCAGATTGGCATAAATTTGTAAGGTTAAAGCTGCTGAAATATCACGAACACCTAGAACAATATCGCTTAATGTTGAACTATAATGAGTAGCCTAATAACAGGAAAACTTTAGAAAGGTACAAATTTATTAGTTACTCGATGAAACAATCTGAAAGTTGTATCATTTTAACGTTACTTTTCCCGTTTCTCGTGTCTGTAGCATCACGATTTTGCCAACTTACAAAATCTAATAAATACTATGGATTTAGAGAAATATACTTTATTTAGAGAAAAGATTAATTTATTAATTAAGGACAAAAAATTCAAGGAGTATTTAAGGAGTTTTCAGAAAACTGCAAGATTCAAGGGCATTTCAAGCGCGCCATTGAAAGTCAGAATTTCATTCAAGGAGTATTTAAGGACTTCAAGGAGTAGCACGAACCCTGTAATGGTATAATCTAGTTTAAAGACATATTAAAAATAAATTTGAATTAATAAAAACAATTCTCAATGAGAACTTTTACAATAGCATTGGCCAGTTATCATGGTATATGCTGATTTATTGCATACAGCTTTTTGCAAATTCTTTAGAGGACACAGAATGTTTCAGACAGGTAAAATCTTTCACAGAAATTTAAAACACACTTTTACAAGAAATATACAGTATAAAAATTAAAATAGTTTTTATGACTTTACTACAAACATCATATTAAATTTGAAGCATGAACTGAGCATAGAAAGTATACTATTATTTACAACCACTAATAAATTATATATGTCCTATATGGCGACAGTGCATCACGGCCACTTACGCGTAAAGTTTCTGTAATAACATTCGTTTTCAGCCTGATTCAGTGATTCCTCATCATATACACGCAATATTACTCCCACAAGACGTCCTGTCTCGTTTCTTGTTTTACTATTACTGCGGAAGGCAAAATATTGTTGCTACAACACGCAAAGTTCGTCGACTTTAATCGTCACAAAAACCCGTTTTAAGGCCGATCTTTCACCATCACTATTTGCCCACTACTTACTTTCACATGTGAAACTGTCTCCTTTCTTGTAATTTATTTGATTACTACGCCGAGAGGCACAGTACGGCGATTTATTCCAAAATTTTCACGTGAATATGCTCACTCATGGCTGACAACAACATACACACGCGAACAGTTTTTTCGCCTAGAAACGCCCGAAATCAAACCAAATCGGTGACTTTTAACAATATACCAACTCCTTTACATATTTCCAATTACTTCAATAATTGCATCGCCCAACACAGCGCAAATTGAAAATATCTCCTCGTACTGTACTCCTTGTACGACGGCCATTGGTGGTCCCTCCAATGTGGCCGCCAAATCTAAAACTGGCTTCAATTTTCATAGGTATAGAAGCTCGATCCAGGTACTGTGCAATGGACACCTTGCGGCATTTAAGGCTGGTGAAATTATATAAATGACAGTTCAGTTCACAAATTAGAGAATTGAACATGTAACAATATACACTTCCCGAATTTGCTGGCCGGCAATGAAAACTACTAAAGCTGTCGCACACGAGAGATCTTGACTGAGCTCACCGCCATGAGAGAGGTCGTAGGCTTTGCAAGATACTCTCATATCAAACATAATAGAAATTGTCTCACCGCCTCGCAAGGTCAAATTCTTAGCGAAATCCATGCGCACACGAGAGATTGTGGCTGATCAAACGGCCTAGAGAGGTCGGTATCTCAGCCAGGTGCTCTCATGTTTGGCTTAATTTACAATAGATCACATCGGCAGCTTCGAGTTCAAGTTATTGTTTCGTGAGGACTCAAATTCGGGAAGTACATTTATCCCCGAGCCGGCGCGAAGCGCCGTGCGAGGGTACTAATTCCGCTCGGATATTTACACCCGGGTATGTGAAAACACAGTGGAATCCAAAGTCGTCCGCCGCGATGTCATGGACGGTTCAGGGTTTTGTACGTTATACGCATGCGCGAATTCAGGTCGAGAGAAACATACGGATAACATTTTTAAAAGATTTACGGATAAAGATTTTGTTATTCATCAAAAATGATTTTTAATACTCGGGCTACTGGAAAAACATACCGAAAAACAGAGTCTTCAAAACAAGATAAACGAGAAGGAGTCGAATGGCTGAAAAAAGGACACTTTTGAAGTGTTTTAAACGGGTAAGTGTCTATTTTTCATATTTTAGTTTGTGGATTTGCAAAAGCGTATGTCACACTCTGTGAGGTTATCATAATATCGATTAAACCTATAAGTTTAAATTTGAATTTTGAAGAAACAACGTAATGTCAAAAATATACTGTAAAAAAACAGTTGAAGTTTTCTGAATATTTTTTGACGTTTTTGTGAAAAGTCTAAGGTTAAATTTTACAACAACCAAAGCTAAAAGAGTACGTAATAACATGTCTACTTTATATAGTGGGGCAATTCATAATTTTATAGTTAAAAGTACAAATATTTATATTACTCTTTTATCATTTTGTACCAAAAGTAAAAAAATTGTATGTTGCTATGGTTACAATGATTGACCGAATACTTCATGTTACAATAAATTTTGGGAAGTATAATTCCTGAGTTCGAATAGGCGAGGGGATTCTGCATGAGTGTATTTCTAGTCTATATATTTTAGGGACCTAAAAGCAGTGTAAACTTCAAAGTAGTGATGCCGGCGGTACCCCTGTTGCAGAACCGTTTATATAGATCGATGTAGAAATGCATGTTTGGAAGTAGGTCCATATCATAAGGGATAAGCCCTAGCTACAAGATCACACACGCACGCAACTTGAAAGTCGTTCAATAACCACGAGCAGCAGAAGCATGTGTTTTATGAGAATTTCAAACCTGAAGTTACTGTTCAGAAATAGCCTGGCGTTGGACCTACATAAACGCAACTGGGGGTCATCCATTTAGTACGTACGCGAAAATATTTGAAAATATACCCCCCCCCGTGCTCCCTTGTACGCATAGAACAATAGAAATAACGTCACATAAACAATAGGCGTACGCAACAACTGAGAAAATGACCTCCCCCATCCCCCTTAGTTGTGCACCGGTACGTACTAAATGGATGACTCCCTGTAATTCAGTCATTCAATAACCACAACAGGGTTACTAAGTGTTGCACATGACAATTCATTATTTAACTTCTTATGACGTTTTGATGATGATGGTTTCAAACTCTCAAATTCAGAATCACTATCACTGTCAGCAATGTTTACTTCAACCTTGGCTTTCTTTTCTTTGCTTTCAGTGCTACAGTTTATATCATCTTTGCTTGATTTGGTCCTGTTTCGTTTCTTCGTACCTTTCTGGGATTTCTCGGTCGATTTCTAAAATATTTAAGAAAGTCACCGAATATCACTGAGAATATCTATAAAATATTAAAACTAACGACATATTTTTATGAACTGGTTGTCGTTGTCCAATAAGTAGGTTTCACTAAGCACTATTTTGTCACAGATGGTGGTCAACCGTCAATTATCAGAGTGAGAAAATCATTTTTTATTGTTATTATTGTATTTAGTAGCAAGGAAATAAGATAGAGATGTTTGGTTTGGTTCACTTTCTCCTATAACTGTCAACAGTTCTGAAGGTAAACCACCATCTGCCCAGGGGCGGATCCAGGCTCATCTGACAGAGGAGGTGCAGATCCCCTCTCCTCCCAGTAAATCCCCTGTGCATCTGCAGAGTCCTCGCTCGGAACGTCTTTTGGGGCTGCTTACTGTAGATGAACACCAGGCTGGCTCAGCTGGCGGGACAGCCCAGTATTAAGCGAGATTTCGCCTGTAGTTATTTTTACTGTGTTTACAACCCGGGGCATCTCACTTGAAACAGGCGGCCAGGATGAAAGTATAAAGAGATGCCGCCGCAAACTATGGTAAAATGCTGTCAAAACAACTAACTTGTCCCGGGAAGCGGTATGAAATTTTACCATATAGAAACAAACTGTGACTTTTTCAGCACATCAGCAGAAAATGCGAGGCTTTTGTAGCCTATATAAACTTCAGAGATTGATGTAGAAGGTCTAGGTGGATGGATATTTCGAGTGAAATATTATATACAATATTTTAGACCTGAACGGGAACGGCTGCGAAAAATGCAACTCTAAGTCCTCCGACAGGAATTGAATCTGCGGCCCTGCGATTCCGGTGCAGCGCTCTGACCACTGAGCTACAGAGTCCAGTTGCCAAGCGTTAACCACAAGTTCATGTATATATATATAGATGCGGGTACTGCGGGTTGTGATAAGGTAAATTACAAGATGTTTTTTTCTGCATCTCACTCGATTGAAATTGATGTAGAAGGTTTAAGTGGATGGATATTTCGAGTGAAATATTATATACAATATTTTAGACCTGAACGGGAACGGCAACTCTAAAGGCTCTTCCACTCGTCGCAAAAACCAACTCGCAAGCTCGCTGCGAGTACTTTCATCCAATCACAATGCTCGACAGTTTATTTTAATTACATGCAAGAACTCGCAGCGAGTTTGCGAGTTGGTTTTGCGATGAGTGGAAAAGAGCCTTAAGTCCTCCGACAGGAATTGAACTGCGGCCCTGCGATTCCGGTGCAGCGATCTGACCACTGAGCCACAGAGTCCAGTTGCCAAGCGTTGCCTACGCAGAGACGGATTTTCATATTTTTGTTCAGGGGGGGTGTACATATATCTGGGGGGTGTACATATATCTGGGGGTGTACATATATCTGGGGGGTGTACATATATCTGGGGGGTGTACATATATCTGGGGGGTGCTACTGCTTGCTTTGGCAGGGGTCTGGGGGCAAAGCCCAGCAAGGCCGTTTTTTCGGGCGAGAGGTTGGTAATATATATCATTTGCGGGGGTGCAAAAACTTTTGGGGGGGTGCCAAACGCCTCTGGGGGGGGGTGCAAACATTTTTTGGGGGGTGCGCACCCCCCCAGAAAATCCGTGTATGACCCTACGTTTCCGGAACCTTCATACCTGGTTTGATGTTTGACTGGATAACACCATAGACACGGATATATTTCCTGCCAGAACATTGTTCGCGCGAAGTCCTGGTACGAGATATGATATCGTTGAAAACGGTGTGAAGTGAAAATCTTCACTTAAAATACCATCAAGTACAAGGTGAATGAGAAACCGCTGACAATCAACTGTGGTAAGAGTGGGAGCAGGTAGGTCTTTCACGCGTAATTTCTTGTTTCCTTTACCGTGCCAGGCTTCTAATAATTTGATCATCGTAACTCGTTCTGCAATTCCCTGGGCGTTTTGTAAGATCTTTACAACATTTTGTGCTTCCTTTGTCAGATTCTTTCTCACAGGAACACTGTTATCTACCAAAGAGAAGAATTATATGGTAAACGAAGAGGGCGCATTTGACCCAAGCATTTACAGACTAACAGACTTGCCAATTTCCACAATGGAGTACATATCAGTTTCAAGTTTCTCTCAAATATCTTTCAGTTGTGTGAAACCGAGCAATGTCAAGCAGTGGTCAGTTTCCCAACGATTACAGATATAATTTATTCAAATTGTATTAGTCGATTGTTGACATCGATTTTATTGACACCAATATGCAGTTGACTGAGGTTACACACTGGTTTTCAAAACTACGTACTTTCCGTGTCAAAATTCATCTGAAGACTTCGCGAACTGATATTTAGAGAATAATATATTTAAAATAATTCCCGATTCCAGTATATAACTTAACTAACTTAAATTGTAATGTTATACTGTATTTTATATCTTGTTGTACCTTGAGGACCCTCATGAAAACCACCTTGATGAGGCTTTTCCTCGTAAAATAAAGTTGAAAAACAGTTTCAGTTCCAACAATAAATTTATTTTCCAGTGTGTCAAATGAATGAAGCCGTACCAAAATCAAACACTGATCAAATTGCTTACGCCTCAGCCAGAATTAACTTTTTAATTAAAGTTGTGATGGATTATTCGATACGAATCCTGAGTTCCTGACATAAACCAACCAGGGCAGATAAATACACTGTTCTTGCGATTTGTCAAGGCTCAAACCATGAATAAACGGAAACTCTTAAAATATTAAACAATGCTCACCTTTCTCTGTCCTCTGACAGTTATCACACATCCCTTTACATTCTTCATCTTTCCACTCCTCACCAAAATGTTGACCAATCAATGAACGACGACATGAATGCAGATCTTGACAATATGATAACATTTTGTAAAGATTTTCTAACCCAGTTTGCTCAGTGAAAACCTATAGATAAGAAAATTATCGTATCAACCAACGATCAGTGCGGATTTTTCAAGCATAAAAATGGAAAGTAAGATGCCTTTTTTCTATGAATTGTGTACGAAAACTATTAATCCTATTATATGATCCCGGCATTTTACGAGTTTTAGTTTAGTAATTTGCTAATTATATCATGCATAGAAATCATATATATTGTGTGATGCCAGCTATAGGTAGGTAGCTACTAACTTCCAGACGAAGGGCATTAAATACGATTAAATATTTTTTTTCTGCATATAAATCAACTCAGCTGGCCTCGTTCTAGAATCAAAATTATTTTAAGACATTCACAAGATAACAAGGTCAGTTGGGCCACTTTATACTGACGTAGAATAATAGTTTAAATGGCATATATATGAAAGTGGTCAATGGCGGATTTGCTAGCATTAATTTTAGTTGGTTCCAGACAAGAAATTAAGCACGGTTGCAGGAAGTCTTCGTTCCTGAACAAATTCGATACGGCCGATTTACAATGGTATCAATGAAAAAATTTGAGACAGGATTTGACGGACTAGGCATTTCGTGTCGATACAGGATTTACAATAAAATATAAGGGTTAAACAAAGATCCTGTCACCCTGTAACCCACAGAAACAACATGAAACTACAACGAAGACGACGACTACGACGACGACAACAAAAAACTCCACATAGTAATCAATTATGTAGAGCATTATGTATTTTCTTACCATGCAGCTCTGTCGACTGGAATCAGTTGGATTATAATACACTATACAATGTGCTCTCTTGCTGTCCCTGCCTGCTCGTCCACTCTCTTGATAATAATTTTCCATAGATTTACTCATTGTATGATGAATAACAAAACGAACATTAGCTTTATCTATACCCATACCAAACGCTATCGTGGCCACGATCACCTGCAATGCATAATTGATAGAGACCAGTGATTATGTAAAGAGTTGGGAGACGTATGGCTCAGAGACAAGGGCTTTACGGAAGACAGAAGAGCAGCAGCTAGATAGTACAGAAATGCGAATGCTCAGCTGGATGCTTGGAGTATCCTAGAGATACAAACGAAGAAGTGATTATTACCAAAACCGCAGATGATTCCTGTCGCCCGAAATAACCTGCCATGTTTTCGCCTCAAAACATTCAGAAATGCGACTATATTCCTAACGTCGTGGAATCGACATCTTGAAAATATCGACATCCGCCATACTGATACAGTTTCGTAAAATGTTTCAACCACGAAATTTCGTTGTTAAATCGCGAGTTAAACGAACTATAATATTACCAAGCCTTGATTATTCTAAAATTTGAATCCAAAATGAGAATAATTTCAATACTCAGACAATAGGTTGGCATTCACTTCCCAATGGTGGCCACTTTAAATCGAATGGCCTCTTTAAATCGGATCGAATTTGGCCATTTCTGATCCCGATGATACAAAAAAGGTATCATTTGAGAGCTAAAAGCCGAATCTTTATTGCTATAGAAAACGTATATCTATACGCACGATAACATGCTAAAGTTGGATTACCCATTTTCTGATACACCCAGTATATTCTGCCTCCTGCCATAAAGTACATGCAGGGCATGGGTAACATTTGGTAGAGTGAGGAATACGGAATGCAGAATCTGACAAAAAAAGGTATTTGAGAATATACAGAAATACATTCACAGTATTCCTCCCACACAATGCCCGGGGAGGGGAGGGAATTAAGATTGGGACAGTAAGCGAATTTCTGCCCAGGGCAAGTGGTAGTGGTTTGCCGAGCTGGGGGAAGTGGGTGTGAGATAAACCTCTTTAGAAACTGCTAGACACCGCGAGACGGTGAAATCACCGCGAAACGGTGAAATGATGAATAACCCTGCCGGAAACCGTCATTTTAAGCATTAACCACGCACGTGGGTACTACGTCATATGCTGATGTCCACGCTTGATAAAGCGTATTTAACCTATCCCTGCCACAGAATGGGAATAATCCCACAGTCAATAGCCTATACATCGATTTCAACTGGACTCCACATTTCCTTCCATTCCGGGGGGAGGCCGTAGATTGAAAACACAGATTCTGTCAAAAAGTCCTTGTCTAGGCTATTTATTTACGTTTATTTGATTTCATTTAATTAGAGATATAATTATGCACCCTGCGGTCTCTAGATAATATTAACAAAATTCTTATTATTGTCGTCAACACTTGTGTACATTTCAAACATTACCTTTAGATTTCCTTTAGTCCAAGCATGATGTACTTTAGTTCGAGTCTCTGGTGTCAGATCACCATGGTAACAATTGGCGCTAACTTGACGACTACGCAGTCCTGAGGCAACATCAAATGCATCTTTCTTTGAAAAACAGTACACTATTCCTAAATAGCAAGAAAATGTATCATACTGTTGTCAAAATGTATATAATTTAATTGTAACAGCACAAACATATTAGAGACTGTGTCACAGTAAAGCAAAGCGCTTAACGTCCATACACTATATATATATTGCGAGTTAAGAAAGTTGAAGAGTTGGCAATCAAGGGTGTGTATGAGAATTTCATCAATTCTCATGACCCGGTCAAACGAGAACAAGAGTTGCATAAGAGTTGACTGGATTAATCCACGTGAATCGGTCAAACGAGGGAAACGTACTCTCACCGGCGAAGGTGTGTCAAGGTGTATCTCTTGGCGAAGGTGTGTAAAGAAAGTGTGTTCCATAACGCACCTTGGGGAGTTTTCTTACACACCAATGTGTGTTTTCTAACACACAAAGGTGTGTTTTCCAAAAGTGCGTAGAAAGGTGTGTAAAACGTACAGACTTTGGTGTGTAATTAGACACACATTGGTGTGTAAGTAAACATACTTTGGTGTGTAATTATACACACATATTTTTAGAGTGAAACGCGAGCGAGAGTTGCAACTCTCATTATTGACTCTCAGCAACTCTCATCCTCGTTTGCCCAGGGCCTTACTCGAAATAAATATTATGGAAATGTAAAAATTACTATTTACAGCACGTGGTACACCGATTCTTGTGCAAGATGCATTCAAGAAACAAATACATATCTATTACCTGACTGTCCTGAAAACTGCGTTTTAATTACAGATGCAATCTCATCTATTATGTCTTCAGAAGTTGACGGTTTTCTTCGAACCTGAAAGATATGGTAGCTATACTTGAAAAATACAATAAGAACTTCGACGTTTCGAGCGAAAGCCCTTCGTCTGGAAATTATGTAGTAGTTAGTTTGGCTACTAACTTTCAGACGCCTTCGCTCGAAACATCGAAGTTCTTATTGTATTTTCAGGTAGTTATTCGTAGTATTTCATAAAGATACTACCTACACTGCAGGCACAACACATTCGAGATATATTTAATGGCTTATTAAAAGAGCTACGATAGACTCACAATTCGGTGTGCTTGGCAGATAAACGATTTCGCGAACGTGTCAGTTTTAGCGTTAATCAACGGTAGAAATCTTGGATCACGCAAGGAATATGAGTGTTCCTTAGGTTCGGGGAGAAGCTCGTACGGTTTATTAGTGGACTTATTTTGGATAATTGACTTATACAGTTTGTAGCAAAGTTGTTGTCTGCGTTCCGCCAATGGTTTTAAGTTTAATCTGGTGAGCCGGTCGTTATATGTTAGATTTCCCGATAAGATGATCTTAACAACTCTTTCCTGAATCAGTTCTATTAGTTGGGACAACTTTTGTGGAAGAGAAAAATGCCACACTTGACAGGCATATTCCAAAATAGGTCTAATAAATGCACAATAAACGTGTATCAGGTCGCCATTGGGAATGCCAGAGCGTTTTAAGATTCTAACAGAGTACAAGCGTCTACTGGCTTTCGAACAGATATAGTCGATATGTTGATCCCAGGATAAGTCAGACGTTATTATGAGACCAAGAAGTTTGAAGCTAGGTACGATTTCCACTACATTATTACTGGCGATTAGATTATCAAATAAGGGCATTTTTTTAAGAAACGATATTTGAAGTTCTTTAGTCTTTTTAACATTGAGGAGCTTATTTATTACTTTCCGCCCAATTTTGGATTTCATCTATATCGTGCTGTATGCAGACTCGTTTCAATTCAATACAGTTTCAAAGTTTAAGGCAAAGCATGATCATTAAGAAAAGTTCTACTGAAGCCTGTTTGGAAGACTACTTGTCACGATTTGACGTGAAAATACATATGTATTTTGGAATGCCGTGACAAGCAGAGCCTGGACAACTTCTTAAACTGTCCTAAGACTTTGAAGAATTCCTTTCTTTTGTGCTATTTGAAAATTTCATTGTTTTGATAGACTTCGTCGTCATGTTGCCTTCCTCCCTGCTCAAACTCTCTAACACTGTATATTGGGACTTACAGTCAAAATACAAGAACCTTCCCATTTCCGTTTCTGTAACTTGTTTTGTATTTCATTAATACTGCGTGCATGACTAACTGCCAATCATACAAATTGTAATTTTGCAGCGGTTACAGACTGAATTACTATTGACAAATGTATAGTTGTATTCGAACTGTGATTATACGTACAAAATAAATCGAGATGTGGAATATTTATACAAGGTAAACCGATCCCTTCTCATTATGTAGAAGAACTTTTTGTAGCAGTTGCGTTAAAAATAAACGATGAATCAATACGTTCGCATGTTTTGAGTCCGTTTGTACTCTCTATTCTCAACTTGAACTGCGTTAGTCTACAACCCGTCTCCGAAGTCGATATTTCATCAATAGAGACCTTTAGATCGAGGTTTACGCCGAACCGCTAACGTCTACGGGTCACGTGACCCTATCCCGACGCCACGTTTGAGGTTTTCAACGCGAGTTTTGAACGTCAAGAGGTGGGTCTACACGTTTGTAATTTCCCTCAGGGTTTATTTGGGTTTTTTTATATCATGTTTCACGTATCCACACTATGCGCATACACAGTACTTATCATTCTAGCAGGAAAGACGAATTTGAAGTCGAAATAGTTCATTCTTCGCATTTTATTTTGACTCGAACATGATACGCTTGGAGGAGCGAAATCCAACATGGCGGCGATCAACACTTGATTCTTCGGTAGACTTTAAGACTTATAAAGCGCATTTCACCTCTCGTTTAGATCCTTCGAAGAACATCATCTGAGTCGACTTCAAATCTAAGTCGAAAAATGTTCATCTAAGAACTTCAAATCTAAGTCGAAAAATGTTCGAACCGCAAACGGCAAACCGCTAACGTCAAACGGCGGTTACAGGTTTGCGGTAAACCTGAATCTAAAGGTCTCTAATACATCATCCACGATACATCTCAAGTATATCTCAAACGCTTTGTCGTCGTTGTTACATACGATAACCATGGACATCGTCTTACAATGTCTGCTAATAAGTTCGTTACTAAAAATCTTATCCATTTTTTTTCCGGGCATTCGATGGCAACGATGCTAAAATACGACCTTCTTCTTTGTAACCGCTACGTTACCGGAACTCGTTTCTACGATCGGTAGTTTATCAGGCGGTATTAATGAAATTTAAAACAAGTTACAGAACCAGAATTGGGAAGGTGCTTGACTGTAACGGCGATATTATTACCTCGTAATAAAGATTGGGACGATTGAAAGAAGCTTTAAGTAAAACACAGTTTGATCTCAAGTTCAGAATTTTCTTCACATCTTCGATGACACGTGATGTCGCTGTAGCTGTAAGTCCGAGAATTGGAGAATTTGGAAATTGCCTTTTAAGAATTCCAAGAATTTTATAGTCGGGTCTGAAGTCATGTCCCCATTGGCTGGTGCAGTGTACTTCGTCAATCACAATACGGGACAGGCAGCCAGCTGAAATAAGAAAGACTAACGTCAGTTGTTTTACTATTGAGCGATTAGAATCTGTTTGCCTCCTTTATACGGATTATAGGAACAAATACATGAATTGTTAGACGAACTTCCTTATTTTAGCTCGCGTTTGTCCAGGCGAATATTATCCGTCTCTGTTATATATCGCAATATTGGTTGCAAAGTATTTTTTTGCTTTACTAATTATCTACCTTTAGGCCATGGGCTTGTTTTCCACAGCAGTCAGACAAGCACTTTCTCAGCACTTTCCCAGCAGCTTCGGGCACACCGGTTTCGTTCTGAGAAAATACTGGATCAATGAAGGATTGTCCTTATTTGATTTCTGGGAAAATATTTCAGAACTGGCATGGATTGGTTGGCAATATTTTACTCTTTCTAATGCCAGATGATTGTATTGCATTCAGGGGTAGAAATTTACATTTGTTTTTCCTATATAACCGGAATAGTAGATTTTGTCTCTGAGAGCCCATTTACAGGCTAATGCCTCTGACAGTTGTAACGTAAGCCTTAAGACCCCAGAACTAAAGATCAACACAAATATAGCAAACACTTCTGTCGTTATCAGGGTTGTATTTATACACCAATAATCTAACAAATGTGTTGCTGTGTTATGCATTATTGCTGGTGCCACTCTGTCATGTAGCAAAAGTTTAAATGAACGCAGCAAAACAAGATAGGCAAGCGAGCTTATTATCCTCAATAACATACTGATACTATAACTTGGTACCAACCACAATTTGTTCTAGTATAGGCTATACAAACTTAAAACCAAGATCATGAAGTTTACTATTCCATACGGCATTTGACTCTGATATGGTATAGCGGAATAGCGTAAATTTCGACCCTTGTAGATATTCGATTCCATATTTCATATTCGGTAATTCACCAGAAGAAAAAGAGTATATTAGGCACTGTTATAGAGCACATGCACTGCACAAACTATGTATGAAAAGCCCCGTTTACATTAGAGTCCTTACCTCTAGTTACATGACGTATAGGACTGACATAAAGCAGTTGCTCCAGCATGTGTAAATGCGATAGGCCTGACTTAATTTAAGCCTGGTTTTCATATGTCGGCGATGGTCGGCGATGCACTCATGGACCATTGTTAGTGATCATTGAAGCAGAAATGATTTCAGGTAAACAAAGGATTTTACTCATCAATGATCAAAGACAATGGCACTGCGAAAGCATCGCCGACCATCGGCGACATATGAAACCCAGGCGAGAAAATCTGAATCGGCAATCTAGTCACGTGGTGGGCTAGCGGTATTCGTAAAAAGACGTGAATCTTAAAGGCACAGTGTCACCTGCTGAGCGATGTGATTTTATTCGCTGTATACACAATATGTAATTTCATATTATAAGCCGCCAGTTCGGAGTTTCGACTGCGCATCGAAATGACGCGTTCTGCGTCGGGATAAAATTGAGCTAACACTGGAAGAATAACATGTAGCTAAGACTGGAAGAATTAAAATATGCATATCAAACTATATTCAACTGTTCAATTATCATTTGATTAAACAAAAGTTGCTCCAAGAACAATTAGTTTCCACACGGTTGAGTCGCTTTAAATTAGAAAATTATTCCCTTAAGTGCACTTTTCTTTATTTTGCTTTACAAAAAAGACAACGTCTTAGCTACATGTGATGATCGATTCAACTGCAAATTTATCCTGACGGGATGGAGTTGACTGGACGCGCAGTCGAAACTCCGAACTGGCTTATTCATCATGTTGAGTGGATCACGGAAGGACAAAAGGTCAAATACTAATATAAACTCGCGGAATTTAATTAAGTAAAATATATGGTGTACTGTAAATTAGGCCGATTTTTATTATATAATAAGCCATTTAATCATTCGCCATTCCTTCGGCAGAATTGCGACAAACTTGAAGGAACTAAATCACATCGCTCAGCAGCGGACACTGTGCCTGGTCTAGAGTCCACACTGTAATCACGGCTAACGTAACACAACTACCTCCGTACCTGTGTAAGCCTTTTCAAGTTTCGCCATAAATCGTTTACTCTTGGCAATCTTCTCTGGTGTAACATACAAAACCTTCAATCCTGAATCTTTGGTTATCATCTTACTATGCACATTATTGACATGTACTTTAGAACTACCAGCATTCAGTAAGCTAGCTTCAATATTATATTCCTGCAGTGACATAAGTTGGTCTTCCATCAGAGATACCAGAGGTGATATCACCATTGTAAAACCTGGTGATACCAAGGCTGGGAGTTGAAATGTGAGACTTTTACCACCACCAGTAGGCATAATAAGAATACAGTCCCAACCTAAAACCAAATAACGAGTTTTATCATACATACAGTACAATCATCTATAGTCATGTTAATCGTAGTGTAAGAAAAAAATAACAGTTGAACAAAATATTAAATACATGCAGTGGAATATACGGCTCTTTTCGCGTTCATCAACACGAATATATATTACACATATCGAGCGTATCGGGTTTATACCCTGGAGACGAGAATATAGCACACACGAACATGCGTGTGGCTCGTGTGGTGTTTGAACACACATGACAGATATAATAAGTCGGTTTTGATTCATGAACGTCGACCGGAAGTAAATTGAGCTGTTATAGATGGCGACAGCCGTTCTTGTTTGAAATCACGATTGTGTCTGCCCCGACTGGTTGATTTCAAGCACGAACTGCTGCTACCATTATTAACGGTTAAATAATCTACGCGTGACGTCCGTGTTGTCAAAAACGTGGCTTGATTAAGCTCTCAATGGGAGTGTAAACATGTCCAGCGAAGAGTCCAACGTTCGTGATTTTTTGTCATTTCCAATATATAGATATACTATATAAAAAAATTTTTTTAAATAAAATGTTTTCCGACCTACCTACCCATGTAAAACATGCCTATGAAACCTGAAACCAACATTCTATTTTTTGGCCTTATGGCTATGAAGGCTTTTGTGGTTGTAAAATCATTAACACAGCTCTAAGTGCAACGAAATTTTGCCTGATTTTTTATTGTTTTGTTAAAAGTACACCTCGAATGATGAAGAATGACGTTTACAGTTTATTAATATCTCATCTCATTCCCAAATTATCGCACTTTGCATATTTTGATTTGTGATGTCACTGGTAGTGTTTGAGATAGTAAGTACAATAAGAAAGTCTGATATCTTGGTGATGATTTAGTAGAATTAATGAAACTTGCACACTTAGTTGGAAAAACCTAAGTGACCATTTCGGTTGTTACACAGTTAGTCAGCTATCACTAGTCCCTTCGAGTTCCTCATGCATTTATTATGATGATCTGTCCTTAACGAAATCAAAACCAATTTCTTAATTTGCGCTATTAATATAGTACGTACAGGTAAGCAGACAAGTTTAAACCTATGAAATAGCAAACGTCCTCTGCAATGGTTTAGGAGGAGGAAATCGGGAAAAGGAAGTGAAGAGATCAGACTAGTGTGCTGCCGACAACCAAATGACCACCTTAAAATACGCACGGGTGCACTCCACTGAGGTGCCAAGTTTCATTGAATCTTTAGTAAATCATCACTAAGATATCAGGATTTTCTTATTATTGCCACTTCTCAAGCACAACTAGTGACGCCAAAATCAAAATATACAAGTGCGATAATCAGAATGAGATGAGACAGAATAAACTGTAAACGCTATTCTTAATCATTGGAGCTGTAATTTTTAAAAAAACTCATAAAAAATAAGGCAAAAATTTCTGCTTCAAAGGCTTTGAGAAATTATTGGGGTGGCGATCGGCCCCCCCCTAGTGTCGATCTGCTGACTGAGGACCCGGGTGTTAATATAATTATAAAATGGAATGGCGGCCGCCACTGATCTGGTCATTTCATAAATGTGAGAAAATGTCATGTACCCATGTTTCTGTTTGGCACCATGACACTTATATCCTTAAGGTAAGACACTAGCTAAGTCAGGTGTTTTAGCATTTACACTAAGGGGCGGGGGAGCCATTCCATTTTATAATTATATTAACACCCGGGCCCTCAGTCAACAAGATTTTGGGGGCTAAAAATTCTGAATCTTAGAGGGGGCAAAGTTCATAAAATTTTATAAAATTTTCTATTATGTTTCCAAGGGGCCCTAGCTATTAACTTTGGAGCCCTTACTAGCTATTTTCCATCCTCAAAGATCTCCATACCCTTGGACTTCTGGATTATGTTCTGTAGTCTTTAACATTCTCAATCTGCATTCAGTAGTAAAATACTTCAGGAGATTGAGGAGGGGTCTTTCTCCCCCAGAAAAATTTTGTAATCTAGGGTCTCAGGAATGGCAAATTCCTGCATTCTGAGGGACTATTTACTGACTAATATATATCCATATTTCACTTCATTTCTATTTGGGGTCCCCTTTAGTTGGGGGCCCTGGGCAAATATACATTCTCAATTTAATACTGTTAAGCCTTGTAAATATGAGCAAGATTTCCTTCACAAATTTTATTTGTTTGTGTGTATGATGCAAATAAATTGATCCATATTCATGAACTTTTAAAGAGTATGCTGTTGGAGATGTGCACAGTCATGTAGCTGCTGCAGAAACCACAATCCTTTCAGGGTTGCGACAAATGTCCAACTGTGGCAGACACTTTGCGAAATATTGGGGGAGCAATTAACTTACGTTGCCAACACACAACCAACCTTTGTTGCCGCAAATTCCAGTTCTTAAAACCTCTTTGGCTAAAATTGCATATACTTAAATTATAGCCTATCAATTAAGGCTTTTCTTGCCAGGATGCATTTTAAGTGCAATTCATACTTCAGAAATTTGTATGCATAATCATATACTTTTTGGACGACTGGCACATGAAAATGCAAAATTTTAATCCAACGGTGCTATTTATTGACACACTGGAAATATTTTGATCAATTCGTTGACCAGTGTGGTAGCTTGCGCCCAGGCTAAGCTTGGCGTAGCAATTTCAATGTTTGGCGTGGGATTTGAACATATTTTAAAACGTCTTGGCGTGACCTTGTTCGAGTGCTGGCGTATCTTCGGCGTGGCCTTTACATAAAATGCACCCTGGCTTTCTTGGTTGTAAAATCATTGATACAGTTTTGTTACACAGTTAATCAGCTATCAAATGTCCAGGTGGTAACCAAATGTCCAGGTGGTAACCAAATGCCCGGGTGGTAACCAAATGCCTGGCTGGCAGCCACAAGGAAATTTAATTGCAAGTACTAATGCCTAGCCTCTGGCCAAAGAAAGCTTGCAAACGCACTCCCAGGGAGTGACTGGGTGAGTTATCTCGCCTTTATGTTTGTACAGTACAACTTTACCCACGGATTTCTTTCAACAATGAAACAATTTATATCATTACCTGACATGGTAACATTCATACATTCTAGCTGCAGCGGTCGAAGTTCATCAATATGAAAAACTTTTTCTCTCAAATCATCAATTTTCTCTGACCATTCAAAATTTTTAAGCGACCAATCCTTCCCCTTGGTTTGCAAAAATAATTCATTTTCATTTAGTTGTTCTTCTAAATACTCCTTTCTGCTATTCAGCTCTTCCTGTCTCTTCAATAATTCTTCGATTTCTATCTGTATGCGTTCAAGTTCATTGTCAATTTTTGCAATTTCAGAACGAACTCTCGATCCTCCCTCCATATTGTTTTCCATGTTACTTTATGTAAGGAAAAGATCAAGGATATCGCAAGCAAATTCGGGAATTCCTTCTCAAGGCTCTGAAACTCCTTACTTTTCCCAAAAATTCCTTCCACACTTCATGATCTTCATCCATTCACTCATTTTCCAATCTTGCCAATAATATGAATTACCTATATTTGTTTTTAAACGATACAGATAAAAACTAAAAATTGTTCAATTTACAAAAACCTTATTCAAATTCTTAGAGTCATTGTTCCTATCCGACTCATTCTTTGATGGTGGGTAATTCGAGTGTTAGCCCGAAAAGTTTAGAATCTTTGGGTCTTATGAATGCCATTTGCTGCATTTTGAGGTCTGTTAATAATGGTAATTGAACTGAGTGGAGTGCAATTTGGTCTGAAATCAAACGCGTGATTACAAAATCGCACGACCGCGAAGCGGGAGTTTGATTTCAGACCAAAATTGCACGACACGAAGTTCAATTTCCACTTTATTATATTCATTTTGAAATCTAAATAATTTTTTAAACCGGAAGCGGTATTTTTTATTAGTCTTTGTTTACAATTTACACACCCGCGATACTCCCTGAAATGCCGTAGCATAGCAACAACATGAATTGTAATTTTGACAAATTGACTCCGTATAAACAAGCAAAATGTGTTTCTAGAAATAAAGACCGAAAAAGTAAGTGTAAAGATATCGTAGACTTTACATGTAAATTGATAAACGTTTCTTTTGATTTTGTGCATTCAAACATTGACACTACAATCGATCATTCCATATTTTAATACCTTGTGCCTTTGACAGCTTTGTGTTCAGTTTGGCTGTTGCTCAAATGAAACTTGTTTTTGTTGACATTTTGACAATGTTTCATTCAAAATTTTGTTGATAATTTGGCCTGTATTATTTGTGAAAAATTATTTGATATTCTTTTAATTTAAGTTCGACTTGCCTTTATGTTGATTTTTATGAAAAACTGTGTAAATGCAGTCTAGAGTATTGACAATTTATGGTGAACAGATTTGGTCATTTGCCAGAGCACATTTGTCTTTAAATTGATTGGCTAGTTGAATTCTATCATTCAATCTGATTGGTGGTTGTGGTGCAGAGCTTCAATCTGATTGGTTTAAAAATGATGCGATTAATACTCAAGATGATGCGATTTGAAAATTAATCGCACTATTTTTGACCAATCAGATTGCAAGAAATGCCATTGATTTCAAAATGAATATAATAAAGACAGATATCAATTGCCTAATTCAGTCTACATCAATAACATTAGTTCCTCAAATCAAATAGATCCTTAATTCTATGCAATATTCCTGGTTTTAAGGAAAAAATCCGATATAATAAGAACCAGGCAAGGAAATGCGCGATTAGTGCGTGGATCACGCGAATTGCGTGAAAAGTATTGGCGGGAAAAATTTAAAAGTGGCGGGCAAAGTTCTTCTCGAGCTTTTGTAGAACACACATTTGACATTTTTAAAAATAAAGGGCAATAAAAGATACTTTGAGATAATATAATAACATAAGGAAACTAAAAAAAACTTGAACTAAAGCTATTCAAACTTATATAAAACATAAAACACTTTTGACTTCATCAATTTTTTCTGAAACGCTGTGAAGCTCAGCATATTTTTATGTGGACCTTTTTATTCTTTATATTCCAAATTTCTATCTCATAAGTGAACATTTCTCTTTAGATAATATTATATTCACTGTTATCTGGCATTAATAATTATAAACTATAGATATTTTACTTGTTTTATTTAATTAGAAATATATCTTTATACTGTGTGTTTCAAACAGTCAAGGTCATCACTTCATTTTTTTGACTTATCCAAATTTCTAAGCTAAAAAAGAGAATTTCTCTGTTTTATTCTTAATATCAGTCCTTGAAACTCAGGTCGGCATTCGGCAATGCCGACCTAAATGCCGACCTGCAAAGCGATATGTGTAGATTTAGGTCGGCAAAATTTTGCCGACCTACTTTCAAATACGTCTCGGCATTTTTTTCCGCGAACGCATCTTTCACATACGCATTTTCAACGATGATGTTTTAATTATCAGGTTTTGATCATGAGCTTGCGTAGTCAAATTTAATTAAATCACCATTGATTGACATGTTTACGCACAAGCAAATACATATTTTCGTGCAGGGTTTTTCCCCATTTTTCAGCGCAACTGTTTTTGCGTATTTATAGTCTACAGGTTTAAAATAAGCATTGTTTTAGTAAAAAAATGCTTAATTGTAGTGTCTAGTGAGTATCTTGTTACTGCAAGTGTTGAGTAGCGTGCAAGATTTTCCAGACATTGGCCATTGACACTTGAAGTATTATGTAAAAGTACTGTAATCTTAACACGTAATCACTAAATATATACAACAAGGCCTTAGTTAGCATGACTCCCGTGAATAGGCAAATATTTTAGCGCTCACGATCTTGTCATTGGCTGTCAATGGAATTTGCTTGCTCATGGTCATGCTATATGTACATGCACTGTTCGATTGGAGCTCGGATTGGAGTTCATACATTTTGTTAGTTATTTTGTTTGCTATATTAAATTTTCATTTGGACTTGTCTATTTGTTTTGAAAATATTTGCCGACCTAGATTGAGAATTATCGCTTTTAGGTCGGCAAGAAATTGCCGATCTGAAATTTCGGGAGTTTCAAGGACTGCTTATATAGACATGGTTGGCAGTAGTAAGAATAAAATTGTGAAATATCTCCGAAGTATCAAAACAAGACAAACAAGCTTACGTCTTCAAAATAAACTCAACAAACCCATTGCTCAAAATGTACCTAATGTCACCCAGCATTGTCCACTTGGCCTATTCAACAATATTCCAGACGAACTGTTGTCAGTATTACATTTTCCGCCGTATGCCATTGTTTGATCTTGCTTCAATGGCCTTAACTTCAAGAGCACTGCGTGATAAGCTTATGGCATTTCACTATAGTACTCAAGCATTGTCAATCTTAAAACCTGTGGTGAATCCGCCAGAAAGTACAAATAATACAGAAAAAGAATCGACATACTATACCCATTTTCATAACTTGGCCTGGGTAAGTATATAGAAAATGACTCCCAACCGACAAGCAATGACAAGAAATACGAGTTGGCCTTTGATTACTGTTTTGTCCTGAAATACAAGAAAATATGATTAAATAAATTAAGGTGAATTTGAACTAAAAACTACGCTCGAGGTTGACTTCATGGGTGGGGAGGGGTGTTAAAGTGAGTGGGCTTATTTGAGAGGGGAAGCTTATTATAAAATAATATCAATTTTAATTAATATTATTGTATCGTTTACCAGTGCATTTTGAGTGTTCTCTTCAGCCTCTGAAAAAACAACATATATAAAGGGATTTGATAGAAACAAAATAAAAATGCTGGACATGTAAAAATGCTGGACATGTAAAAATGCTGTCCAGCGAAGCAAGATATCATGCCACCTGTTCGTATTTCATATGATACCAGTAACGACGAAGTTAATAGTACAAGCACAACTGAAAGTAAATGTGCTGAATTGCAACTAACATACAGTGAAGTTTATAGTTTTGCGAAGATCTTATTGCCAACCCGCGAGCAGTAGAATTCCGTGTTATCAAAAAGTTTTTATCAACAAGGCAAGCGAACTCGGAATCAATATACCAGAGTCGGATAAGAAAAGTTAGTTTATCCTGACACTTTGCCAATGGACGAAGTTGTATTGAATAACTTTATGTTAAATTCAGAGCTACAAGCCATTAAAGTAGAAGACAAAAGTGAGAACGACGTTATCCGAGTTGCACAATTATTGCATTCCGAAGTTAAAAATCATCAAGCTCAGATGTCCTGGCCACCAAATGAACAGGAGCTGACACCAGATAAAATCCCTTCATACATCCCACATTTGCTGGATGTGTTTCTTACTGTTCTAATTTCAGGGCATTCCTTGGATAGCGATAAAAGCAAAACGGAGAAAACTTTAAGGTTGAAAGAATCCTTTGCTCAAGACATCGTTTTCTCCGTAACAAATGGTGATATCAAAACCCCCCAAAAGTGTGCTGTTCCCAGTTGTCAAAGCAATTTGCAATAACACAGAAATTGTGAAACCTATCAATAAGTACGGACACGGTATCAGTTATGACTTGGTAGAAGAAATAGAAACCGAGTGTGCATTGAAAGTCATAAGCGACCAAAGCGAGAATCGTGTAACGATTCCGGTTGATGTGGAGAAGATGGAAAGAAGTACTTCTGTGGGGATAATGATTGCAGATAACATTGACAACTTAGAATGTACGCTGAGTGGATCTGGAACGTCACATCGAGTTTTCTAGTAGCGGAGAGAAAGCTTAGACTAGATGGGAACAGAGTGGAGAAGTTGTAGATGAAGCATGTACTTACACACCGCCGACAAAAAAGAAATGCAAAAGATCTCTACCATCAGATGTCGTGACAAGAGTGATCGCCGAGTACTATGGTGGAAAGAGGATTGGACCAGGGGAATTACCTCACGTACAAAATCTAGGTCTACCTAACTCACCTTATGAAGAGAAGGCGAACGAACTACGTCAGCGCTATCTTGTTTGGCTTGAAGTCAGGAAGTTGAAAATACACCCTTTGCTATTGGTACCCGGATGGACTGGTTTCAACATTAAAACCAGAGACCAAATAGTTATTGTTGAAAGTGTTATTAGCTACCTAGACTGAAAACTGCTTATGAGATGTTATCAAGGGGTTGCGAGATAAAGGATAGGTTGCAGTTGAAGGCGGTTGTTTGTGTTTTCGATCAGGCATTTTATGCGAAAGCGATGGAAATATTCTGGAAACACAAATCCTTATTCAAAGGTCTCGTGATAATGATGGGTGGATTCCATCTCCTTATGATGTTGTTGGGCGTCATTGGAACCAGGTTTGGCGATGCTGGTCTCCGGGAACTTGCTGTATACAAAGTGAAGTTGTTGCCGAATGCTCTATTGACAAGGTACTAAGTGGGAAGCAGTATAACAGAGCTGTGCGCCTTCACAAATTAACATATGAAGCGCTAGTGAGACTTCTTCTGAAGGAGTTTGAGTCATCGGTTGAGTTATCAACGCCTCTGGACCTAGAACAACTGAAGCTAGATCCTAATCAAGAGGAGATTACCAAGGTGCTGCATGGTGATAAGTTCCTCAAGTGGCAGAATCAGTTTAATGCATATGTTCATGACATCCAGAAAAGTGGGACTGACCTAGCAAGATTCTGGCCTACCTACATCGACCTGTGCGAACTCTTACTCAATCTTATTTACGCCACGGGAACAGGTACATGGGATCTATATCGTGTGTGCATCGAAGAAGTCATCAAGTGGGCATTTGCGTATGATCGACAAAATTACGCACGATACCTAGTCCCATTTCTAAATTACGGTAAGGTAAGGTAAGGTAAGGTAGAACTTTATTTAGACACGCTAACCCCTTCAATAATTATTGATTTCCAAGGGGGGCGTGATAAAATTTAAAATTACACACATAATTCAGTTCTAGATACATATATAAAAATAGGTCCGCAAAGCGTACATGTATCTGCTCATGCGTATTTGCATAATTGTATAATGATGTCAAAGCATGAGGTCAATGTCACTCAATGAGTGTACCGTTAAAAAACTGTGCACAAAGGGGATGAGGGCCTTAGTCGTCTTACACAGGGTTTTATGAAGCGTGGGGGAGCGTGCTGTACACATGGGGAAAATAGGGGATTTGGAAATGCGACCGCGCAGGGAAAGATCTAAAAACGTTGTGTGAGACTAGAAAAAATGCTCAAGAACGCACGCACCCCGCACGCTCCACGAAACTAAGTGTAAGACGACAATATATGTTTTAAAACTCGCAACCCTCTGCGGGGAGAGGAGCAATGTTTAGAACAATTGTCGAAACCTTCAGATTTTAGTCTTTTATACTTGAGAATAAAGGTTGTATATAACACCACTATTTACACACCACATATAAATATTACATACCATCAACTCATTTAGTCCCCGTAGTCACAGTTTGCGATTGGAACGAAATGCCAAGCTGTGCTTATATCTTTATGCCAATCAATATCAAAAGTATAAGGTGATGTTGACTATCGAAATGACAATGACGAATTTGGCCCAAATAGTGTTGAGAATAAATATTACATTATTTTAATACTTTTATGAGTGAACTTTGTCGAAATATAAGCTCGAATAATGCAGGATATTCGTACAATATTTAAAAAGGCTTACCTTGTTTCCTGATTCAAATGACATTGATATATAGCAGGTCAAGTCGAGTAAATACTTTGTGTAAATTGGCGATCATTTCCACAGCGTAAAATGCTATCAACCACTTCCAATACTCCCTAAAAATACTCCTTCGACTCTTGCCATGTTCAAAACAGTACAGAAAATTAAAATTATCGTTGGTTTGTTGGATAATTTGCACCGTCAAATTTACAATTCTCGCCCTTCAGTAGTCTGCCATCTTGAAATAATCAACATCAATCCAGTTATACATCGAGATCAAAGAGTAACAATATAATTACGTCATTTTAAGCTAACGGTCACTGATTCGTCAAACGAGGTGTAAGCTAATCGGTGATTGGCTGATATAAGCTCGTCGCTGAATGGCTACAAGCTTAACACACTCTTACTCGCACGATGGCAATATATCTGCATTCGCAGATACAAAAAGTTGAATGATATAATACAAAAATAGTAGATAGTATAACAGGCTAGTTGCAAGCACGTAAAAGCGAGTTGAAACTTACTAAGCTCTCCGCATTTACATGCGAATTACATGCGAAGCTTGTCCACCACAATGCCTGAAGTGAATCCCTTTGGACGCAACGAAGCAGACAAGACTATTGAGAATACCATAAATCGAGATTGCAAGACAAGCGGTGGATATATTGGTTTCAGCGCCAACTGCGCTGCGACTCAGAGATGGGTGCTCAACGACACAAGGCGTGCTGCATACAGGAAACTCCTGCAAGAGCATTTGTCCATCGCAACAAAAAAGGCGCATGTCCACAATGAGCTGACACCAGGAAGGATAAAAGCTGACGTGAGAGATGTAAATAAATTAGCCGACCTTCTAGATGAAGTATTTAGTAATCCTTGGAAAACCAACGCCGAGTTCACGAGCTTGTCTACGGGGATTGCGGTGACGACTGAAGTACGCGACGACCTGTTGAAAGCCAGAGAAAAAGGTCAGAAAGAAGCGAAAGAGTTAGTTCGAGCCCGATCTTCGTCGGCCCCAAAGAAATATTTCTACGATCCAATGAAGAAAGTAAAACTGAAGTAGTTTAAGCATCTGAAAACCACCGTCAAGGTTCAATCGAAGGCTAAAGTCATCCCCCTACAGATGGATAGGTCTTTGTTTGCTCGCATGGCGTTGCTCAGTCAATTCCGTAAAATTGACATGAAGACCGTCTTCACATATCCCCTAGGACCCCTTCCCTGGTCTCTGGCCGATCCATATGGTTTGCCAAGAAAGACGAAGTGAACAAAGCAACACTCGCTCAACAACTGGAGAAAAATATCAAGATCACGGAGCGATATCCTGAGAACGCAACCACCATATTATTATTATTATTATTATTATTATTTACATTTATATTGCGCGAGGTTCCATAGGAAGATGCTCACCTGCGCATTACAGGATATAAAACAAGTAAATAATTACATAAAGTGAAATATAAAATAACTAACTGTTCCTAGAGTATAATCGAATTAATAAAATGCTATCTTAAAAAGATGTGTCTTTACTAGTTTTTTAAAATGATCTACTGTTTTAGCATTGCGAATTTCATTCGGTAGTGAGTTCCACAGATTGGGCGCTGCTGATATAAATGCGCGGTCGCCCAAGGTTTTCAGGGTTTTGAACTTTGGCGGTGAAAGCAATAATTCATCATTCGATCTTAGACTGTATGTGGATGGTCTTCTTACACTGATCAGTTCATCCAAATATTCAGGAGCTAGTCCGTGGATAACTTTAAATGTTATTAGCAGAATCTTGAAATCTATCCTAAATTTCACCGGAAGCCAGTGTAGGTAAATTAATGTAGGAGTTATATGGTCAAATCGAGAGATATTGCAAATCAGCCGCGCAGCAGTGTTTTGTACTCTTTGTAATTTCAGTAAGTATGTGGCAGATGTCCCAAACAGCAGGCTGTTGCAGTAATCTAAGCGACTGGTTATTAGAGCGTTGACCAAAGTTTTTATGCTTTCATGATCGAGAAATCTCCGGATTTTCCTGAGATTATATAGGTGGTAGAAGGCAGCATTGCAAACTTTATGTATGTGAGTCACCATATACTGAGTTGTGAGTCAAACCAGCAGCCCAAATTCCGAACCTCACTAAGTGATGTAAGTTGATCGTTACCTACTCGAAGGGTGTCAACGCTGACTTTGGCGAGCTGTTGTCTTGTGCCTATAATCACGAACTCAGTCTTCCCATCATTCAATTTGAGCTTATCAGCAAGCATCCATTTCTTAACATCGTCAATAGCATTCTGCATTGCTATAATTGCAGCGCTTTAATTCATAGCATCATCAGGCTTAATGAGAGGTAGAGTTGTGTGTCATCTGCATACATGTGAGCGTTGGGTAGATGACCTTCGAGTATATCAAATAACTTGCTTACATACAGGATAAAAAGCAGGAGACCATATATGACGGAATGGCACTCCTGCAGAAGTTCAAGCCTCCTCCTGGTGCAACATTTCAAGTGGTCAGTGAAAAAGTGTTTGAAATGGTAACCAGCACCAAACGAATAGATGTGGTGTTTGATGTATATAAGCAAGTATCTATCAAGACTGTTGAAAGGGCTTCATCAGCCTCTGATGGTATCAAGTACCAGAATATTCTTCCTGGCCATAAAATGAAGTCGTGGAGTAAATTGCTCTGTGTTACATCAAACAAGATCGAAATCATGCAGTTTTTGCTGTTGCAGTGGAAGAATCCGGAATTTAGGAGCAAACGTCTAGACAGGACAATGTATGTCACAAGCGATGACCAGTGCTGGAAGCTTACGTCTACTACTTGTGAACCGGTGCCAGAGTTGCAGTGTAACCATGAAGAAGCCGATACGCGCATTATTCTCCATGCACAACATGCTAGTAGCACGTGTGTCATTCTTTGTGACGACACTGATGTTCTCATTATTCTTCTTGCTCACTCCCAATCTCTTGGCAAGTGTTACATCAGGAAAGGGAAAGGTTCACAGACCAGGATAATCGAATTGTCTCTGATTGTCGATTATTTAAGCAATCAGTTATTTGACAGTATTAGCAAACAGAACTGCCTGAAAGCTCTTATTGGTGCACACGCGCTGACTGGTTGCGATACGGTTTCCGCATTTTGTGGAAAAGGAAAGTGGAAAGCAATTAAACTACTTCAGAAAAAGAAAGAATACGTCCATGCTATGGCGAGAATCGGAGAAACATGGGATTTGTCTGAAGAAGTCTTTCGTGCAACAGAAGCTTTTGTGTGTAATCTTTATGGACATGGATTTGACAGTGTAGATCTGCTACGATATAAGCTTTACTGCGCCAAAGGTGGCAAAGGCCCTCCCAGCATGCCAGTCATCTCTGCGTCTTCATGTCATCATTGTCTGCGTCTTCCCCCTGTCCAGATATATCATCTCCACAAGGACACGGCTGGAACGTAGACAATGATGTTATCACCTTCGTATGGCTAGGTTGAAAACCTGCTCCAGAAGAAGTCTTAGAACTATTGTCATGTTCATTGTCATGTGCAAGAGGGCATGCTCTCTCCAGTCCTGTTGCTGCCTAAAAGCTGGACTCAAGTGTACAGACATGTGTTCTCTGCAGTGCGACTACATGGCCGTCATAGATGAGAATATAACTCCAGACGAGAGTGATGATGAAGATGGAGGAGACTGACATTTTCAATGTGAGTAGTGTAACATATTGTACATTTTTAGATTATTTTGTCAACAATTGACAAATATTTACTATTACTCTGACTAACTATTATTAGTATAAACTTAGTAATAGACTATCACTTTTCCTGCGTTCTGATTGGCTACGCTACTCGTAGACTATTAGTGATAGTCTACTAGTAGCAAAATTCAAAACAATGGCGTGAAAATTCACGTTTAAAATTAATATTAATACTTTTGTTTACTTTTGTATTGTGTTCCCTAGTTCTCAATAAATGCTATAGTTTATACTAAAACAATTAGACAACTCGGCCTCGTTGGCTATGAGCGAATAGTCAACTCGGCTTCGCCTCGTTGACTATTCGCTCATAGCCAACTCGGCCTCATTGTCTAATTGTTAAATATCAAAATGATGCTATCATCTGACAATATTATTCATATCTTGAAATCTAACCATTAAAAAACGAAAATCCTAACACTAAACAGAAGAAAAAGGAACTTTTCGGATAATTGGGGGACTGGAGCCGAGTATAAGAAATAGCTGTTTTTGTGTAATATTTACATGTTTGTTAGGCATTATCATGATAATATATGTGTATATTTAGTAAAAAAAACACACAGAGTGCCTCTGAAATTATTTTAATCAACTTTTACAAAAGAAAACAACATGTTTATAGTCGTTTATCGGTTCAAACCGATTTATAAACCGAATGTGACGTCATTTACAAGGGAATGTGAACATAATTTGAGTAACAACACCAACTACCATCTTTGAGCGACCTCGCATTATGATAAAAAAGCGATTAAACCATAACTATGATTAAACTAACGTAGCTTGTCTGTTTGCAAAGTTATGCATTTTTAAAAGTTGTGAATAAAAACAAAATGGCGGCCAAATACCAAACACAGCCAGCACTCTTCAAGTGTCGATTTCAGAGGGAAAGCTACCGATCTAGACTTGCTATCATACATTTTTTAAAACTTAATAGACAACGATTAAATTGACATGGGTTTTATTTGTTCCCCTTGATTGAGCCATTATACCACCTCAGCTGATAGAAGGGTTGAACAAAGATCCTGTCACCCTGTAACCCACAGAAACAACATGAAACTACAACGAAGACGACGACAACGAAGACGACGACAACGAAGACGACGACTACGACGACGACGACCACAACAAAAAACTCAACATAGTAACCAATTATGTACAGCATTATGTATTTTCTTACCATGCAGCTCTGTCGACTGGAATCAGTTGGATTATAATACACTATACAATGTGCTCTCTTGCCGTCCCTGCCTGCTCGTCCACTCTCTTGGTAATAATTTTCCATAGATTTACTCATTGTATGATGAATAACAAAACGAACATTAGCTTTATCTATACCCATACCAAACGCTATCGTGACCACGATCACCTGCAATACATAATTGAAAGAGACTGGTGATTATGTATAGAGTTGGGAGACGTATGGCTCAGAGACAAGGGCTTTACGGAATACAGAAGAGCAGCAGCTAGATAGTACAGAAATGCCAATGCTGAGCTGGATGCTTGGAATATCCTAGAGATATAAACAAAGACGTGATTATTATCAAAACCGCAGATGCTTCCTGTCGCCCGAAATAACGTGTCATGTTTTCGCCTCAAAACATTCAGAAATGCGACTACATTCCTAATGTCGTGGAATCGACATCTTGAAAATATCGACATCTGATTACTCTGCGAGAAATTGTGCTGAGATTAGCTAATAATGCTGGGACATTTGTATAGGTAATAGTATAGTTTCGAGTGCAATTACGGATAAACATGCACGAGTGAGTTTTTTAAAGACTGCAAAATAAGTCTTTAAAAAACTGACGAGTGATCCATATTTTCAGATGTCAAATGGTCCGTAGCTTACTTGTATCATTGCGAACAAATATGGCCAAATACGACACAATTTGAAAACACATTTTCCACCTTTGAGCCCATTTGCCCAAATGGAGGTTGCCTTTCAGGGAAACATTAGGCAATTGCAAGGCTCTGCAAACGTCCAGTTTCGTAAAATGTTTTAACCACGAAATTTTGTTGTTAAATCATGAGTTAAACGAACTATAATATTACCAAGCCTTGATTATTTTAAAGTTTGAATCCAAAATGGTGGAAAAATAAATCGGATTCCCAATGGTGGAAAAATAAATGGGATCAAAGTTGGTCTTCTTTTATCCCAATGATACAAAAAAGGTATCATTGGACAGCTAAAAGCCTAATCTTTATTGCTGTAGAAAAAGTAAATGTCTATACCTAATAACCAACGCACGATAACATGCTAAAGTTGGATTATCCATTTTCTGATACACCCAGTATATTCTGCCTCCTGCCATAAAGTACATGCAGGGCATGGGTAAAATTTGGTAGAGTGAGGAATACGGAATGCAGAATCTGCCAAAAAAAGGTATTTGAGAATATACAGAAATACATTCACAGTATTCCCCCCACACAATGCCCGGGGGGCGGGAGGGAATTAAGATTGGGACAGTATGCGAATTTCTGCCAAGGGCAAGTGGTAGTGGTTTACCGCGCTTGTGTGTTGGAGCTGGGGGAAGTGGGCGTGCGATAAACCTCTTTAGAAACTGCTAGACACCGCAAAACGGTTAAATTTTTGTGTAATTTCTATATCATGTGTATAGAGTATCGGTTTTTTGGATCCTACCGTTACTATGTTCCGTCTATAGGGCAGTATGAACTTGATGAAATTCATTCCTGCAATCTGACTTGTAAACATTTGAGATCATGTGTTGACATTCATTGGTAATATGATCAATGTGCTATTTACGATAATGTATTACATGAAGTAACAAATATATGAAAGTGTTGATGTTATGACGTGTGTAGTGTATCACATGATGTGCTTTGATCTAACGTCTTTGAGCGGGAGAGACTGTGATGGCGTGAATATGACAAATTGTGTTGTCTTCATGTCATTGTTTTTACGTGGTTCCATCCTTCGTAGGTGGCTGTGACTGACTTAGGACATCATGTAAAGTCCCATGATAGTCGATCTGCCGTAATTCCTCAAAGAACCGAGGGGTTAATCATGAAAATAGCAGAGGTCACAGCTGGGAACCAGTTTAGGTTTATCAATGTGAGTAGGACCCAGTGAACTCAGCTCCATAAATTTCTAATATCTGGAACGATAACATTCAATCATTCAGGCGGAAAAAAGTGAAGCCTAAATCCCAGTCCTTTTACGCGGTCCGTACGTCAGTTTCAGTCCCTCAAAAGTCAATTTCACGCGGTCCGTACGTCAGTTTCAGTCCCCCACAACTTATTTACTGCGCGGTCCGTACGTAAACTCTATTTTTGTGTTATTTTTTGGAAAAAAAACAACAGTTTTTTTGCAAATCGAAGTAGTTTCTACTTTGTAACTGGCTAAAAAAGATTACAGAAGGAAAACTAGGAGGAAAACATATCTTTGTCACTGAGTGACTGAAGTAAGTTAGTTTTCTCAGTGTTTTTGTTCAAACAGCGAAAATATTTTGTTTTTTGTCAGTCGTATAAGCCGTATAAGCTAGTTTGTGCAAAAAGTTTATGAAAGCCATAAAAATATGGGATAAAATAAGTTATCGTGCAGGTTTTAACAGCTTTTCAAGTTTTTTTTCTATTTTCGTGAACTTATTTTGAACTTTGGCCGTTGTGAAATCAATCACGTTTGATGGCGTAGGCACTGTTATTTTGGCTTCACTTTTCACCGCCTGTTATCGTTCCAGGTAACCAAATTGAGTTCACTGGTAGGACCTTGTGAACATTTTTCAAAAAATCTAGATAGGCATTTTCATGAATTACATGCCTAAGTCTCTCGCCTAGGATACGTTTGGCTGTGTGATTTCGACCTCGAATTAGTATAATTTCTAAACATTTGAAGGGCGTGGGAGATCCATGTCGGATTTTACTGTGGTGTTTCCACTTTAAGGAAATTCCAAATTTCCCAGACAGAAATAGGAAATGATTTTGATAGGAAAGTTGGTGTTTTGTGCAATTGTTTCATGTTCAAATGCAGTGTAATCATCTGTTAGGAACTACCCTCGTTCTCTCTTGCCGTCGTTTGTGTAAAAATGACCGGGGAATGTTGGAAAGTTGTATCTTTGTGTCAGTGCCACATGCTAGGTCCATGCATGATAACAACCGCACTCACCCTGAACCAACATATATTTCGCATGCACGATGTGATCCGGCGACAAGAAAGTCACGGAATCGAAATAATGATCCCATTGACCACATGCATGTTGAAAGCCAATAACAAAGGCACAAACCCTTTCCCATCAAAAAGTCTTTTGCATATATTTTGGGTGCAGTGAACATGTGTCTGTGTGAAGAACATAGGGTTGGACAATTGCTCATTTTAATAAGCTTTGTCCTTAGGGTGGTGTTGCACAGTGTACTGTATCGCGAGTGCTTTGTGTGGTGTGCAAAGGGGCATGCCCGTGGATGGGCGTGGCAATGGGAGGGGGGGTGGGGGTGGACTGATGATGTGGGTTGGGTTTCCGCCGAGTCTCCAATTCATTGTGTAATTTCTATATCTTGTGTGTAAAATGGGCTTGGAGCTGGGCTAGGCATGTGGATCATGGCCCCTGACACTCCCGTCTAGCTACTTGGAAGGTGAAAGAAGAAAGAGAGAAAGGTGTGTTGAGAATTTTGCAAAACCCGGGTGTTATAAAAGTTATGAAGACAACTAGAATGCATACATTTGCAGAAGTTATAACTGCATGCATTCTACCCGTGTGATCGTGATTCATCAGGCTCCAAGCACGATCAGGGGGGCGCGTTTCTAGCTCACCGGCGAGCCTTGGAACGACGCGCCCGTTGTATACGAAAGCTAGGTTGGAGTGTTACAGTAAAGGAGGAAGATATATGTCCTGATCACTAAATATATTATTGTATATGTTTGAAACCCGAGAGGCCGTTGTATCGTACGCGTGGCGTCAGCGTTGACGGGATTTGCGATCAACTAAGTTTAACGGAGGTGGATTTTGAAATTGTATTTTGTGGCCGTAGCCAATGTGGACTGTGTGCCATGTGGTTATTATTAGATTTATAAAAGGATTGTTTATATAGTATATCATGTAGGAAAACGCTCAGAAATAAATAGGATGTCGTCAGCAAAATATTTTGTGTAATTACATGGCAGCGATTATCATGAAAATCATTGCCTTAGATCGTGTAAAAATTGCGTAAATCTATTCACGATATTAATACGAGCGAAAACTATGTGTCAAATTAATAAATTGATAGAAAATATGTAAACAAACTTACGATGTTTCCGGTGAATTCTCGTCACTTCCTGGTTCTCAGGCAGACATATGAGTGTATTGCGCGATCGTGTATGATTACGTCATTTATGGAAAACGTTTGTTTCAAAATGGCGTGCGTGCAAATGTCTACAAGCAGCTAAATCGTGACTTGGCACCAGCGCCGCCATCTTGGATTTTATTGCGCTGGAGACTGAGTACTATATAGAGACAATCGCGTGAACTCCACGAACCTGCGTGGATAATTCTACGCGCAAAATATAAAAATATCAATGATGTGGCTAAAAATGCAAATTTTTCAATCGTTTGCTCGTTTATGTATTGGAATACACTCTACTGCAATTTTCTTCGCACGTATTTACCTCTGCAATCGCGTTTTAATCAGGGAAAGGAAATGTGGAGCAGTGAGACAAGGGTAAGTTTATATATGAGGTCTAACTTGTCCAGGTGATATCTTATATAAAAGTCTATAAAGTGTTTACAAACATAGTGGAAGATATAGCTTTGAGTTTGTCTGTTTACACGTGCGCTATACAACGCAACATTTATTTATGATAAGCATGATTTCATGTTGTATGTTATAATATATATATATATATATATAATTATATATTATGGTTAATAAGTCAGTGAATGCTATTTACAGGTATCTTTTCTCAAAAGAAATCCCAAGAAGTTGGCACCATCCACAATTCAACGATTCAGTCGAGGTTTTGCATATGAATGTTTGCTCCCAAATGTTGAAAGTTGGCATGCCAAACAAGTGAAATGCTACCAGCATCAGCAAGAAGTTCTAGATCTTCACCACTTAGCCTCCATACCTTCTGATAGTCATTTTCGTGCTTGGAGAAAATCAATTGATCAGATATGCACCAACCAGTTCAAGTACATGGAGACATCAAAAGGCCGGCTTAATATCGATGGCCTAAATCAACTAACAAGATTCCATACAATGAGACGCATCCAAGCAGCTGTTGAGGAAGAAGTCACATGGTTTGCACGACCATACAACAAACCAGAGACAGTTGTTGAATATCCATCAGCCTCTCTCATAGCAGATTTTCAGCAGTTCCTGTATTGCAAACAATACGATGAGGTCTCCAATCCATTTGGTTTGTCTTCAGATGAATTGTCCACATTGTGTGCAGACCGTTGGGTATCATCTGATCATGTGTGCTGGCTGATGGCCAACCTAAATAAAACCCAAGATACAACATACTTTGTTTATCTGAATGGAACACTCTACAAACCCCCTGCAACAAAGTGAAAGAAACAAAGTGAAAGACACTGTAGTGGCTGCTGAGATTTATAAAATGCTAAGGACTGTCTTGCAGCAAACTGAAGTGGAAACTTTTAAACAATATATGTTGCAGCTTTGCGAGCAGCTTCCAGCATTGAGCCCAGAATTTGCGAATTATTTTCAAAGTGAATGGCACGGAAGAAGTGAATATTGGGGCTATTGCTACCGAAAAGGGATGGGTATCAATACAAATATGATAGTTGAGGCATTTCAATTCATCGCGTGTTTAAATATTGCTATCTGAATGGCAAAGCGAACAGGAGAGTAGACCACTGCTTGATAAGTTTGATGAAATTTATCAGAGATAAGTCATTTGATAGAGCCATCAAGCTAACAAAGGGCAAACCAACATTTAAAGCAAGGATTATTAATGATCGACACAATAAGAGTAGAGGAATGAGCATTGACATTGTTAAAGAAGATGGTGATCTCAGATGGAAAATACCAAGTAGCAAGAGTGATATAATTTATACAGTACTGAAACAAGCAAATTACTGCATGGACAACACCTGTCAAATAAGGTGTGCAGAGTGTAACATTTGTGTTCACCAATTTATATGTGATTGTACTGATGGTCTTATAAACAATATCATCTGTAAACACATTTATCTACTGCAAACATACTTGTCGGCAAAGAAACTGGAAGATGAAACAAATGACACAGGTGATTGCAGTACAGCTGAGACTGCTGTCACCAATACGGATTATAAAGCTAGAGAACTACAGTTAGTTGCATCTCTGATTCAAAAGAAAACTAAAGTAACGCAAGATAATGTAGCACTGAAAGAAGCCACCAAGAGGCAGCTTTTGACACTCGTTGACCAGCTATTTGATTGCGAGAACAATGAGGCCCTCATTGTCTTGAACAAAAAGGTAACTGCTGCTAAACACTTGTTTATGTCAATGAAAAGACAAAAATGTTTGTCACCATTGAAATTGGTAACAAATTCTCCTGGAAACAAATACACTGAAAAACAACGCAAATTTACATCAACGAAGAAAAAAAGAAAACGAACAAGCAATGTGCGGCTTGCGAAGCCAACCCAAGAGGATCTTTCATCTCTGTTCACAGTCGACAAAAATAGTAAGTCAGTTGAATGGTGGGGTTGAGCATTTAAAAGGTTATACGTATTATTAGACTGATGTATTTCTGTTTGTATAAATTTAGTTAGCGAACAACTTGAAGGTTTTGGTCTCGCCAAAATTGAAATTAAAAAAGCTATTTCACGAAAAAAGTTGGTAACATCAAATCTAAAACTCATTAATAATTCATAAGCAAAACACAAAGGAAATCACCACCGTATCGTTGTCTTGATATACCATGTATAATAACACCCAAATTATAACTTCCATGTTGAATTTGAATTTTTCTTTAAATTTGTTTTTGTTGTTGTGTGTTGTGTAAACATCTCGACCTCGTATTTCATCAGGACAAAACACTCACATAAAAACACTCGCGCTTCTTCGCGCTTTATACCTCATCTCCGTTTTCTCGTGTTTGGATCCCTACTCAAATCATTGTTTACATATATATGAAATTCGACTGGATGAAGATCACCCACCAGCTGAAGCACTTGGCTATATCACACACAAGCCGTATCTGGATGAAAATGCCTGGAAGAAAGTAACGACCTCAGGTATGTACATTATAGGCGAAATGTTTATCCCAAAGTTGATGCAGTACTTAACCTGCTGTTTGTTTTTCATAGTGAGACGATTGCGAGATGAGTGGATGTGCAGCACTTGTGGATATGCCAAATTGGGGAATATGATAATGTGTGATTTCTGCTCCACCTGGCACCATTGGTATGTCAGCTTACAGTCTAGCTTATATAAAAAGTTATACAAAACTGTTGTTAATTTTTCTTCTTATTGTGAACTTCACTTGTAGGAATATGCCAAGATCAAAGACGAAGATGATGAATGGTTTTGCCAAAGTTGTGAAAACCTAAACAATGACGATGGATCAAAAATAGAAGAATGACCTATAAAAAATCATACTAATATAAAGAATCTCAGTTTTAATTATCAATATAAATATTATGTCAGACTTGTAAAATACTTTGTAAATAGAACATTTTTTATAATAAATTTCATATATATTCACCTGTAATATATAAAAAATCATACTAATATAAAGAATCTCAGTTTTAATTATCAATATAAATATTCTGTAATATTATGTCAGACTTGTAAAATACTTTGTAAATAGAACATTTTTTATAATAAATTTCATATATATTCACCTGTAAATCGATTCTGTAAGCTTTATTTCACAAAAACCTTTCGGTCTTTACACGATGTTTTTAGAATAGAAATAGAAACATGAAAGAAATTAAAAAGTATAAAAATCGTACATTTTTACAAATTATTGTTGCCCCAGAGTTCCTTGCGAAATAGTCGTACTCAGTCTGCAGCGCGGTATAATATAGTCGTACTCAGTCTCCAGCGCAATAAAATCCAAGATGGCGGCGCTGGTGTCAAGTACTTGCGGCTAAAGACAGGAATCTAGTCCGGCTTCTGATTGGCTAATACTGACTTCGGAAATAGGCGGAAATCAGATCATCGGTCCAATATCGGATCATATTCGGAGGTTTTCCGTATTGATAAATCGGTTCAATATCGTGTTCTACTCGGAACGAATGTAAACATTGCGAAATCGATGTACATTAGTATTTGTTTTAAAATATGTATGGCAATAAATAAATATATATCTTAATAACGCCCATAGAGCAATTTACAGTATGAAAATATTATATCCAGAAATTCTAACAAGAGTTAGCCTAAAAGAAATAGCCTAAATATATTATACTTTATTATTATATAAATTTATATGGCCTTATGTATCAGTCAATTCCACCTGTGCCCATGCCCCGCCCCGGGCATTCGCCCTTTTTTTAATCCCGGGGGTGGGGCTATCGCAAATATTGTACGGCCCGGGGGTGCAGACTTAGCAACTTCGTACCCGGGATCTTTTCCCCGGGAATGCAAGCTAAAAATGGCGGACCACATTGCCGACCATGTTTTATCGTTGAGTGATTAGCCGAATTCATATTAGGGACGGGAAACTCGTCTAATATGAATCCGGGGGCAGACGAGTTTCCCGTCTAACTTTCCCGTCCAACTTTCCCGTCCAAACGGACGGGAAAGTTAGACGGGAATCCCATCTAGACGGGAAACTCGTCTTAAATCCATCCCTAAATTCATAGTCAGACGGGTTTTCACAGACGAGTTTCCGTCTGCCCAAGACGAGTTTCCCGTCCCTAATATGAATTCGGCTATTTTAAAGGAAAGACGTCGATTTTGTGTGTAAATGGCTGCAAGACAATTCTTGTACAACTAGCATTCTTGTATATTCTTGTACAACTAGCATTCTCTTCTTAATTTTACTATTAGCAGGACCTCAAACTACAGCCCGGGGGTGGGGATATAGCCCAACATTTTTTGCCCGGGCGCGGGGCTTTCTTAGCACACTATGCCTTTCCCCGGGGTGGGAATTTAGCCACTGTCTTTCTAAAAATGGTCAATGCCCGGGGGTCGGCCCGGGGGGGGGATGGGCACAGGTGGAATTGACTGATACATTACTCTATATAAAACTTTTTAATAGAGTGCGTGTAGACCGATAAAAATTTGACAGTTGCCAAACAAATCATAGTGTAACATTCTTCGTACATTCTTAGTACACCGAGTATAACATAGAGACGTATATTAAATCACTTTCTATTAACTGTGATTATTATTTTAAAAAAACTATAAGTAAATTGCTGCCCGCATGCGAATATGAACACCCGCTTGCAGGCCTACTTGTATACTTTTCGCGAGAAACGGCGGGAAATTACAAAATCATCCATCCATGATCGTTCAGCCGTTCACTGCAATAATTTGCATAAATTCTGAGGACAATCACAGCTGTTTTGCATTAATCTACTCCCGTGTCTTCAAGTAACTAAAGGTAAGACTAATTTATCATAAATTATAAACATAATTATACATATCGGTAAATTCAAATGCATATTAAAGAAACATTTATTTTATTTTTTATTTATTTTATTTTATTTATTTAAATTTGTCCCAATTTAAATATAAAGTATTTTTTTAAATATATATATATATATAAAATGTAGCTATACAATTAACAACAAACAAATATAGAAAACACATATATAGTTGTGTGACAGGTATTATAAAATATAATATATATTATATGAATAGATATCTAGTCAATCATTTACTGAGTGAGAGTTTATAGTTCTGAATATTATATCAGTTTCACGTGTGTTTAGAACGTATAAAATGTTCTCTTAGATTCTTGTGTCTCTGGAAGGCGACCGTTGGTGCAGTTGGAAAGATCCCCGCAAGATATCTGTCGCTTTCAATATATGCCCAGTGTTGTCGCAGGATTCTGTTCACTTGGTGCAGTCGTGGATGGTATGGTATCACAAATGGCAGGACTGATGGTCTGCTGGTTCTCTGGGATGCGTTATCGAGTAAGTGTGATTGGGTGTAAATGCTTGCTTTGTCTACAGCCTGTAGGATATTCGCCATCTTTATAGCCACGAGCGAGCAAAACTGCCCTCAGGTGTTGCACCCTCGAGGCAAATCGGTCGTCGTCCGTGATTATGCGGCGATATCTCAACATTTGACTGTACACCAAGCCAGCTTTACATTGTTTGGGATGAAATGAGTTATTGTGTAAAAGCGGTTGGCAATCCGTTGGTTTGATGTAAAGGTCTGATTTTATTTTGCCGTCCGCATCCTTATAAATTGTTGTGTCCAAAAAATTAACTTCCTTTTCCGAATAGGTGTACTCAAATTTAATTGTTTTATGAAACGAATTCAATTTGTCCATAAATTGTTTAAGTGCAACTAGACCATGTGTCCAGATAATAAAGCCGTCATCGAGAAATCGACGGTAAAACAAAGGCTTTTCGTTGTGCCTTAAAGTTTTGAAAAAGGATTCTTCTAGTTCAGCCATGAAAATGTTTGCAAAGGATGGTGCCGTTTTTGTGCCCATGGCTGTGCCGTGTTTTTGCAAATATAATTTTCCTTCGAATGTGAAATAGTTACGTCTCATGGTGTAATCGAGAAATTGTTCAATTACCGGCAACAAGGGCCAGTCATCTGAGTAAAATGATTTCAAGGCTTGCATGCATGCATTTATCCCTTCACTGATTGGTATGTTGGTGTATAAGGATTTCACATCAATTGTGACTAATATGGTGCCCTCTGGGAGGCAGTCCGTTAAATTCAAAATGATGCTTAGAAAGTGATTTGTATCCTTAATGTAGGATGGTATTATTTCTGTTATCGGATTTAGATATTTGTCCACGAAATGCGACAGGTTGTCGGTGGGCGATCCACATCCCGAAATGATTGGCCTACCGGGTACATTTTTCTTGTGTATTTTGGGCAGCATGTAAAATATGGGTACGCGTGGGATCGTTTCCGGTAACAGAAACATAAATGTTTTATGATCAATCAGATGTGAACATAGAATTTCATGCAAATATTTGGTAATTTCTCCGGATAAACTGTTCAACATCAATCTAGGCTGAGAATCAACCAGTTCGTAATTCTGGGGGTTGGAAAGTTGCGCGTGTGCCTCTGTCTTATAGTCCTCGGAGGACCAAATCACAACGGCACCGCCCTTGTCCGCAGGCTTTATGATGTGTTTTTCGTTCCTTTCATAGTTTGATATAAAATCTCGTTCTTTTCCAGTCAGGTTGTCATGCATGTTAAATTGCTTTTCATGAAAATTTTCTCTTAAGGTAGCCAAAATGTTCGCAATGTATGCCACAAGATTTTCGTTTGTTGGTTGTGGTGGTTCCCAAGTACTGGGAGTTCTAAAATCATGGCTCTCGTTGTTAATCTCCATGTCAAAGAAATAATATTTGATGTACATGCATCGGCAGAATTTTAGAAATGCATTATAAACAATTTCCCATGCAACCGGTTTTGGCTTCGGTACAAATTTTAAACCCTTGTTCAAGACTGAAATGAGGGGCTTGGGTAGTTGTTCTTTTGTTAGGTTCACAACCAATTTGTTGTCGACCTTTTCATTCAATTGTTTAAATAAATATTTTTTCTCTTTGCATTTTTTAGAAATACGTCTCCGTTGTTTGACATTCAAAAATTGTTTCATGCTGGTTCGTTTACCTGGAAGTGTTTTAGAAATAGGAGGATTTATTGTCGCCAACCCTGGTGGGTTGGCTGATGGCGAAAATGTGGAACAGTTGGAGGTGATGGGTCAAGCAACATCAGGTCTGGTGGCATGTCTTTTCTTGATAGTAGCTGCTGTTCATGGTGTGTCATAAGGATGTTGGTTAATTTCAAGGAACAGCCCATCACGCAAGATTGCCATTTGTGTAACAGATCGTCTGAGAGGTCTACTTCCGGTTGAATGTCGATCTGGAGACTCTTGCAGTCCTGAGGCAACATCAAATGAATCTTTCTTTGAAAAACAGTACACTATTCCTAAATAGCAAGAAAATGTATAATACTGTTGTCAAGATGTTTAACATGGGATTTAATCTGTAACAGCACAAACATATCAGAGAGACTGTGAATTATAGTAAAGCAAAGCGCTTGACGTCAATACACTATACCGTTCCATGTCTGGGACCGGTTGTATAAAAGAGTAGTTAAAGTTAACTATTGTTAGGGCGAAGGTTAACCAATCAGAATCGCGCATTTTCGAGTAAACGATACTATTTAACTACAAAACGGGTAGTTAACAGGTAGTTAAGACTTTTATACAACGGGCTCTGACAGGCATATATATTGCGAGTTAAGAGAGTTGATAAGAGTTGGTAATCGAGGTTTTGCATGAGAGTTTCATCAATTCTCATGCTCCGGTCAAACGAGAACAAGAGTTGCATGAGAGTTGACTGGATATTACCACGTGAAGCGGTCAAACCAGGGTAAACTCTCATCAAAATGTGAACCAGCTCAAGTGCATGAGAGTTGATGAGAGTTGGCAAGCGATAGTTTGCATGAGAGTTGGCGAAAGTGTGTAAAGAAAGGTGTGCAAAAAGGAAGTGTGTCCCATAACACACCTTGGCGTGTTTTGTGATCCACCATGGTGTGTTTTCTTACACACCAATGTGTGTTTTCTAACACACCAAGGTGTGTTTTCCGAAAGTGCGTAGAAAAGTGTGTAAAACGTACTCACGTTGGTGTGTAATTAAACACATCTTTGCATGTGTGTAATTGAACACACTTTGGTGTGTAATTATACACACCTGTTCGAAACGCGAGCGAGAGTTGCAACTCTCATTGACTCTCACCAACTCCCATCCTCGTTTGCGCAGGGCCTTACTCAAAATAAATATTATGGAAAGGCAAAAATTACTATTTACAGCACGTGGTACACCGATTCTTGTGCATCTTATTCAAGAAACAAATACATATCTATTACCTGACTGTCCTGAAAACTGCGTTTTAATTACAGATGCAATCTCATCTATTATGTCTTCAGAAGTTGACGGTTTCCTTCGAACCTGAAAGATATGGTAGATGTTAAAAACTAATCGCTATTTGCTTTTTGACAACTAAGATTTTGTTTCGTCTATACTGCGGTTAAGTTAGATCAAACTATACCTGAAAAATACAATAAGAACTTCGAAGTTTGGCTACTAATTTCCGGACGAAGGGCCTTTGCTCGAAACATCGAAATTCTTATAGTATTTTTCAGGTAGTTAGATACAACTTACCCGCAGTATTTCATAAAGATACTACCTACACTGCAGGCACAACACGTTCGAGATATATTTAATGGCTTATTAAGAGAGCTACGATAGACTCACAATTCGGTGTTAGCCAAAACAAAGAGCGGAAAACAAAGACAATTAGGTAAAGACTTATTGTGTAAGGTCGCTACCTTCCCTATTTTTGCAATTGAAGCCATCTACAAGTACAGTGTACAATCTACTGATTTTTTAGAGGCCGTCCAAAAGGGGTCAATATGATAAACCGTCCAAAAGCCGTCTTTTTCAAGTGGCCGTCCAAATTCTAAAATAGCCGTCCAAGAGACAGCTGGGCGGCAGGCTGTGGCTACCGTGCCAACAGAAGTCCAAGGAACGAAAAAATATACCATACACGTTTGTAAGTTTTCACGATTTGATTCTGACCCGAAGGCAAGGCGAAATTGGAGTGACGCTCGTTTTGTTTCTTCCCACTATGTTGAACGTAGCATGAGGTGTTCATTGGAATAGGAAGGAGCGAGAGAAACTTGTAACATCACAGCCTGGACAACTTCACTCTCCTAAGGCTTTGAATTATTCTTTTCTTCTGTGCTATTTGAAAATTTCATTGTTTTGATAGACTTCGTCGTCATGTTGCCTTCCTCCCTGCTCAAACTCTTTAATACTGTATATTGGAAGTAGCAGTCAAAATACAATGAACCTTCCCATTTCCGTGTCTGTAAGTTGTTTTGTATTTCATTAATACTGCATGCCTGACTAACTGCCAATCATACAAATTGTAATTTTGCAGCGGTTACAGACTGACAAATGTAGTTGTATTCGAACTGTGATTATATGTACAAAAAAAATCGCGATGTGGAATATTCATACAAGGTAAACCGATCCCTTCTCATTATATAGAAGTACTTTTTGTAGCAGTTGCGTTAATAGTCGCGTTAAAAATATACGATGAATCAATACCTTCGCATGTTTTGAGTCCGTTTGTACTCTCTATTCTCAACTTGAACTGCGTTAGTCTACATCCCGTCTCCGGAGTCGATATTTCATCAACACATCATCCACGATACATCTCAAGTATATCTCAAACGCTTTGTCGTCGTTGTTACATACGATAACCATGGACATCGTCTTACAATGTCTGCTAATAAGTTCGTTACTAAAAATCTTATCCATTTTTGTTCCTGGCATTCGACTTATATTTAATAACTCGTACTGTATGACTTCAACGATGCTAAAATACGACCTTCTTCTTTGTAACCGCTACGGAACTCGTTTCTACGATTGGCAGTTAATCAGGCGGTATTAATGAAATTTAAAACAAGTTACAGAACCAGAATTGGGAAGGTTTTTGTATTGTGACGGCGATATTATTACCTCGTAATAAAGATTGGGACGATTGAAAGAAGCTTTAAGTAAAACACAGTTTGATCTCAAGTTCAGAATTTTCTTCACATCTTCGATGACACGTGATGTCGCTGTAGCTGTAAGTCCGAGAATTGGAGAATTTGGAAATTGCCTTTTAAGAATTCCAAGAATTTTATAGTCGGGTCTGAAGTCATGTCCCCATTGGCTGGTGCAGTGTACTTCGTCAATCACAATACGGGACAGGCAGCCAGCTGAAATAAGAAAGACTAACGTCAGTTGTTTTACTATTGAGCGATTAGAATCTGTTTGCCTCCTTTATACGGATTATAGGAACAAATACATGAATTGTTAGACGAACTTCCTTATTTTAGCTCGAGTTGTCCAGGCGAACATTATCCGTCTCTGTTATATATCGCAACATTGTTTGCAAATAACTATTTTTTGCTTTACTAATTATCTATCTTTAGGTCATGGGTTTGTTGTCCACCGCGGTCAAGCACTTTCTCAGCAGCTTCGGGCACACCGGTTTTCTTCTGAGAAAATACTGGATCAATGAGGGATGGTCCTTACTTGACTTCTGGGAAAATATTCAGAACTGCCAGAAAAACCCAAATTGATTCGACAATCTCTTACCCAAAATGGCTTTATAACTTGAACTTCACTTCATTGAAACGAATAAAATGGTAACGGTTATCAAATTAGTTTAACAGGCCGTTTTTAGCTAATTCTCGACACTTCCAAAAAAATTTCCTCAAGTTAAAACACAGCTATCTCGGCCAATAATGCATGAAAATGCACATGGCGTATATCAAAATTAAAGTTAGACATTACTAAATGCACAAAACCTTGTTTAAGTGTAACAGCTCGTTTAGCTTTTAAGTTATACTAAATTAAACAGGAGAACTTTTCTTGCGCCACCCAGTAGATGCCTTAAGATTGAGGTTTAGAATTTGTACTTCAAACTAAACTGCAGTTAGAGGTTAAACGTCAGAGTAAGAATGAAGTATACAAACTCTGAGTATACACAACTCTTGTTTTAGAATTATGCTTTATTTAAGGATTAAAGCATTCTGTGAGTGCATTATCGGGATTTACAAGCACGAGTTCACGAACAAGGAACGAGAGTTTCATACTGCACGAGATGCAGTCGAGTGCAGTATTAAACTTCGAGTTCCTTGTTCGTGAACGAGTGCTTGTAAATCACGATAATGCACGAACAAAGAGTGCTTTAAACGTTTTAATAATTATTCAATTTGAGTAAACGCTTTGGCGGTATTTTTTATTTATGAATTATGAGCAAAAACATTCTATAAACTTTGTAGAACTGTTTACTAGTTCTTTGTTTAGTTTTGATAATATTCAAAAGTGTTTGTAGAATATTTTAAAACGACAAATAGCTTTGATATAAGAAACAACCTTGTTGTTGTTTTGAATCTGTCCGCCGAATTACGAATATATTTTCAACCGGCTTCGCCGCTTCGCCACTCATTCACAACTTATATTCCGTAAATTCGTAAAATAAACTAAATAAACAACACATGTTTACGTTTAAATACGGAATTATTTTAGAAATTTGGCCACTTCGTGGTTTTGGGATTGTCTTCCGTTTAAAATAAACGACTAAATCTTATAAACTTTTCTAGTCGTGAATTCGGGCGCCATCTTGCCGTGCTGATATAAACTATAACGGCACGGCCGTGTGTTGTTGCTATATAAAATGCACACACGTGGTACAAATTGACCAATAAGAACGCGAGTTTACAAAAATTGAATATTAAAGTTGGTTCCAACCTTACTTGTGTTTTAAACATAACTCTTGAGTGCAATAAGAAGATAAGATGATGTTTTAAGCATTTTGTTCTAGCAATACTAGAATATAGATTGATATTTTCGGAGAAAAATGCTTAGGGATTATTCATACGCCAAAACAATTCCCACACGTTGAAAATCTGAAAATTTACTGCAAATTCGACTGCGGCAATCTAGTCACGTGAGTAGTAATGATGGACACTATACGGCACTTTCTGTCTAGACATATGTCTAGACACCCACCAAATCCCAGACATTGTGGCGGCACCAACACCCGATTCCCTTACTACTACCTACCACCCACCACATGGGTGACAAAGGGAGACTATTGTAAAACATTGTTGCATAAAATATTTTTAAAACATGGTTGATAAAATATTTTTAAAACATTGTTGCATAACATACTTGATAATGCATAAAACATTGTTGGACTCAACACCGGGAAACACTTTGGGTATATAAGGGATTGGGTATAAGTACATGAAATAAAATGGGTGATATCGAGATAGTAAGTTTAGCGAAAAATGTTACACAAGACCAAGAATGTAAAAAATGTAAAAATCCAGGGGTCATTGCGTATGGAAAGATTATAGAGTGTTACTGTGGAAAATTTGACAACTTTGACAAACAACATGCTAGTAATCCAATACCCGCACCGTTTAACTCTACAGCTTGTAAACATATTGCTAAGGTTAAAACAATAGAAAATGACACTGAATTTCTATGGATTGAGCTTTTTACGGCTTCAATGGTTATGGGTTACTTTCCAAACAAGTTTTCTGATGTGTTTAAAGAAAAAGTAAGACGACATATTGAGTTATTTGTTGGAAGTGAGTTTAACAAAAACAAGGATGTTGAAATAATTAATGGTCGGTTTAAAATAGCTGGTGATGTAAGCATGGCGGTTATGGAGTTATCATTACAATGGTTAAACATGTAAATAGAGAGAGTACAAATATTTTCTAATCATTACAAGGATTAGAAAACAAAACTAACCTGTTAGTACCCATAAGGTAATGTATCGAAATCTGGTTGTATAACCCGCTTGTTGTAAACTAGTTTAAAATTCTTTTTCTTACGTTCGGTTGTAATGTCCTGTGTAACCTTATTTCTAGTAAACATAGTATTGGTAATAGGTACTTCGTCTAACCTTCCATCAATAATTTTATCCATACTTTCCCCGTTAAGTTTCTTACTGTTTTCGTAGTTTAAAGTGAAGCCTTTAATTTTACAAACCTCCTTACCACTTTCAGTTCCGTAATAATATGACTTTGGACCACTTGCTTTCCACTTTTTTATAGGATCCCCATTTAATTCATCGGTTAATCCGCCTAACATACTACTGTTTGGTAACTTATCCTCACCTGGTTTTTTAATGTACATAACGCTATCGGTATCGCAACCTAAAACCCTATTACCTAATGGTTTTAAACACTCTTTGTACAATCTCACCCTTGCACTACTTGTTGTAAATGCAGCAATTAAAATGTTGATCTTGTCACTGTTATCTTTAAATTTGTTTTTTACAGTGTAATTTACTAACATAATATCCTCGGTTAAACAATCAAAGGTTATATCGTCTATTGTTGGATCTAATATGATGTCGTAAAACTCTTTTGGTTTTGTTATGTACTTAGTTTCACCATATTGTATTCTTTGACCAAACTTACCCCAAAGATTGGTTAAACATGACTTCGCGACTGTTCGCATACCAGGATTATATTTTATCTCACCAAGTTTCACACCTATACTTTTAAGTACCTCAGACCTAAAATGTTCCTCGTCACGATAATCTGTACCAGGTCCAACTTCTAATTTGGAACATTCTATTTTTAACTTAATGAATTTTCTTACATAATCTTTGAATAGACCACTATATTTGTATGGATTGTGCCATGTCTCGTAAACACAACCCACTTTATAACCATTGTCTACTGCAACTTTTAATTCGTTAGAACACCATGTTCCCACAAACGACCTTTCCTCATTGTTATGGAAGCACTTTTCTTGTTGTTGTTTTTCTGAGCATGTACGACACAATGAGAATAATAGTTTAAAATTCTTACCTACTTTTGTTCTGACTGGTAACACTGGGTGATATAAACCTTTCGGTGGATACACTTTACATTTAATAAGCCCAAATAAGTTTGGGTCATACTCTTGGAGGTTATTATTTTTAATAGGGTGTCCAATAGGGTACTCATCGTAATATTGAACAGTTGAATACATACTTACAAAGTCATCGTTACAACCAATTTCACCATGGTCAAAATCATATTTAAGCTTTGTTATTTCTGTACGACCACCATAAAATGCATCTCTTGGATTTAATGGTTTTATAATATCCTTCTTTCGTTCATAGTCTTTGAAATTAGGGTCCTTTAAAAGTTCACATTCGTAAATTTCTACAAGGTTGTAAGCAGCCTCAACAATCTTTTTGTTTTTACTTTCCGTTCGTGTCTGTATATTACTGGTATCATTTGGGCAACACTTGAGACATTTATGGAAGTAACAACCTTGGAACTCGTACACTGTGTTAGTGTCTTTACAATATCCATCTACCCTTCCTACCCCCTCAATCTTGTACTCACCACCGTTTAATGCATGTTGTATATATACCTTTTCTATCTCACTTATATATTCTAACCACTTAATACTAATTTCACTATAGTTTTCAGACTTTTTAACATCTTTAAGTACTGGCATTGTCTTTGGAATTAAAGACATACACCTAAATATAGCCATACACACTCCTGCGATGGTAACATATTGTAAGGGGTCTATGTTTGAAGTTTCGATAAAACTTTCCCTAAAAATTACCATTGACCTCCTAAGAATATCGACATCGGATTCACAATAATCTTTAAACTCTTTTTTGAAGTCGAATTCCACATCTTTTACGGTATCGTACCACTCGTTGAACTTTTCTTGTCTTTCTATACTCATTTGGTTTGGTCCATACATTTCCTTACAAGGTATAGGTCCTATATAATTTTGGTTACATGCCTTATTAAATTTGTGCGGGAAGAACCCTTTTTTAAGTTCTGTTAATCCAAATGTTTTTGGAAATTTATACAAAGGGAGTTGTACAAAGTTTAAGCTATCGATGAACTTAAATAAATACTCCTTTCTTATGCCCACCTGCATATACATAATTTTTGTACCACTGTAAATAATGTTGTGTGGTTTGATACAATTTTTGACACACCATTTTAGTATAAAATGCAGGTCATATCCTTTACCATTATGAGCAATGAGGGTGTGATTAGTGTTTTCACTCTTAAAAATTTCTTTACAAAAGGTATCTATATCGATGAACCACTTCTTATTACCACCATAATCTTGTAAACTAGCACCGTTAACAACATGTATACCTGTCTCATCGGTTGTCTCAAAGTCGAATTAGTTGTTCTTGTTTTACAACATTTACACCACCAAAACGGGTTTTTCTCATCTACACCACACTTATAACCCTCCTTCTTAGTACACCAACCACCTTTTGTTTCCTGTTTTACCATGTAACATTGATGAGTAGCATCCTCTACATATTTCTCACAGTTTTTACATATAGAATAACCACACAAGTGATCTCTTAAACGAACATCTTTTACAGTAATTTTACACCTCGGACATTTTTGTACAAGCTCACAAACAATATCAACCGGTTCTTTTTTACTAGACTTTTTAGGTTTTGAAGCCCTATTTCTTAAATGCTCATCAAAACAAGGCTGACCGTAGAATGACCTGTTACACTCACCACAAACCATTACAATATGTTCGTCTTGGTTACATTTATAGGCCTTAAAACATGCCAAACACTTATCTGGACATTTGTGTTTATCACGGTTACCATATGTTACATTACATGTGTAACAGTAATAGTGCTTACCTAAAAATCCAGGCATTTTTGTTATCACATGAAAATGATTATTTATATTGTACAGATATATTTTTTGGAAGGTTGGGTGACCTCCATTTGTCGTAAATTTTATCTCGCCAAAATTATTATCCACAACAATAATTTCTATGTCTAAATATTTTGCGAATACAACCAAGTCTTCTAATGTGTTACCATCTTTCTTAATTTCCACACCTGCTTCCTCGTGGAGTTTAATAGCTTCATCCTTTTGTAGTTTTCTAGACTTATTAAAACCATCTTTAAGTTCGGTTGGTGTCCATTTAAGCCTTGCCAAGTACAAGACTCGTATGAGCAGATTATTTTACCTGATGGATAAGCACATGCGTAATTTCGAGTTTTAGGCATCTTTATTCTTACTTTGTTTTACTCTTACTTTGTTTAAAAATATTACGATTTGTATCACAAATTATTATGTTCTATCTTTTAAAGGGGTGTTTAGTATCATGGTGTTTTTTAAATGTAAACATGTTTGTAAAACTTTTATCACAAGTAGGACATCTAAGATTATTGGATTCATTAAAAGGTTCATTAGAAGGATATGTAAGCCCATGACTTGTTTTTACATGTAATTTTAAACCGGTAGGACCACCCTCCCATGTACATTTGTTTATATTGCAAGTTGTTTTGTTCGTTGAAGAAACGATATAATTACATCGTGGCTTTGTTTATTTTTTCTCGATGTTGTCTAGAAAGATTACGATTTGTTTTAGTTACAACATTCATACTCACAGTCGCTATTATCACATCCACCTACGTTACGATGGATACAAAAGTCGCATTCACACCCTGGATTTGTACAAGAGTTGCAATACTCACAGTTTATATGACACTCATCACACCACTTGCACCCACACTCACCCTTACAAGATTTATCACCCTTACAATAACACACCCCACCACATTCTTTGTCACACTCGTCACACTTACATTTTCCTTTACAATAATCATTTCCTGCACACTCACATTTACACTTATTATCTTTATACATTGCCTCACATGGACCACAATCACAACAACACTCCTTGTTATCTTTTTCATGACCTAGGTCACAAGTCGAACACTATCCACACATACACTTGTCACTTTCCTCTTGATCTATGTGATCAGTGTATGTGTTAAGATCATATGTCTTATACGAACAGTATGGACAGTAAAACTTAATTTTACCATTGTGTGTAGTTTTTACATGAAGTTGGATTTCATTTAAATTACCAACATTGTTACACTTGTTACACATGTATTTGTTCCCCAAACTTACTATCTCGATATCACCCATTTTATTTCATGTACTTATACATGTCCTTATATATCTATCCTTATTTAAAACTCTTCGTACAATCCTAACTCAAGTTGTTCCTCTGCGGTAAACATCTCATTAGGATCATTATCACCAATATCCTCCAGGTCTTGCAAAGTGGCTAATGGAAGGCTTGGATCGTACTCAAAATAAGACTCCTTGGAAAAGTGTATTACTAACTCATTTGGTAATATATCAACTTGGATTTTGTCAGTGTCTTCGTAGTTGGTATTGTAACTTACAAACTTAAAAGGATTTCGTCGTATTAACATTCCAATGCGTATTTGAGACGCTTTGTTATCCTTGTAAAACTTAACAGTTGAGGTTATAACGGTCATTTTATTTCATGTACTTATACCCAATCCCTTATATACCCAAAGTGTCTCCCGGTGTTGAGTCCAACAATGTTTTATGCATTATCAAGTATGTTATGCAACAATGTTTTAAAAATATTTTATCAACCATGTTTTAAAAATATTTTATGCAACAATGTTTTACAATAGTCTCCCTTTGTCACCCATGTGGTGGGTGGTAGGTAGTAGTAAGGGAATCGGGTGTTGGTGCCGCCACAATGTCTGGGATTTGGTGGGTGTCTAGACATATGTCTAGACAGAAAGTGCCGTATAGTGTCCATCATTACTACTCACGTGGTCAGAATACTTTGATATGCATATTTTAATTCTTTCAGTCTTAGCTACATGTTATGATTCAACTGCAAATTTATCCTGACGCGATGGGGTTGACTGGATGCGCAGTCGAAAGTGGATAACGGAAGAACCAAAGGTCAAATTTTAATATAAACCTACGGTATCTATTTAAATAAAAAAATTGCTGCGCTGTAAATTAGGCCGATTTTTATTACATAATTTAAGCCATTTAATCATTCGCCATTCCTTCGGCAGAATTGCGACAAACTTGAAGGCACTAAATCACATCGCTCAGCAGCGGACACTGTGCCTTCAAGGTCTAGAGCTATTGTCAGACTGAGTCCACACTGTAAACACGGCTAACGTAACACTACTACAACTGTACCTGTGTAAGCCTTTTCAAGTTTCGCCATAAATCGTTTACTCTTGGCAATCTTCTCCGGTGTAACATACAAAATCTTCAATCCTGAATCTTTGGTTATCATCTTACTATGCACATTATTGACATGTTCTTTAGAACTACCAGCATTCAGTAAGCTAGCTTCAATATTATATTCCTGCAGTGACATAAGTTGATCTTCCATCAAAGATACCAGAGGTGATATCACCAGTGTAAAACCTGGTGATACCAAGGCTGGGAGTTGAAATGTGAAACTTTTACCACCACCAGTAGGCATAATAAGAATACAGTCCAAGCCTAAAATCAAAAAACGATTTTTATCATACATACAGTACAATCATCAATAGTCATGTTAATCGTAGTGTAAGAAAAAAATAACAGTTGAACAAAATATTAAATACATGCAGTGGAATATACGGCTCTTTTCGTGTTCATCCACACGAATATTTATTATACATATCGAGCGTTTCGGGTTTCTACCCTGGAGACGAGAATATAGCACACACGAACATATGCGTGTGGCTCGCGTGTGAACACACAATGAACGTCGACCGGAAGTAAATTGAGCTGTTATAGATGGCGACAGCCGTTCTTGTTTGAAATCACGAACGTGAAACCACTTTGACTGCCCCGTGACTGCCCCGACTGCTTGATTTCAAGCACGAACTGCTGCTACCATAATTAACGGTTAAATAATGTACGCGTGACGTCCGTATTGTCAAAAACGTCACTTGATTAAGCTCTCTAATGGCGACGCATGAAGCAACATTAACAACATGTCCAGCGAATAGTCCAGCGTCGGTGATTATTTTTGTCATTTCCAATATATAGATATACTTTATAAAAATAATTTTTTTTTAATTAAAATGTTTTTCCGACCTACCTACGAAAACATGCCTATGGCTATGAAGGCTTTTGTGGTTGTAAAATCATTAATACAGCTTTGTTACACAGTTAGTCAGCTATCATTCAAAGGCTTTGATAAATTATTGGGGTGGCAATCGCCCCCCTTGCCCCCCCCCCCCCCCTAGTGTCCGCCACTGATCTGGTCATTTCATAAATGTGAGACAATGTCATGTACCCATATTTCTGTTTGACAGCATGACATTTATATCCTTAAGATAATACAGGTGTTTTGGCATTTACATTTAAGGGACCCAGGGAGTCATTCCATTTTATAAGCATATTAACACCCGGGCCCTCGGTCAACAAGATTTTGGGGGCTGAAAATTCTGAATCTTAGAGGGGGTAAAATTCATAATTTTGAAGGGTACAATTTCCAAAGCAGTTATAAAATTTTCTATTATGTTTCCAAGGGGCCCTAGCTATTAACTTTGGAGCCCTTACTGGCTATTTTCCATCCTCAAAGATCTTTGGAATTATTAGCTTATTTAGAAAACTGATTTCCATACCCTTGGACTTCTGGATTACGTTCTGTAGTCTTTAACATTCTCAATCTGCATTCAGCAGTAAAACGTTAGGGGGTCGGGAGGGGTCTTTCTCCCCCAGAAAAATTTTGAAATCTAGGGTCTCAGGAATGGCAAATTCCTGCATTCTGAGGGACTATTTACTGACTACTATATATATCCATATTTCACTTCATTTGTATTTGGGGTTGGCCCCCTTTAGTTGGGGGTCCTGGGCAAATTGCCCCCTTCCCCCTCCCCCTCTGGTCAGGCACACGGACACATAGATTCTGTCAGAATGTCATGAGGAAACTGCAAAATCTTCAAGAATCTTTGTTGGCAGGTTCTTAATGCTCACGAGGCTTCCTATGCAGATTTCACAAAGTTATACATTCTCAATTTAATACTGTTAAGCCTTGTAAATACGAGCAAATTTTCCTTCGCAAATTTTATTTGTTTTTGTGTAAAAATTGATCCATATATATTCATGAACTTTTAAAGAGTATGCTGTTGGAGATGTGCACAGTCATGTAGCTGCTGCAGAAACCACAATCCTTTCAGGATTGCGACAAATGTCCAACTGTGGCAGACAACTGCGAAATACTGGGGGTGCAATTAACTTAGGTTGCCAACACACAACCAACCTTTGTTGCTGCAAATTTGAGTTCTTAAAACCTCTATGGCTAAAATTACATTTACTTAAATTATAGCCTATCAACTAAGGCTTTCTTTCCAGGGTGCATTTTAAGTGTAATTCATACTTCAGAAATTCGTGGCGTATGATCATATACTTTTGACGTACTGGCACATGAAAATACAAACTTTAATCCTACGGTGCTATTTATTGACACACTGGAAATATTTTGATCAATTCATAACATTTGACCAGTGTGGTAGCTTGCGCCAGGCCTTAAAATATCGGTCGGTCACGGACATTATCCGACCCATTCGCGAAATCGTCCGACCAAGAAAGGAACACACCGGACATTCTGTCGACCGAAGGAAAATTGAGGTTTACCGTTTGTCCGACCCAACTGTATTGATGTCCGACCAAACTTTAACTGACGTAAATTTACCCAGTAAATGTTTATCAGAGCTGTTATGTGGTCCGCTAAGCGTGACAGCGGAGCCGGGTATTCGTTTGACCAGTCGCATCGTAAGTCAACGCACGTTTACTTGCGATGACTTGCGTTCACGGACATTTGATCTGGCCTTAAAGTATCAATGAATAACTGTCCAACATTTAGCGTCAGTATACGATTTCGCGCCAAACTAAACATAAGGCCATCGGACATAATTATAGAAATGTCCGACCCATTCTGAAAGACACCGGACATTTTGACCGACGGCACTGCTGACCGATATTTTAAGGCCTGCTTGCGCCCAGGCTAAGCTTGGCGTAGCAATTTCAATGTTTGGCGTGGGATTTGAACATCTTTTGAAATGTCTTGGCGTGGCCTTGTTCGAGTGCTGGCATATCTTCAGCGTGGTCTTTACATAAAATGCACCCTGGCTTTAATTCTTGGTTGTAAAATCATTGATACAGTTTTGTTACACAGTTAATCAGCTATCAAATGCCCGGGTGGTAACCAAATGCCCGGCTGCCAGCCACAAGGAAGTTTAATTGCAAGTATTAATGCCTAGTCTCTGGCCAAAGAAAGCTTGCAAATGACCAGGGAGTGACTGGGTGAGTTATCTCGCCCTTTATGTTTGTACAGTACAACTTTACCCACGGATTTCTTTCAAGAATGAAACAATTTATATCATTACCTGACATGGTAACATTCATACATTCTAGCTGCAGCGGTCGAAGTTCATCAATATGAAAAACTTTTTCTCTCAAATCATCAATTTTCTCTGACCATTCAAAATTTTTAAGCGACCAATCCTTCCCCTTGGTTTGCAAAAATAATTCATTTTCATTTAGTTGTTCTTCTAAATACTCCTTTCTGCTATTCAGCTCTTCTTGTCTCTTCAATAATTCTTCCATTTCTATCTGTATGCGTTCAAGTTCATTGTCAATTTTTGCAATTTCAGAACGAACTCTCGATCCTCCCTCCATATTGTTTTCCTTGTTTACTTCATGTAAGGAAAAGATCAAGGACTCGCAAGCAAATTCGGGAATTCCTTCTCAAGGCTCTGAAACTCCTTACTTTTCCCAAAAATTCCTTCCACACTTCATGATCTTCATCCATTCACTCATTTTCCAATCTTACCAATGACATGAATTACCTATATTTGTTTTTAAACGATACAGATAAAAACTAAAAATTGTTCAATTTACAAAAACCTTATTCAAATTCTTAGAGTCATTGTTCCTATCCGACTCATTCTTTGATGGTGGGTAATTCGAGTGTTAGCCCGAAAAGTTTAGAATCTTTCGGTCTTATGAATGCCATTTGCTGCATTTTGAGGTCTGTTAAGACAGATATCAATTGCCTAATTCAGTCTACATCAATAACATTAGTTCTTCAAATCAAATAGATCCTTAATTCTATGCAATATTCCTGGTTTTAAGGAAAAAATCCGAAATAATAAGAACCAGGCAAGGAAATGCGCGATTAGTGCGTGGACCACGCGAATTGCGTGAAAAGTATTGGCGGGAAAAATTTAAAAGTGCCGGGCAAAGTTATTCTCGAGCTTGGATTTTTGTTTAAATTTAAATTCATTTTTAAGAGGTATTTTGTCAACTATTTGTATGGAAACTTTTTTATAATATACAAGGGTAAGTGTTTATATTACACGTTTAGCAAATAATATCAAAATAGCGAATGAACTAGCTCTTTTTCGAAGTGTAAAAATATTTTTCGAGATGTTTTTGTAGAACACACATTTGACATTTTTAAAAATAAAGGGCAATAAAAGATACTTTGAGATAATATAATAACATAAGGAAACTAAAAAAAACTTGAACTAAAGCTATTCAAACTTATATAAAACATAAAACACTTTTGACTTCATCAATTTTTTCTGAAAAACTATGAAGCTCAGCATAATATTTTTATGTGGACCTTTTTATTCTTTATATTCCAAATTTCTATCTCATAAGTGAACATTTCCCTTTAGATAATATTATATTCACTGTTATCCGGCATTAATATACTGAACTGTAGATACTTTTCTTGTTTTATTTAATTAGAAATATATACCGGTATTTATACTATGTGTTTCAAACAGTGAAGATCATCACTTCATTTTTTTTACTTATCCAAATTTTTAAGCTAAAAAAGAGAATTTATCTGTTTTATTCTTATATAGACATGGTTGGCAGTAGCAAAAATAAAATTGTGAAATATCTCCGAAGTATCAAAACAAGACGAACGAGCTTACGTCTTCAAAATAAACTCAACAAACCCATTGCTCAAAATGTACCTAATGTCACCCAGCCCTGTCCACTTGGCCTATTCAACAATATTCCAGACGAACTGTTGTATTATATTTTCCGTCGTATGCCATTGTTTGATCTTGCTTCAATGGCCTTAACTTCAAGAGCACTGCGTGATAAGCTTATGGCATTTCACTATAGTACTCAAGCATTGTCAATCTTAAAACCTGTGGTGAATCCGCCAGAAAGTACAAATGATGCAGAAAAAGAATACTATACTCATTTTCATAACTTGGGTAAGTATATAGAAAATGACTCCCAATCGACAATCGTACTCTAAATTAAATTATGATTGACGTTTTTAACCGTGCAAATCTCTCCCCCCTGCCCCCAAAGATATGGGTTAACGTCACGAAGCGTGCACTATCGTGCAAGGAATGGTGGTGAAGCAGCAGCTATTATAGTGTACTAGTGGTCATATTTAGTCTTTTCATTCTATGCAATTTGGTTGCAGTAAATAGAACGAAGAGGTGTAGTTTAATTTGATTGATTCTCTAATGTTGTCAGTTAGTGTTGTCTGTGAAATTAATTTGCTACCATCAGTTTCCCGTAACCATTACTGAAATCCACTAATCGAGTCATTCATGCTTAGGTACAGTGCTCCCTCCCTTATCTATGAATTTTCTGTCTACACTATGGAATTTACAATGATTTTTGATGTTTTTCCAAACCATCTAATCGAAATCAATAAACAGTTTCTTGCCCATAGGCCAACAGTCAACAAGTTCAATTCCCGCGCCTATTATTTATCGGATATATACTCTTAATCCCCTTCAAATAAAGCTCTTCAAATCCCCTTCAGCTTTAAAGCTCCCCCCTCCCACTTACAGCCATACAACCCTCATACATTCCCTTCTTTTCTGAGACCCTCTCACAAAAAGGAAACAAATTTTTGCGGAATAGGTTTATTAACCTTTCTCCTTACAATACTTTTCATGATTCTTGTAACTATGTCAATAACGCCTTATCTTGCCAACTGTTCTTCATAACCCCCCCCACCTTCAACGTACAGGAAGTGATTAATCCACAGGGTTGGGGGCAGGACTTAATCGAGGGTTTCTGGTAATGAGCTTTACTTTCCAATTTTAATGCCATTCTTTACCGTCCCATCAACCTTGTTAGATTGCTGCACATTTTCATGGTTCAATTTCGGGCAACCAAGTTTTCTTGAAAGTGCCCATTTCCTCAGCTAAATCAACCCTCCAACCTGAAGTTGCTTCCTACGCCAATACTCGTAAGCATGTTTCACACGAGAGCTCACGATTGAGATAAGCATGAGCAGAAATACAAAAGAAAACTTTCCATCTCTTAAATGAAATGTCTTTTGTTCCGGCTTTGCTTTTGCTTAGAGGCTTGCATTTATGCTTGAGCCAATGTCGACGTTTATGTTGCGCACTTCACTGGACCCCTTTGTTTTACCTTTTGTCTTTCCTAATGCTTGTGCTTATCTCATTCGTGTGAAACAGGCTTTACTGTTAATAAACCTGGTGCTCATATATCGCCCACGTTCGGCGATGAGCTTTTTGCGACGTAAACGACACTTACGAGTATGTACAGTCATATGTACTGTACTTCATCTTATAGAGCCAAAGTGGATCCTTGCACCACAAGAGTTAGAGCATTGTTCGGTGTATATTTCGTAGGATCCAATTTAATATGTTGGTGGTGGCGTGGTTCGGGGCGTTAGTGCGTAGGTTTGTTGCGGTTAAGGTAAGGCCGTAAGGGTGGGGTCGAGACTCGGGGCCAGGATTCATCAGACGAAGAACTTACCAATATTTAACATGTTACATTACTATCGGACGGCCACCATCGGCGATTTATGAGAGCTAGACTTTACGGATTGTATTTGGCTTCTCTGCAACATGTATGTTAGCCCGCGTGCAGGCCCACTGATGGAGAGGACGCCCCCTTCGCGCGTCAAGTGTCAAAAAATAACCAATGACAGCAAAGCCAAAAATAAACAAACTCACATGAAAACATTGCGGGATTTTCTCTGAGTATCCAAAATAAAAATAAAGTATGAATGGATATATCAACTCCAAAAAAGCAGGCTAACAAGTCTGATTTAAATAACTTTTGCCGAATTTGCAAGTGCTCATTCTCAGCTAAATTCGGAACAGGCAAGTTAGGACGAATTTCGACAGAAAATATATTTAAAACGTCAAATCGTGAGGGAAGCCGTGGTACCACATTAGCATTGATTTGCACTTCCATCGGCATTGTTATAAATAAATCGTCACGTTTAACAGATCGTGTGTGCAATGCTTGTGGGCGGAAAGTACGAAATTTGTATCAATTATTCAATTTGGTAAAGAACACGACAAACGAAGAGAATGTTGAGAGTCCCGCTCGTTTCAAACGGCAATTTCAAACGGCGTTTCAAACAGCCAATCAGAATCCTGCGTTCGTGTACGAACGCGGAAAACATAAAATACCCGGTCTTCCGTGCAGGCCCACTATTCCTCTCCATCAGTGGGCCTGCACGCGGGCTACATGTATGTTGAATATAAATTATGTTTTTAGGCGTATTTCTCAAGCGATTGACATGTCTTTATTCAACAAGAGAGAGATTAAGGATTGTCGGTGTTTTGTTGGAAAAAGTGAGTGCTTTTGAACTAGTTTGTAATACTTCATGACAACAAGATGTAATTAAATAGGCTTGGTTAAATATGTCATTGTTATTAGCTCAAAAAAGTGACATTGTGTTACTTCTGTAATGACTAATTGTACAAACATGTAAATGACATAATATTGTAGCACCAGGTATTATACCATGCACTGATAGTTTTTTCTCTATTCTCGCAATACCAAACAAACCAGTCTAATTTCTACACCCCTAGAAGAAACAACAGAATGATACGATAGAGCAACATCCTTGATGCATGAAACAATTTAGTGTAGCGAGGAGTTGTTGCGTTAATTCAGTTAATTTAAGCATAGTTTGGTTTCTTTTAAATACCTCTACCAGGAAGTTATGTTTTTCACCTATGTTTTCACTTGTGCACGTGTTTATAGAATATTTGTGGAGCTATTGGCCGTATTTATATTGGAAGACGTCTTAGACGAATTAAACTTCTTGTGTTAAGTGCGACTAATATAAATACGAGATGACCATTTGGAAACTATACTAGAATGCAACGAAGAAAATATAAAATATTTCGATTTCACTGCCAACTAGAATAATTATTTACTAAGTGCGTCCAAAGTTAGTCGTCTCGTATTTATATTAGACCGCATTTTCTATTCGTCTGTCTATTTTCCCGTATTTATATTAGACGACTAAGTCGTCTCAGACGTTTAAGTCGTCTTCTAATATAAATACGGCCAATATTGACAATAGGCCAAGGACTAAATTTAGTACAATTTGTCAATTTGGATGAGATTGGGAGAGAAATTTATAAACGTTTGTCTTGCTTTCCCGGGTTAAAAAGAACTGAATGCGTAATTAGTGCATGTGCAATTTATGCATGAATTAATACGTTATCTAATCTGCTGGCGAAGTCAGGCAGATAGGGGGGGTACGAAAATGAGTGAAAACTCGCCATCTCGAGAGGAAATTTCTCTTTATAATAGAAATGTTCTTCTAAACCTCCCCCAACCATTTCCGGATGTCGACCGGTCCAATTTGTCCCCCTTGTGGAACTTGTCCGACACCCTTTTCTGTCATCTTTAAGCGATATTTACAAAAAGCCATGTTATTTAGCGAAGAAGTGAGCCCTCGGTATTTCTGTCCAACGCCAACCCAGATACTTCAAGTATGGTAAATGAAACGCCAAAATCATTTTCTTTGTATACATAAAGAGGGGATATATACAGACAATGGGTAGAATGTTTGGTTAATAATCATTATTATATAATAACTCAAAGAATTTAAGCGATTTCATTGGTCGAGAGCGGAGAGCCATGATTATTTGGAGGACAGACGCACGGAACGAAGTCACAAAAACATTGTTTTGATATTTTCCCCGCTTGGCGTAGCGGGCGTAAAAAATTATCCCGATTTTCAAAGATTTTCATATACGTTTTTCTTGATTTTTCTTCATCAATCTGGTTAGGGTTAGGTTTAGGGTTAGGTTTAGGATTAGGGGTTATGGTAGGTTTTAGGGTTAGGGTCAGTTACAAAGTTTTTAACTTTACTTCAAAGTTGAAAAAATGACGTAACGTCAGTTTGGTAGATGGAAACAAGTGGCGACCCGAATTGTACCATGTTTTTTATGGATTTCGTATTTTGTTGTACTCTGGACTTGTTCTCGCTATGAATTCACGTGTTTTCTTTTGGTGAAACAACAAAGAAAGTCCGAAATTCGGATCGTCGAGTTGCGTTGAATGTTGATCAGTTTAAATGTTGCAACACGTGAATCTGAACTATGATCTGAACAATATACAAGGTAACTAGGTAAAGGTTTTTGTTAAGTTCCCCAAAAGGATCGGCCATATTGATTTTAAATATTTTTTAATATACTCTGTTATTTTGGTTTTCGTAAAATATAAATATTAAATTGCGCTTGTTTCAATTCAGCAGTGTTATACAGTATGTCATAATAGTATATAATCATACAGCCTTAAACATTAAGGCGATGTTACGTGGGACAACTTCGAGCGGCACTGGAGTGCACGCCTGATCCGGCGTCTTTTGAAACAGTCCTATCAATAACAAAAGTTTTGAATGGTGTCCAACCCTCGTGAACTTCCTGTATCGCACTCCAGTCTCCAAGCAACAGTTTGTATATTTTGTTGCTGCCCTTTGCCGGCGGAGTGAACGCCTGAGCAGGCGTCTTGTTTACATATAAAATGGCAGAAATATTTGAAATTTCCACGGAATTTATCAGTCTTGAATGGGCAAATGAAAATATATAGAGGAAGACTTTGTAAAAGCTGTTGACGAATATGAAGAGCAACAAAAGACACAAAACACAAAAAGCCGGTTTGCTGACGTAGAAAATAGCGAGCTTTTCCAAATTCTCGAGCAGTCTCAATCGTCGGCTACGAAGAGAAATACGGGCAACATTCAAGGTCCTGTTTAATAACAATAATCGCTCAGAACAGAATAATTGACTTTCGATCGCTCGGATTTAACCGTTTTAATAATGTTTTTGTGATATATTTCAGAATTTTGTATTATTTTAAATGAATAAAATGATTTGAACTCTTTAGTCAATTTTAAGATTTGATCAGTCGCGGCTTAGCAGCCTTAACCTCTTCGTTTTGGCCAGGCAATCGTGTTCCCTTATTTGTATAGATCATGTACGCGTGATATTTGTTAAATTTCAACTTTTCAATTTCCCAAAGTTTGGGGGAATAATAATATTTGCTTTTTTTCGCTTAACTTAGGTTGTCCACATAAAGTTGTCCCACCCCTTCTGGGTTTGTAAGATACGCAAGCATTCATGGTTGAGAACAATAATATTGCGCAGAAGGGGCGTTGCCTCCCCCCTACCCATCGTGTCCGCCGGTGAAATGAACTTCAAATTATGTTGTATGTTTCTTGTTTTAAACCTGATTTAAAAATTTACATCTTTTTGCGATAATATTACAATTATAATCTCCTGTTGGCAGTACATAGAAGGGAAATGATTTGGGCGTTTTATTTACCATTCTTGAAGTATCTCGGTTGGCGCTGGACAGAAATACAGAGGGCTTACTTCTTCCCGCGAAATTTCTAAACAACATGGCGTTTTGTAAAAATCGCTCGGAGATGACAGAAAAGGCTGTCGAACAAGTCCCACAAGAAAAATTGGACCGGTCGACATCCCGAAATAGATTGGGGAGGTTTAGAAGAACATTTCTATTATAAAAAGCCGGAAATTGCCCCTCGATATGGTGAGTTTTGCCCCCTCTATCTGCCAGACTAGGTCTCTGAGTGCACTCGTTTCGTTTTGTAACAATTAAATTTGACAATATTGCAGCTACGAGACACACACCTGGCAATATGTGAACATTATGGCAGTGACGTGGCTTACAGATGTTATGGTAATATGCTACACGCTTTAATTGCGGGATGGGAAAACGACGAGAAATGCAGAGCCTACTTGGCAATAAAAGGTATAATGTATTAAATGAATGTTTGATAATATGCCGAGGTATAGAGAAAGAAATATTGTGGGGAAACTGGTCTTAGCTACAGTAATGCATATTTTAAATGTACATCGTATGTCGTCGTATCTGAGGTACAAGAAACCTTACGATGTAAGACGGCAAGGTGATGAATAAATTAATATTTATTCATTATTCACGGGCGTTTTAGACGTCATCCTCGCTCTGTTAACAACTGCAAACCATATATCTTTACGTCTTGTGTGAGAATTAAGTAGTACTTACCAAATTGGCTCAATGCGGAAGTAAAACTTCTCTCAAGCATAAAGTACCTGTTTTCACCTCCTCAAACTGTATAAAATACATAAGATTGACAGTACACGACAAGTTTCTTTACAATAATCTATATGAATGGGTTTGTTTTGGTCTCGTCATCAAGTTACCGTTCTACATCGTAAGGTGCCTACTAATAGAATCGATGCATGAAAATCTGTGTCTTTACTGGACGACAAGACTCACATGTCAACATGAGACTATCATACTTTTGCGTTATAGCTAAATAAATGATCCATCAATTTTAATTCCATACTTTAGGTGCTTCACGTGTGGATGAGAGATTGGAAGAAGCATTAAAGAAAGGTCCTGGATCTAAACCTTGGTATGAAAAATATGTAAGAGTATTTTATAGAGAAATATTCCTGGACAAAACTGACGATGGTGCTGAACTTGGTTTCTGGTTATGTCAGATGCTTTCACCATTGCCCCTTGTTTATCAAGCTAGAATGCTTTATATACTATATGGACCTCAAGATACTGAAGAAGGTAGGAGTTCATATTTCATAAACAAGTACCAGTGTTTTAGAGGGTGTGCGAAACTCAACAATATTTCATAGTTTTGCTTTAGGAACCGGAAATTAGCCAACCGGGCACGTCTTACATTAGACGCGAAGGTATTGAAAAATGGATCGCGTCTTATTTTTAGCCTTGTTTTTATAAATCCATGTCTATGAACTCCATTTTGTTTGAGTTGTTCTATAGTTTCACGCACAGAATGTTACGCATGCGTAGCTATAATTTTTCTACCTTTGTCTTATGTAAGACGCCAAAAGCCAATGATACGAGGGTTTTTGTGGCTTATTTAAGCTAAAGTCCCTGTTCTTATCTAAGTCGCGTCATATCCAAGACGCGACTTAGATAAGACGCGAACAAGAAATTTGTGTCTTTTATACGTCAAGTTCGCGTCATACATAAGACGCGTCTTATTTTGTCCGTATATAAATGGCCCTAAATGATTTATGAGTGAACGAACGCTTGGTCTGCCTTGTAAGATTCTACACGAGATTGAAATGTTTGTAAACCTTACAGCTGATTGTGGATATATCTAAAATTTTATAATTCGACATTAACAACTTTTCAGAATTTTCAATTAAGGAGCTACATTTTAGAAGTCATCAGTTTGTATTATTAATAATTAACATATTTTTAATTCAGAATTGATTTGTTGGGATAAAATGACAACATGTCCTACATTCTTTGGTGTTCTTGATAAAGACCTTGAAGGAATTGCAAAAGCTTTGACCAATCTCTACAGTCATAATGGAAAAGAATGGAGTCGTGATAATTTGATCAGTGTAATGGAAGAACTGATTAGTAAGTATTAATTAGAATAACATTATGTATCAGGTATTAAGTTTACGAGGATCGTGGGTCTGAGTGCGGGACTAACTGTTTCCTAGCTTTGTCGCTATTCTAATCGTTGTTTTATGGTGTTGCTATTTTTGTCGTCGTTGCTGTTTGCAGTCCTCGTAATTTTCGGCGGCAAAGGGCAATTGACGTCGATGATGCCGCCGAAGATGATATTATCGACGGCAATTTTTTTCCAATGGTTATCAAACACTTATGTCTTATTACTTACTATATACTGTAAAAGAAACTATCAAAGATATTAACGACAAGTGAATGCACATATAATACATCTTCGAATTGTCATTGTGGGACAAACAAATTGCCGTCGAACTGCCGCCGAACTCCAAAATATCGACGGCAATTTGTTGTCAACGATGATTTATTAAAATTGCGAGGGCTGCTGTTTGTGTTCGTCGTTGTTGTTTTGTCGTGGTCGCTGTTGCATCATGTCGATGTGGATTTCGTTGTTGTTGTCGTTGTCGTTGCTGTTGTTGTTGTTGATTTGTCGTCGTCGTCGTCGTTGTTGTATAAACTAAGCTACTTTGAGTTCACTTTTGTTCTGGACTTTCCTCATTGAAAAATCGAATATCTATTTTAATGCTTTATCTTGCATGTTTTGTCACTAAATCTTTTTACTAGTTCTTCCTGGAGGTTGGTGCTTGGAAAATATCGCGAAACTTTTGAAATTGTCTGGTGATGCAATATGTTGCGAGTTTTTGGGAAGTAAGGCAATAAATGGAAGAACACAGGAACTTGCCTTTATGGCATACTACATTGTTCAGGTAATAATTATTTGCTTTTTACTGAGATTCGCGAGTATTGAGCTTGTAAAACGGGTGTTTACACTCTAATGTAAGGGGCTTCGGTGGCGCAGTGGTTAGCGCACTTGCCTTTCACCTCTAAGGTCGCGGGTTCAAGTCTCAGTGAGAACTTTCTCAACGCGACTCGAACCCAGTCCTCAAGTGAAAAGAGTAAAGTCAACGCTCTGCCGAAAGTCGTGGGTTTTCTCCGGGTACTCTGGTTTCCTCCCACAGGGAAAGTTGACAGGGTGGGTTAGGTAAAAGGACCCACAGTAATTGGCATATGCTGTTGTGGTGACCCTTCCCTATTTGGCGAAGCTAAATAAAATAAAAAAAAAATAGTGCTCGACGACGTGGCACCTCGACTAAGCATCTTCATAACAAGGCCTTGTTACAATAATCATGTATTGCATAAACAAGTTACATAATGCTACATGCAATTCTCAAACTTACTTTGTCGATACTTTGACATTGAGTGCATGTATACATTCAATAGAAACAAAACTAATTACTTGATGCCTGTAATTATATACGGAACGAAATAGCGAATGTTATTTCAAAACTTGGGGATGAGGTTGTAAAAATTTAAAAAGTGTGTTAAAAAATCTTGAATTCTTAGGTGTATAAACTTCACAACTATTATAACGATTTCTCCCAGGAAACGCAGAAAATGCGATTCTGAGACTTGTCGTAACATGGCTCCAGACCCATCTAGGTTGCCCCCCCCCCCCGTCCCAATAACAATTTGCTTCTGCCGGCACTATATCCTAGCATTTCTAAATAATGTTACAATGGATCGATGGATCCGCTCTTTGATATTTTCCTCTCATATGTGGCGCTTATTCGGCGGCGGCGTTTAATCGGGGGGTGGGACTTAAATACGAGAATATGTTTGTAACACGACCACTAGTGCTGGTAACTAAATAGCATTTTCATTGTCATTTGTATGGGGTTTACAAGGGTACACATGTGAAGTTATCTTATTTGATTGGCTAGCTGCAAAACTCACCATAATTTTATATGCATGAATTTCGCAACTACGGCCAGGGAACAAATTAGGATAGAATTTGACGTCAACCTTTGCTAGCGCCGTTCAAATCAAATCAAACTTTTTACAATATTTTTTCTCGGCATCTCGTTCCATAGGACTAATTGCTGCGAGCGAAGCGAGCGGCTTACTAATCGTGGATATAGTCGATTTTGGTATTTTTCATTCGAGATGATCCTCTGGGCCTGCGATGTATTGGACAGCGACAGTGATTTTCAGAGTTTTTTAACCAGACACACGTGTTCGCAATGTTCGCACGTCCTTTTCAAGTCGCAACAAATACACAATATAAACGAGAATTGCCGTAAAAGGGCTAGATTATGTCCTATGATTATAACAATGGTATCAAACTAAAGGGATTGGAAATCCCCGTCGAATGTTTGTATTATTGTTAATTTGTAAACAATACAAAGTTCAGAGGCGTTTGAATGGGGATAAAGCGGCCGCATAGCGTTGTAAACAAACACAATTTACTTGGCTAAAGAGATCGTAAAACGCTGAATCGAACGGTGGTATTGTTATCTACATAGCATGCACTGAACCGAAGATATGAACCTGCAAAGTCTTATAGCCATGTGGCTATATAAACATTAGCACCTAACGATAAAGGTGGCAAACAGTTAACTATTGCCTATGATACTGTTCAGTTCAAAGTACTTACTGTTCAACAATGAACAATAATCGATATATTACAATACATCAAATAAACAAATATGGTTGGTTTAATTTATGTTATCACAAAGGTATCTGTTTCTAAACGTTCACGAACAATTTATCAGGTCAACAAACTGTCCATTAAATAGTTGTGTTTGGTAGTGAATAGTTCGGTTTCGTAGTTGATAGTTCTGTTGGGTTTGGTTCTTAATAATAGGGTTTGGTAGTTAATAATAAATAAAGATCTTATGTAATCTACAAAGATCTACTGGTAATATTTCAAGGGTTTTAAATTTAATCAGGACTGATCTGACCCCTCGCAGCAATTATCTTTCTATTAGAAATTACTAGTTATAATAGTAGAAGGTGTTTGTAGATGGAACACTCGAACGAAAATTAATATACATTTTTTAGACGTAGCCAGAAGCAGTTGCGAAAAATGCAACTTAGGCCCTCTGGCAGGAATTGAATCTGCGGCCCTGCGATTCCGGTGCAGCGCTCCAACCAACTCAGCTATACAGAATCCAGCTGCTGAGGATTAACCGGAAGTTCGGTATATAGGATGGGAGTAATGCCAGTATTAGGTATGGGTAAATATCAAGATTTTTTTTGGCATCATTCCCATCATATATATCGAACTTGCGGTTAATGCTCAGCAACTGGACTCTGTAGCCCAGTTGGTTAGAGCGCTGCACCGGAATCGCAGGGCCGCAGGTTCAATTCCTGCCAGAGAGCCTAAGTTGCTTTTTTCACAACTGCTCCTGGCTAGGTCTAAAAAATGTATCCATCAATGTATCCGTTCGAGTATTCCATCTACAAACTTATTACAGCCTTGTTTAATCGAGTTATGTTATATTGTATCAACATGTATGATATGCTAAACCATTGCTAAACTCCCTGAAAGACTAAATACACATGAACAGGTGGATGGTGGATGCCAAATGGATACGGACTTCTTGATGACGGGTCTTAACTCGAAGTCCTAAGTACGTCTTCCCCAGACACACCACGTGCAGCAGCTATTAAAATCAGTATATATGAGAAACATTCCACTGACAACATGATTATCTTTTATGTGAAATATTCAGGCACTAATGGAAGATAAGTTGGATGGGAGTGAAAACAAAGAAAAGATAGAATGGTTTGTCAGTTTAATGAAGAGAATTTTGAAAGTTATGCCATGTAAGAAACAACGTACTATGTTGGTGTGCTCATTATTTGATGTTTGGGAGGAAACAATACTTGGATTACACGAAGATGTTCAGGCTGTGTCAAGTAAGTGTTTGAATTTGCAGAGTTGCAAAACGTTTTCAACGTTCTTCTTTGTAGGATATTTGGTTCTCCCAACCTTCTTGAAAATATCTGGAAATTTTCCAAGATGCAAGTTTACCAGTTGGACTGAGTGCTGACTGTAGTCTGACTGAGTGCTGACTGTTGCTACTAATATTAACCTGACTCTTCTAGTACTTACTGCTTTGCAAGTAATTATTCTGTTCACTTTCAATCCTCCTCAATGCCAGTAAACCTCCCTCATGGTGGTACCCTCTTACCCAGAGCTTATTTGCAACTCTGGAATTTTCTGCATCCTGATAAATTCCTGATAAAGTTTTTTTCTGTAAAATTGAAATCATGTTTACTTATTTGGCTATAATAAGCATTTAATGGTAAGGCGTAAGCCCGGATTTCATTTTATATTACACTTAACAGAAGTAAAGGTGGACCATGCTTATATTTTATAGATAACGATACAGAACTTATTAAAATCTATAATGCATCTGTTCACAGCTTGGCTAAAATAAGTGGCATGTTACTGTTGGATAATATTGACTAAGTGTTGTACGATTCCGTTGTGTAAAACATTGATCAAGTAAATGTACAGTATATATTTGTAACGAGATTACAGCAACTTACTATGAATCTGCTATAAACCAACAGCAATTCCTAATAAGCCGTTCTATATAAAAGTTTAAAAGAATAATGTCATTTCCAACAATTCCAACAGCCATCCAAAGATGCCCAATATTCAAAAAAAGAGCGATTCTTAAAATAAAACTTGGCAAATTTTGAGCTTAGGGAAAAAAAGATTCCAAATTAACTGAAAGAATTTTAGGATTCCGCGATAGGAGCTACGTATTCATCAAGTAAGCATATTATGTCCAAGGGAAACAATTCCGTTTTTTAAGCTTTCTCAATTGATTGAGACTTTTTGATAATGCAGTGCATAATTATATCCAACATCATTTTTTTATGCTGTGATTACACAAACATAATATCCCAGAGCAGTTGGATACGCGGTCGTGACCATTAATTGGCTTATTCTGCGATTCAAACGAGTAGATTTGAAGCCGGTAGTACGGTAGCTGTAATCTCGCATAATTAAATTTTTATGGAATTTGTAATTATTTGCTGAATATCCTTTTTTGTTTTGTATTTATTCCCGCAATTAATATAATGTTAATGATTTAAATTGAATGTACTTTGATTGTGTAAAATATAATTGTAATAAGTTATTTCATTGTAAATTGTTCTGCAGACTACAAGAGTACAAATTGAATTAAATTTGATTAATTATTTATTATTGAATGACATTTATTAAATATATCATGACTGTTTTACTATTCATAATAAAATTATTTGCAGTGATATAATAATGTATCTATTTTGAAGTGATTAATAAATATGTATTATGAGTATAGAATTGCTGTGTGTTTTGTTTGTAGAAGTGTTTGTTAACAGGCCATCCATAATTATCAATATTTTCACAAGGGGTTAATGGCCAATGTGCGCCTTTCTTAATGTTGATGATAGACTCGTCATAATCATCCCTGAGGTTACACCCCGGGAGGGGAGGGGTAGTGGAGGGGAGGAGTAGTGTAGGGGAGGGGTAGTGGAGGAGGGAGGGTAGTGGAGGAGGAGGGTAGTGGAGGGGAGGGGTAGTGGAGGGGAGGGGTAGTGGAGGAGAGGAAGAGTACTCTTTGCATATACGATTGTGATAATGTTGACAATTATGGATGACCCCTAACACTAAGCTTCATTTGTACTTCTGTAATAAAATATGGTTTGAAGTTTTTTATAGCAACGCGTCTCTAAATTTATCCGTGTTGTGCTGTGTGCCACGATTAATGTGTTTTTGAACATTAACATAGAACGCGACTGGATCTGAATAGTAAATGGCAGTATTGGACATGAGAGGAGGGCGTGGTGGGTCTAACTCCAATTTTCAAGTGCCCGGTACTAGTTAATCTTCTGCGTCTATTACTTAAAGGTCGAGGTGATTTTGTTTTCTTTATGCGAAACCTCAAATTTTATTTTTAAACGTGCAGTACATATTCTAAATTTAGGGCATCTCGCTCATTAGATCCGAACGTTGAAGCGGTTTTGTACATGGAAATTTCAAACGAAAATTATATATTACATATTTTAGACCTAACCAGGAGCAGTTGCGAAAATGCAACTATTTATTATTTAACAATTAGTCGCCGAAGGCGAGGTGATTACAAGACTATAGACTTGTAATCACCGAGCCTGAGGCGACTAATTGTTTTAGTAGAAATTTCAAAGAGAAAAACAAACACAGAAAGTTATGACGTCAGTTGAAAAGGCTATATAGGACAAAATTCAGCGCTTTTCTCAGCGGCCGGTTATTAAAAACATGCCGGCAAAAGACGAGTGTTAAAAACATATCGAAGCGAAACAAAAACAAACAATTTCGTGAGAAAAATACTTTGGAAGGGCTCAAAATACAAAGTAGAATGGTTTTAAAAATATATCACAGCTAGGTTTTTGCTGAATATAACGCTATAAATGAGGATAAAACGAATAATTTTCAAAATAAACACTGTCTTGTGGTTGAGCCGTACGGAAAAAAGTTTTATACATTTCAACAGCGAGAAAACGCTGCCTTTCATGGAAGAAAAATAGTGTATTTGTTATCGCTTACCTTTAAAAATGTCAAATATATATCCTCCTTGAATTTAGCGGCAGCTTTTTTCATTTAAAACTTTGAATCAGGCTCAAAAACCCGATTTTTGTTTTAAATTCGGCAGCTTGCGAATAAGCCATTTTGAAATAAAAGTGATATACACCTGTAGTCACTGGGCAGTGACTATCACTTTTTAGTAGAAATTGTGAGGTGTCTATTGCTTTTCCTGCATTCTGATTGGTCCAAATTGAGCCTCTAAAAAGTGATAGTCACTGCTCAGTGACTATCACTTTTTTTCAAAATGGCTTCTTCGCAAGCTGCCGAATTTAAAACAAAAATCGTTTTTTGAGCCTGATTCAAAGTTTTAAATGAAAAAAACTACTAAAACAATTAGTCGTCTCAGGCTCGGTGATTACAAGCCTATAGTCACTTCGCCTTCGGCTCAGTGACTATAGGCTTGTAATCACCTCGCCTTCGGCGACTAATTGTTAATTAGAGGCTCAATTTGGACCAATCAGAATGCAGGAAAAGCAATAGACACCTCACAATTTCTACTAAATAATTATAGGCCCTCTTACAGGAATCGAACTTGCGACCCTACGATTCCGGTGCAGCGCTCTGACCACTGGAGCTTCAGAGTCCAATATGGATATAATTTTCGTCTAAAATTTCCATCTACAAAAACCCTTCACTACAGGCTACAACATCAGGTTTCTGTACATTGGGTTATTGTGGTTGATTTTCTGACTAAGCGACTGGACCATATTGAAATCAAGCCGAACAACTTAATGAATCTTTATTCAACTTTATGACTATATCCAACCCCCTGTACTGTATAAATTATTCTCTATTAGACCTAAAACACGTATGGCTTATATTGTTCTGGTATTTTAATCGACTTGCTCCAAGCATTTCTTTTATTGTTTTTCCGTATTGATCCACTATAGTGTAAATAACATGACGTAGCGAGGGGTGGCGCAGGGAGAAAGAGAGCTGTCAACTTCGGAAAATTTCGGTTCAAAACTGAACCGAAACGGCAAGACCTGCGCCATAGTGGATCAATACAAAAAAAAACAATAAAAGAGAGACTTGGAGCAAGTCTAGTATTTTAACTGACTGTGCCTGATCTGTAAATAAAGTTATGTTGATTAGAACTAAGTTGAAGCAAGATTTAAACATATCTTTATCCTATTCCTGAGACATTCTGTCTAATCTCCACCAATTCTCTAAAGCACGTATTGCCTTATACTCGGATTTTGTATTTCAACCGCTGGAGCTGTCAGTGTATAAATAGAGGATATTACACGGCGGCGCGAAGATATTAATTTTATCTTCGAGTGGTGAAAACAATATTTTACGAATGAGCGCAGCGAATGAGTAAAATATTGTTTTCAACACAAGAAGATAAAATTCATATCTTCAAGCCACCGTGTAATGTTCTTTTTATTATATAGTCACCGTGAAATTGACAACTTCAAAACACAAAGCCATTGGCGGGAAATGATCGCGTGATCGATATCCTCACTAGTGAAGATATGTCACGGCATATTTTCCATATCTTACTGTCTACTATATAATAAATACAGTTATGTGATTGAAACTGAGCTGAAGCAAGATTTAAACATATCTTTTTCTAATCGCCGAGTCAACTGATATAGATAGTTTGATTAAATCCGTGCTGATTTAAGCTGGCTCTTAACGACTATTTATCCTATTCCTGAATATCATTCTGTATATTCTCCATCAAGCCTAAAGCACGTATTGCCTTATATTGATCTGGTATTTCCATCAAGGCATGAACAGCAAATGTTAAATCAGATCTCCACGCTTTCTTGGTCACGGAATTATAATCAACAAATTGAAAATTATCAAAAAGTCTTCCAGGTAATTTATCATCATATCTATTCATAATACACCACGGACCATCTCCAACACCAACCAAGATTATTGATAGAGGATACCAACTAGCTGCGATGATTGAACGACGTGTAGCCTATACACAGGAAAAAAGCTTTTCTTATACTGTACACCATGTTTATACCCCCAATTTACAGTAAATACTGCGATATATTAATCTTAAAATATATTATTAATTTCTATGTTTATTCTAATCCCAACCCTAACTCTAGCTAATCCTATAACTTGTCTCTTCATGCTGTAATACTAACCCTGACCCAAACCCTGACCTTCATTGCAACATAACTCTTAATGCACTGTTATTTTCAGGGAGTTATTTTAACTCCAAAAACGGGGGTTAGCTAAAAAGGTTCAAAATAATCCGTTTTTGGAGTTACAAATAACTCCATTTCTGGGTTAAATTTAACTCCACTTTTGGAGTTACAATAACTCTCATTTCGGAGTTAATACAAATAACTCCATTTCTGGGTTACAATTTAACTCCACTTTTGGAGTTACAATAACTCTCATTTCGGAGTTAATACAAATAACTCCATTTCTGGGGTTACAATTTAACTCCACTTTGGAGTTACAATAACTCTCATTTCGGAGTTAAAATGTAACCCCAATAAAGAAGTTATTTTAACTCGAAATATGGGGTTAAAATTTTAACTCCCCCAAAAAGGAGTAATAGGGGAGTTAAAATAACTCCCTGAAAATAACAGTGTGATAATCCTAATAACCTGATATCAGTCCCAACATTTAGCCTAGACAAGGGCGAAACTTCAGTATTACAACTGGAGGAGTGTTAGCTTCTTTTACCCGACAAAAAAGATGGCGTGGATCAAGGCGAACCCGACCAACGAACTAAAAATTGGTTCAGGATATGGTCTATTTGAACAGTAATTTCAATCTATTTAAATCAAAAGAAAACATTCAACACAACCGATTACATTAAAATATAGAAACTGGGTTTGGTGGATATTCCAAGTGAGTATAGATATATACACAATTTAAGACCTAACCAGGAACGGTTGCGAAAAATGCAACCGTTCCTGGTTAGGTCTTAAATTGTGTATATATCTACTCACTTGGAATATCCACCAAACCCAGTTTCTAGTTCAACCAAGTGAAGTGCAAGAAAATCTTTGAAGTTTACTTTAAAATATGTTGCATTTTACACTTTAATGAATTAAAAAAGCACGTCTGTTTATTTCAACCAATGCAGACACGTCTACATTCTATATTATCTGAGATTTTCAGTTCTTCATACCAGTCCAAGCCTTAAGTGCTACATTAAAAACGCTGCTGATCCCGATGCGCACGTCTTTCACCAGCGTTGCTAGAGTGGGAACAATGGCTGGGATGAAACTATATAGATACAATAACATAGCTGGCGTTCAAGTCAATTGTCAACATTTGCCCAACAAAGTCGCATTAATGTGCTTGATGAGGAAGACTAGAGGGGCGTCACACCCCTCTACACTCCCCCCGGTTTCGCCCTTGAGCATGCAATAGTAAATAACGGACCCTTTGCATGACACTTAGCATTATAATAGTGTTATCAAAAATCAGCGACTACAATCTGTTATTCCTTTTAAATCCTCGCCTTCCCTCTTTTCAATAGGAAGACAAAGCAAATACCCTTGCTTATAGTTGGAAACATATGAGACTTAGGGAACTCCCCCCGGATTATATGTTAAAAATCATGTATTTCCTTGTTTCATGTATAGTTTCCTTTATGTATGCCACCACACCCGGTCTAACCTGATCATGTTCCTCAAGAACTTCTCTGGGGGGGGGAGTCAAATAAGTTTTCTAAAGGCCGACATGTGAACTGGGGAAGACTATGTCCACATGCAAGCGTGTATATTAAACTAGAAATACATGCATGCAGAATCCTCTCGCCCATTCGAAGCAAACAATTTACTCGCCAAAAGTTATTGTAACTTGCAGTACTGAGCCGATCACTGTAACCATAGATATAATAAACCTAGATTGCTGACTCATACGTAGCCGATGCGTGACCTGCATGATAAATCCAAGATGGCCGCCATTCAGGGCAAAAAGACTATAAACTCTACGGGGAAATCCATATTTTTTGCATTTTGCGTCGTCCCAGTGTTTCGAATTCACTTAGATCAAACTTTTTTGGCAATAACTACTTATCGTGAAGGTTTTAGACGCAAACTGGACAGCTGGGATGAATTGATGTAAAAATATCGCTCGCCGAAATTTGTACGAAATCGTCACTTGGTCAGTTTGAGTGAATTACTCACGTTTTGTGGTTTTCGACATTTGTGGTTTTCAAGGCCAAAGACGTATACCTTGAAGGTTTTGGATGCAGAATGGACCGTTTGGGATGAATTATATTAAAATATCGCTCGCCGAAGCTTGACATGAAAATGTCACTTGCTCAGCTCGAGTCATTTACTGCAGACAAGTACTTTAAATGTACTTGGTTTAATACATTTAGGCATTAGATATTTTGAGGAATATTCGGAACATTACTTAGAGGATAAAAGTAATGTCTGTAACAGGCTTTACTTGCTGAGACGACTGGGATTACAAAAAGCAATAAAAATAGGAATTAAAATTGGGAATGGAAAATGAGATTATGGTCCCTCCCCCACCTCTTACAACCCTCTGACTTCTTTCCCCAGTTTTTGTTTCCTTTTATAGTATTTTTGGGGCTCACTTAAATCTGGGGCTCATCGAGCAATTCCTCCTGGGCAGCCTTGGAAAATATAGCTTACTAAATGTCGTGTTAAAAAGAACCATAAATAGAAAACACTAACATATTGCTAATCTGGACATTCATTCTCACTAGATGACATGTCAAGAAATTTAGTTTTGGACATGCATTTTATTGAGGTTCAACAAAGGATTAATATATTTTCACTATAGACATGATAATTAATAGTAGTATAACAATGTACGGATTTCATCCAAGCATACATGAAACTATGACGCGCCATATATTTCATTATTCTAATAATTAATTTATTCGGATGTGAATTAATTTATTCACACTTTGAATTAGTTTATTCACACCTTGTGAATTTATTTTATTCACACTTTATCAATTTATTTTATTTACACTTTGTCAGATTTATTTTATTCACACTTTGTCAATTTATTTTATTCACACTTTGCCAATTTATTTTATTCACACTTTGTCAATTTACACAATTTAGCCTGTTATTTAGTGAACTTTTATATAATTTATTCATTGCAAGATGCTTCCACATATGCAAAGGCAATTTTTCCTTTACCGATTCTTTATAAGGCAAAATATTTGAGCCAAGATGACCAAACGATGACCAGGTCAGGCGGATCTGATTTATAGGTAAACATTAACAGAAGAACATTTACAGATCCTGGTACAATTTGTAGTTAACAAACCTGGAGAAATCCATGCAGTCCTTAATACAACGTTGCGACGGGAAATTTAGGAATCTAGAGAAGATATTTTGGCGGAATTTTTGGCGGTAAATTGTCGCCTCCTGCGTGAATCGTGATCTCGACAGGTTCTCGGTCATGGCGGGTGTGAACAACGTTTCAACACCTATTCAACGAGCTGCAGAGGCTTTAAAAACTCTGCAATCTTTAAACGATGCAGACATAGAACGGGTTGCATCACTGTCTACCCAGCAATCTCATGTAAATCCTGCTCCTCAAACAGCATTATCGCCATTACGTTCAGAACTTGCTCAGCGTTTTCCAACACTCAGAAACAGGTCGCATTGTTAACGCTCTGTTGGCTCGATGAATATTAATACCTCAAATACTTCAAAACGACGAGCTCACACCAGATCAGTATCATCAACATTGAAACGGGGAAGACCTGTAAGTAAATCTTTGATTTATAAGGATCTTGTTATCATCCCACATCCAGAAGCCTCCCGAGTACCAACCCACAAAAATCGTGTGGAATTAGAAAGGAAAGGCTTAGTGGTGTCAGAGTTTCCTTTCGATAAATCATTGGACGCGGCAACGTTATCCGAATGAAGGAGCAACTTCCATTGGCTTATATTCCGTTTCAATTTTTAGTGTATTTCAGGCTTGTTATGGGTCACTGGTACTACCCAAACTTGCTGAAGGTGTTGATTTAACATGTGAAGTGCTGGTCAAGGCTGTGTTTATGTACGATTGTTGGAAGAATTTAAGCCTGAAGAAGGAGTCTAGTGATGGTTTTCTTACGAACATTTTTGCTGATGAGCCAGAAGGTTTTGTTACACATAAGTATTGCACTTTAAATAACTAGATAGCAAATGTTTTGGATTTGTCATGAGTTTCAAAATAGAGAATATGAGAACAGGCAAGGTAATAGGGAGATGGAAATTCAAATGAAGTGACTGAATTTTAATCAGCAACTGGGTATATTCATAATGGTTTCTGAGTCAGTTGCATATTACATTTTCAATTATTTCCATTTTCTTGTTTGAATTAGAGGATACAAATGTAGTTATTCCAGAATTCAATGATGATCCTGTTTATGCTTACGCTGATCATGGCACTGAAAATCACCTGTCAGGTGGGAATATAATTATTCTAGGTGTTATTACCATAAATCTTCTACTATACCAGGCCACCCTAATATATCCCCAATCAAATAGGTCCCCGTCTCTAATTGGAAAATGAAATTTATCAAGCACGTTCTCCGCTCCACAATTAACTAAGTAAGTGTATTATTGTGTATTGGTTGGACTTATTAATTGGCTGGATGTCCATGTTCGCTTTCTGGAACAATTCACAAGATTTTCAGTGAAACTTAATGGTAGTCTCTCTTTTATTGTTTATAGTAAGTAACTCCCTCGAATCTCCTGTTATTGTGATTGATCGAAACAATGGATCATCTAATGCTGAATCTGAAGAACTTCTCCATGTTCTAGCCAGTGATGATTACCAGATCGAGACACCGCCTCCATTACTAGTACGTGAAATTGTTATTAAGAGAAGCAACATAGTCAAGTCATTGATTTCAGAATTCGAGGACAATGACATTCCAAAATACACTCTTGTATTTGTGTTTATGGGAGATAACGGAATCCGGGAGAGTGATAGAGGGAGTGGAGTCATAAACCAGTATCTAGTTGTGTTGATTTTGGTATCATAAAATGGATGGGTTAAATCTTCCCTTAATTTTAATTATTTCTGAAATATCTGAAGGGTCAGTTTAAAATCTTTGTACAATCGAAAAGGCAATGGCACTGCATTGATGAAACATAACTAAAACGAAGTTCGCAGACGCTGCAAACATTTGGAATATTTTTCACATTGCGACATAAACTTTGACAATTCCAAGCATTGGCTAGTGAAAACAGGTGCAATTACAGTAGCAGTATAGTTGGTTAATTCATTCATCAGCAATTATCGAAACACTGTCGAATAGCAAGTTTTCAGTTTTATGAATCTGTATTTTTGCTCTGTTTACACATATGACCATGACATTAGCCTTGTACATTACAAGGCTTTATATACTACATTTTACCACATTTACACTGTGGATTTATTTACTGTTTAGGATAACTTGTTATCACCTATTACTTGTTATCATTATATTAATTGTCTTAACTGACGTCAAGACTCGTGGTCATTTAACTCAAATTGAGAGATCAATTGAATACATTGCATGTATAAACCTTTCCGTCCCCGGTCCCCTCTGAGGGGATCACAGTTAACTTCAAGGTAAATTCTCAGTTCAGCATTCAAGTCTATTTCAACTCGGGGTACATTGACCTGATAATCATCCTCATCAATTGGTAGTAGTGCGTCCATATCAACCCCATAATTAAGCAAGTCACTTTCGCTAAGAACTCCTTCAATTCCAGAATACTCAGAATTGATATTTAACAAAATACCGGCAGTAAAAAGCTGTAAAGGAGACATGTTATTCTCAGATGACAAAGGATGATTCTGCCACTGAGCAATAAATTCCTGCAATTTATTCGTTGAATGTAAAGATAATGCAGAGCAAATATATGCACATCATTTAGGGGATCCAAGTTTTCAGATTCCTCCAATTCACTGAATATTAGTTTGGCAAAGAAACAAAGCACACCAGAATATATATCACGGTGAATTCTTTCCACTCTGGTATTATGAACTGAGCTCCCAGTTATAATACTTCCTCTTCCTAGTCCTCTTGTTTCCAGCATATAACGAGCTACTTCTAAGTTCTCCAGTCCGTGGTCGCTTCGTACTCTGGATAGTAAACCAAAGTGATCAACGCCCTGTGTAAATAAATGCAAAACAGTGTCTGCACGGTTATTGTCAGCACAGTGAGCATAAATTATCATGCGTGAATATCCGTCCACGCAACAATGGACCACAAGCCTCCACTGGATAAGCTTGTGGTTACCATCGATATGCCATAACGCATTAGGTGTAGGAACACTGTACTTTCGCCTGTAAATGACAGGCCTCCATCTCAAAGCAGTATCAAGAGGATCCACTTTGCGGAGACATTCACGTACTCTCCAAAACCTCGACTTCGCAATGCCCCCATCAGACGTATTTCACCAATGTTCGGGGCATAGGTTCGGGGTGATGCTGCGAATGTCTTGCACAACATATTCTAAATGGTCATCGGTAATAGTAGACCATTCATCGGCTTCTTTACTTATATCTAATGCCAACCTTCGTCTTGAAAGAGTACTCATACTGATGCCAAGAAGACGGGAGATACTGCTCCAAGTGAAGTGCATATCTCGTAAAAATTCTATTTGCTCTTTCTCTATCATGAAGGAGGGTCTTCCTGGCCCTTCTATATTTTCACGAAATGGAACAAAATATCCAAAGTGTCTATCGGTTGAAGGTGATTGAATATAATTAGTTATGGCGCGCTTTAGTTCACGGGTGGTTTCCATACAACCAATCAGGATGTCGTAAAGCCTTTGATCATTTATCAATTGTTCGTTTTCTTCAGGGTAGTCTAAGAGTGTTGCTGATATCTGCTCTGTCAACAGTTGCAGTGTACAGGATGCCTCGTCCAACCTTCGATTTACAGTTTCGATATATTCATCAGTAACCGCCCCTACATTCTCGTCGAGATCTCCCAACTCGCCCAGCAATCGTTTTAGTTCGTCAATAAAGACTCGAAGACCATGTTTATTTCTTTCTCGTGCGACAAAACGCGCCTTTTTCGAATACGTTTCTTATTTACAGTATAAATAGATTTGTCTTAAATTAACTGAAACTCTAACAACTCGCAATGCATTAACAAAGTGTGAATAAAATAAATTCACAAGGTGTGAATAAAGTAATTCAAAGTGAATAAAATAAATTGACAAAGTGTGAATAAACTAATTCACAAGGTGTGAATAAATTAATTCAAAGTGTGAATAAACTAGTAATTCAAAGTGTGAATAAACTCATTCAAAGTGTGAATAAATTAATTCATATCCGAATAAATTAATTATCAGAATAATGAAATATATGGCGCGTCATGTGAAAGTGTTAAGTTTAATGAACTGAATTTATTTTATAGAGGTTTATATTTCACGACCACCATGGAAAGTCTGGCCGATGCATACTTGATATTTTTCAGTACATGAACAGGTTGCACACTGTTACTGTATTGTTAAATGTTAAGTTAAATGTTTTAAAACAATACTGAAAATCAGAAACAACACTCAAATTTGCAGTGCACTTGCCACAATTTTGCACACTACACACTGTCACACTTGAATTTTTCCCTGCTGCATAAATGTTTCCTTGTCGAAATCTGCCATATATTACCCAGTCTGGTCTCATGATCTCCCCGGGAAAAGCCTAATCAATATAATGTTCAGAATTCTTCCTTTCATGAGTAATGCTGTCTGCCATTTCATACAGCGAGTTCAAATAGGCTGCATTGCACACATACCATGTCTGTGTGTCAAATTTTACCTCTAGGTGATATTTAATTGGCATCAGTTAACAGTGGACTTAAATACTGCTTTTATCCTCTAAGTAATGTTCCGAATATTCCTCAAAATATCTAATGACTAAATGTATTAAACCAAGTACATTTTAAGTACTTGTCTGCAGTAAATGACTCGAGCTGAGCAAGTGACATTTTCATGTCAAGCTTCGGCGAGCGACATTTTAATATAATTCATCCCAAACGGTCCATTCTGCATCCAAAACCTTCAAGGTATACGTCTTTGGCCTTGAAAACCACAAATGTCGTTTATAAAATACTCTAAACCAGAGTAATTCACTCAAACTGACCAAGTGACGATTTCGTACAAATTTCGGCGAGCGATATTTTTACATCAATTCATCCCCAGCTGTCCAGTTTGCGTCTAAAACCTTCACGATAAGTAGTTATTGCCAAAAAAGTTTGATCGAAGTGAATTCGAAACACTGGGACGACGCAAAATGCAAAAAATATGGATTTCCCCGTAGAGTTTATAGTCTTTTTGCCCTGAATGGCGGCCATCTTGGATTTATCATGCAGGTCACGCATCGGCTACGTATGAGTCAGCAATCTAGGTTTATTATATCTATGACTGTAACCATGGTAACACGCAACACAGTCAACATGACAAGACTGTATATTTATTTTGTAAATTTGTACATAATGGTAAAATGGGCTATTACATTTGATATCCGCACCCCCCATGTCGAGGACCTTGATTTTCAAGGGGGTTAATTACACACTTTTTCCAGACGGGGAAATTGAAGAATATGTGAGAAAATTGCAGTTTGCAGAGGGGTTAATGTGTAAAAATGCACTTCCAAAGGGGTTGAAGACTCTTCCAGATTTTACACAGTCAGTTACACAGATTTTTTTGCATTCCGGAGGGGTAAAAATCATGAAAGGCACAAGTCCTCGACAGGTGGGCTATGGTTTTTAAATGTAATTGCCCAATATTGAAAAGGTTTGAACTTTTAACTATAAAATTATCAATTACCCAACTATATAAAGTAGGTATGTTATTATGTATTCTTTTAGTTTGATTTACTGTAAAATTAAACCTTAGGCTTAGGCTTAGACGAGTAGACCTCTCACAAAACGTTTCGAACTTTTCGTAATACTTCAACCGCTCTTTGAACAGTATTTTTATACTTCGTCTTCGCACTGGTTTTTGAAATGAAGTTTTTGAGATTTAATATGTTGTTTCTTATTCTATAACGTATTTGAATTAATATATACTAAAATACTTTTTTATCTACGCACCTTCAAACTCACAAACTATACTGCATGACAATTAGCCTGCTCGCAGACGTTGTTTTTCTCACGCCAAGCGACGAAAAACAAACGTCTGCTGAACCGAGCGCCAGAACGAGTTCTGCTATTTCACAACGTCTATTTTGATCGTCCAATCAAAATCTCTGATATAAAAGCGTGATTCTTGTGAAAATGCATAAATTAATTAATTATAACAATTTGCTCAAAGCTTCATTGAACTCCATATTGAATTTAAAATTATGCTAATTATGCTGAATATACCGCAAACGTCACTTTCCAGAATTTGGAAGGTAAATTCTGATTGGTTGAGGGAAAAATAGCAGAACTCGTTCTGGCGCTCGGTTCAGCAGACGTTTGTTTTTACAAAACGTCTGCAAGCAGGCTACATGACAATCGGCAAAAGCAAGTATGCAAAATAGACACTTACCCGTTTAAAACGATTTAAAACTCGAAGTGTTTTGAACGGGTAAGTGTCTATTTTACATATTTTAGTTTGTGGATTTGCAAAAGCGTATGCCACTCTTGACTCTGTGAGGTTATTATAATATCGATTAAACCTGAAAGGTATTTTAGGAAGTTTAAATTTGAATTTGGAAGAAACAACGTAATGTCAAAAACTTCATTTTAAAGATAAATTTAAAAAAATATACTATCAAAAAACAGTTGAATACTGAAAAGTTTTGACGTTTTTGTGAAAAGTCTAAGGTTAAATTTTACAGCAACCAAAGCTAAAAGAGTACGTAATAACATATCTACAAAGTGCAAATATTTATATTACTATTTTATCATTTTGTATGACAAGTAAAAAATTTTGTGTTGCTATGGTTACAATGATTGACTGAATACTTCATGTTACAATACATTTTGGGAAGTAAAATTCCTGAGTTCGAATGGGCGAGGGGATTCTGCATGAGTGTATTTCTAGTTTGTCTGTATTATTTCCTGACTCCTGAGTACAAAACGTACAATGTACAAAACTATATTTGAAAAAAGTTTGCAAAATGGCAGTCAAGTTTCTGACGTATCATTAAAAAACAAATTCTGTGTCTTAGCCAATCATGATGTTACTGGAGGAAGTGCTCGGCAGAAAAAAGTGAAGCAAAAAACATGGCGGATATTTGGCTTGCTGACGCCATATATGGTCCTAAATGCCCATGGTAATTACCACTGACAGGGTCAAGTTTGAGCCCGCGAAAAACTTTCACACCCCCTGGATTTGGAAAAAAAATATTTTAGCTTTTTCAGTATTAGAGGCAAACAAATACTAAAACCTCAAAAACTGATGTGGGCAAAGATGATATTTGAAACAAGAGCGAACAGGTATTAAAAATTCCGTAAATATTTCAGTTCACATGCTATTTATATTATTTCATGAAAAAATTGTCGAATAACATTATAGAATAATATACTTTATTCAGGCTTAAAAGAGGCTCTTGTATATGGTACAATATTGGACTGTGTATGCTTGTACGTATATTATTTTATCCACAAGTATTTAAATACTCTGCAGTGGTTGTAGAAAATAGATATATTTAACAATCACAATGTCAGTTTCTTCCCTCAAAGCAATGGAGTACTTTGTAATTCCACATTTTAGTTTCATACCAGTTTGTGATGTTCTGAATAAGCTGTGCGTATTTTTAGCATTTGGAAAATTATCTCTGTGAGCAGTATGAAGCCATGCAATTTGCAAATATCATATCTGGATTCTCTGAAGAATCCTAAGAACTGGTTATATATGAAGACATGAAACTATGTGCTACTGTCTTTAAAAGGGAATTAGGATATCAAAGAATCAGGGCTTTGTGTTTTGTGCCAATCTACGCATAATATAAGTGGTGCCAGAAGAAGGTAAGCGTGGTGGGGCCAGCTGATCTTGGAAAGGCGATTTCTATCTAGATTTCTGGTCAGATTTCTTAGGCTGGCTGGGGATACTTTCCATATTTGAAGCACTAGGATTGTAGTTACTGTGTCTGATAGGTTTTTACTATCACTTTGAATGAGAAACATATCCTTAAAAGGCCACTACAGTAGCTTATAAACCCTCCAATACCCAAATAAAAAAAAATAGGGGTAACTTCCCCCAGTCCACCATAATTCTGGTGTTCCTAGCTTATAGCGTAGCAGTTAGGTCATAATCTTTTGTTTTTCTCTTGTCGGTCCCTGTCTTTTTTATGCTTTTGTTTCTGCTGAAAACTTTACAACAACATTTGCATATTACTTATATACATCATTGCATAACTTTTCCCAAAGTAACACAGTCCTTTCTGTAATTGGTGAAACAAGCAACATGTTTGGAAATTAAAGATACAAAAGCATAATAAATTTTGTTTTATTTTAATTTGTCGTTTTCGAAGAATAATTACTAATTATCAGTACCGTAAATAATTTTAAGAATCAAACTGTATAATCAACTTATTATGGTATTATCAGTGGCATACCGAGCGGAGAAGTACAGTGGGTGTTACACCCACTTTTTAAAGAATCTGTCAGTAAGTTGACCTTGGTCTGTTGAAACATAAAATCTTAAAATAACTTGGTGAAACAACCAAAATAAGCAACATAACTGTGCGCTCGCTAGCAACCAACACTACATCCGTTTTTCTTCTTTTTGGTCCTGTGTCCTTGGTAAATTTTGGAATGGGCACCCCCCTAGTGGAAATGTTAGAACATGGTATGCCACTGGGTATTACTATAACTTTGTATCCTAATGATCTATGACTTTGCTCCGCCTGTTCAACATTTTGATGCCTTGTGCCATTTTTGTGGTACCTGCAACAGATGATTCCTACAAAATAGAAGAGAATAGTCATACCATATTATTATTATACATCCTTATACAACAATACTATCATATACATCTATGTTATTTATGCATGATACAATGCATGACCCGAATACTTTTTGCTCAAATTAGTTCTTTGTATATCACAGTTGTAGTCTGAAATGGAAATGAGAAACAATAAAAGTTACTTTGGTTGCTTATAAACAATGGTGTATAAAACTTTTAAAACTAATTAAAAACGCAAAGGCCCAAGCAACATGGCCAGCTCTGAATCAAAACAACAATATTTTATGTACATTACAAGTTTTTTATGTCTGTTTTTAAAATATAAATAAGTCGACTGAGTATATAGAACGCCGAGTAGAAAACTAGAAAGTGAATGCAAATCTTACCGGTGAGAAGCAATATTCTTCCTTTATAGTGCATTGTTGCATCCACAAGCGGAACATAAAGGTAATCGTTCCTCGACTTTGTGAAAAATGCAAAAATAGGAGAAAAATATCAAGATTTTTTAGCTCAAAAACAAAGGTCGAAAGCATAAAATATTAGTGCAAAAACCAGGAGGGTGAATGAGTTCGTCGGAGCACAGTATCGCGGTTGTCAGTGGTAATTACCATGGGCATTTAGGATCCTATATGGCGTCAGCAAGCTAAAATCCGCCATGTTTTTTGCTTCACCTTTCTGCCTGGCAAACATTAGCGGCACGTCCTCCAGATGTATTAAGCTGAGTGCCTAGGGTCCATGACATAATGGCGGACGACTTTGCATTCCGCTATGTTGTCACATACCCGGGTGTAAATATTCGAGCGGTATTAGTACCTTCGCACGGCGCTTCGCGCCGGCTCGGGGGACAAGCCTCTGTCTAGCAATCTCCTCAGATATTTCCCGAATGTATGCCACCACACCGAGTCTCACCTGGTCATGTTCCTCAGATACTTGACCATCAGCAATGATAACCAGGATATGATATTCTCCTGTCATCTTGACAATGTCAATTGCTTTATTAATAATTGGTACGAAGTTAGTTGGACCACTCATTGTAATACGTCGCACAACTTCCTTGTAGCATGATAACACTTCTTGGAATCCTCTGCAAGGCTTATCCATTTCGTCTAGAAGATATAATCCCGGTAAATATTAGGTGTTCTATAATATTTATCTTTTATAGAGCGTTTGCACATGGCGTCACAAAATTCATAAATTAAAGCTACAAAGCTGACTGCTTTATATTTTCCGTATGTCGTTACTAAGAATGTTCACCAAACATTTTGGGTTCGTACAATTATTTCTCCCTGAGTTATGGAGTTTTGAAAAATATTATTGCTGATGTCAGCATTATTTTCAAAGGATGTTAAAACTATGCTATACACACTAGGCGATTCCTAATCCAAACTTAAAAAGAATCTAAAGATTCCGGCCCTTATATTAGCATTTGATTTTAGGCCGCCATGTTGGTGTACTAACTCAACGCCATTTTGGAACGCCAACATGGCGGAGAAAAAACAAGTGCTCAAATGAAGCCGAATTTTAACCCAACCAAGCATTTTAGAACCAAATTGTGTCTATAACATAGTTTTAACAGCCTTTGAAAATAATGCTAACGTCAGCAAAAGTATTTTTCAAAACTCGGAAACTCACGGAGAAATAATTGTATGAACCCAAAAATTTTGGTGAGCACTCTTAATAGCGATCTAGAAAACAAGTGAGAAAGCCAGCTTTGCAGCTTTCGTAGTTAGATTTTAGAATTTGTCACGTGATAAGTGAAAACGCTCTATTAGGCTAATCAGTTAAAGCAATTTATTTTCTACTTTTTTGCACTCTTACATGCCTTGTCATGCCATGTTTATATTAATGTAAGCAAATAAGGAAACAAAATGCAATATGTGAGAGAATCCAATATAGCGCATTTAACGTAAAAGTTCTTATTCAAAAGTTCTTGGGTGGTTGACAAATATAGTATTGTAGAAGCAAACACATTTCGGCCAAATGTGGTAGGAATTTCCGCACGTAATACAATAGTTACCAAATTTGCAAACTTTGCAAGGCTATATTTTCCGCATTTTACAACATTTCGCAACCAAACTTTGCAATTTTACTAATTTTAGTATGTTCTTTCCGGCAATATACTTTTTTTTGCCTAGATCAAAAATTAGTCTATAATGCAAATTGTCTATTAATAATGGATATTGAACTGAGCGAATGGAGTGCAATTTGGTCTCAAATCAAACGCATGATTACGAAATCACAAGTTTGATTTACCAAAATTGCACGACACGAAGTTCAATTTCCACTTTATTACATTCATTTTGAAATACCTTCAGTTTTGCTGTTGCTCAAATGAAACTTGTTTTTGTTGACATTTTGACAATGTTTCATTGAAAATTTTGTTGATAATTTGGCCAGTATTATTTGGGAAACATTATGTTGTTTTTTTTATGCAAAAAACTGCAGTAACGCAGTCTAGGGTATTGACAATTTACAGTATGGTGAACAGATTTCTTCATTTGCCACTTGCCAGATCACATTTTTCATTAAATTGATTGGCTAGTTGAATTATATCACATTCAATCTGATTGGTTATGGCAAGTATACAAAATGGACACTTACGCGTTTAATAAAACGCTTTAAAACTAGAAAATCTTGTCTTTCTTCGCTCTTTTGACTGTTTTCCCCCCCGGTTAATTTTAACATGTGAAAGTCCTCTAAATAATTTTAATTTATCTCGTTTTCGAGACTTTGTTTGTCTGTTTATGTCCCGATTCCCGAGTACAAAACTGTTTTCTCTCGGTCTGAACTCGCGCATGCGCATAACATAGAAAACCGTCGATTGCATAATGGCGGACAATTTTGCATTCCTCTATGTTGTCACATACCTGGGTGTAAATATCCGAGCGGAATTAGTACCCTCGCACGGCGCTTGGCGCCGGCTCGAGGATTAGGTAACACTGACAGATTCACATTGTCATTGAATTGAACAACTCGCAAGGGAAATATATCTGCCTCAAAAACAGATTTCTTACCGCTTATTTCCTCATTCTTTTGCTGAAATTCCAATCAAAGAGGTCTATCTTAAGTATTTTAGCCTTGAATATTCTCCGTGATGACAATGGAATGGTAATATAGTTAAATTTAATATAGTCATTACTTATGGTAATATAGTCAAATTTTATTATAGGCTAGTATGATGGTAAAACTATCACTTTGGTGATTTCGCTAAAACCTGGCGCCAGTTAACCACATGTGAGAAAAATTATCCGACCAATCAAAACGCTGGGACGATAAATTTCACATGTGAAAAATATTGTCCGCCGTAAGGACACAATTTTCATCTCACCCATCTAGTGCACGGAAATCTCTATAAAATAATTAATTTAACTATGTTCTCCCAAGCTGTGAGAACTGCCAGCTATCTTACTCTACGTACGCTGTCACCACAATCACTTATAAATACTTTAGAAATTAGCATCTTCCAGCAAACCTGATAGGGAGAATACATCTTTATCCTTTGTAATCGAGTCTCCAAATCCAAAAGCTGGGATAAGATTATCATCATCTAATGGCTCTAATGTCTGACCTAAGACAGAGATTACTTTTTGATAAGGATTATCACGAAATAATCCCAAATGATGCATTGAACCACGGCGACCATAACGTTCATCTACTTTCTCAGAAATAGCATGAAGTGATTTCTTAGAAAATGTTTTCCTCCCTTGCCATTCATTACTTGCAGTGAAATCAATTCCAAGAACAAGTTGACATTTTTCCAGACCAGCTTTCCGTATGGCGCAAGAGACTTCTTTCAAGTTGAGAAATTCGTTAACAATAGCGTCAAACGTTAGAGCACCAGTAGGCAGCCGAGATACATCCACTATCCTTGGTTCGCGTCTTGATATTTGATAATCTTTCAGCAGTTTGAGTAACAACATTATGATTACCATAGTAATCAAAGATAGCATAGAGAAATACAATGCGTTTATGTCCAAATCCATATGATATATATCCAACACCCTTGACCAGAAAGATAATTTTAAGCGGGTTTCACTGAAGGCGTAAAATGGGAACTGGGATTTTTCTCTATTTTTAGAGTAAAATGGGATTGGCATGGTCCACCAGATATAGGATTTGCACCAGCAAATTTGCTACTGGAAATGGGATTTACCATGCTGATGAGTGAGTCGGGTGTCTGGAATTCAGAGAAAATTTTACTCCACTCATCCTTTTTTTATCGTGTTATTTTGATGATCAATAAACATATTCAGTGGTATAACAGGGAAAAAATGGAATCTGCAACAAATTTATCAGTGCTAGATCTTTGCAAAGAGATATCACCTGCTAATCATATTCCTATACATTAACACGCTCAATGGGCCTTATGCGCTAAAGCAAAGCATCACGGTAGTTTAGTTAACTCGCTCGAATTTTTCATCATGGTGGCTGTTTACTTTGCGTATGAGTGTGTGAAAATATATGGAAAGTACTCGAGAAATATTTTAGCGAAGAATTGGAAAAAAGCTTTTATAAATTCCTTGAGGTTTACTTTAAGCCAAGTTAGTCTTACGGAATTTCTACAAGCCATAGATTTTGAGATATTTAACATGGCGAACACCGAGTGTAAAGTGAAGCACACCTTCGATCGGACATGGACAAGTACAAATTTTAACATCTCGCACATGCAAAGGTGAGTTCGTAGCTAAAATTTATGTAAAATAAGTAAGACACCCATATCTATTGCCTGCAAAAAAAGTTCGGCGATCGCACTGTTTTTACAAGCTCTAGGGGCGAAAATGTCCCCACACGTAGCCAGCTCAAACCAAACATGCTTTGATCAAGTGTTCCATTTGCAAACCAAAACATTGAGGTTGTTTGGCGCGAAAACTATATGTTCAATGTATCGGCTTTTTGTAGTTTTTCATGGTCAAAGATTTACTTACTATTGTAAGAGTACTTTTAAGTACTATTCACTGCTATTACTGTACACTGTTTGAAGAGTTCAAAAAGGATATTTTGTTCGTGCATTTCTGTTTGTATTCGGTTGTTGTTTTACGCGTTTTGGTGCTTTCGTTTGGGAAAAAGAAATGGATGAAACGGATAATATATCTGTTGAACAACGTTCAGAGTGGACTAAGAATCTCAGAGGCATTCCTCCTTTTACACACGAGCTTCTTAAACAGCATTTAATTACTGATACTTCGAGGAGACAAGGAAAAACACCTAATGCACATAAACATAAGAAATATGGCCACCAACTTTTTAAAGAGAAAATGGTCACGAAACTACAAGTTAAGCCGGATATTTTAAAAGGAACTGAGCGGTTTTTTCTTGTTAAATGCAATGTACATGCTTCAATGAAAAAGGTGCAATACACTGTATATGTCCACTTTCACCAGGACACAGGAAAAGTGTCATAATTATGCAAGTTGTACATGTGTAGCTGGACAAGGTGGTTTATGCAAGCATGTAGCTGCCTTACTTTTCCAAATTCTTGACTTCATTCAGCTTGAACTAACTGAAGTCCCAGACGACTTAACATGTACCCAGTTACTACAACAGTGGCATGTGCCAGCAAGTGAGGACCTTAAGACTGCTGTCTTGTTTGATAATGTGAAATTTACAAAGGCAACTTCGACCAGGACATGCTCTAACACTCAGAAAATCACCAACCCAGCTCCTCCTTTTGCAAAAAATGTGACTGGAAATGAAATTAAAAAACTTAAGGATGGATTAAAAACTGTAGGTACATGCAGCTATCTTGAAACCCTTTTAGAATCAAATGATTGTCAGCCTTTTGACCATAATGAATTTCTGGTAGAAATACCATCCAAAAAGAAATTTACAGAAGCTCAGGAAAGTGCCAATCAATTATTTAATGTGGAAATAAGGGATTCAGTTCTAAAAGACATAAACACTCCAAATCTTTCCCAAATTTCTAAGCATTTACCAAGCCAAGAATACAAACAATTTGTTCAAGAACGATTGATCAAAACGAAGGAACAACTACTTGACATTGAGTGCAACACAAGGGGGCAGTCAAATAACACCCTGTGGTTTGAAGAAAGGCAATTTCGGCTAACAGCGTCAAATTTTGGGTGTGTATTAAAGCGCAGGGAAAGTATATTTCCAAAATCAATACTTGCCAAACAGTTTACATATATAAATAATAAAACAAAAACACCACAACCATGTCTATGGGGACAGACAAACGAACAAAATGCAATAGCGAAATACTTAGAAAAGTGTGGTCATGATGGACACATTATCAAAGCATGTGTTGAGTGTGGCTTGGTAATTAATGCAGAAGTTCCATGGCTAGGTGGGAGTCCAGACTGTCTCCTGCATGACCCCAGTGAGGAGGAACCATTTGGTATTGGCGAGGTCAAATGTCCATTTTCAAAGAAGGACATGACAATTGAAGATGCGTGTTGTGAACCTGCATTTTTTCTTCTGCCTGCAAGTAAACTTAACCCTAGACCTACTTTGAAGAAAAATCACAACTATTATTACCAGGTACAAGGACTAATGGCTACCTGTAATCTAGAATGGGCAGATCTCATAGTTTTTACCAATGAAGATGTGTTTACAGAAAGGATTTATTTTGACAATGAGTTATGGAGCAAAACAATGTTACCTAGACTGACTTCGTTCTACTTTTCATACATTTATCCAGAACTATTCAAAAGAAATTAAACTATTAGTTATAACTATGATAGTCATGTCTTTAATTTAAATAAATCTAATTTTCTTCTGAATCTGAATCAGACTTTTCACATATCAGTGGTGGGTGGAAAAGAGTTAGATAAGTACAAATAACCCAAACTTTGTTTAGTTCTGATGCCATGGTCAATGGAAAAACATTCTTTAAAATTCTGAAGCATTTAACGCGTTGAATTGCCCTTTCAACATGAACTCTCACTGCTGCGATTTTCCTTGTGTCATTTTCATCCGAAACTGACAGCTGAGGGGCTCCATTTAAAAATGGTGGGATATTAAGTTTCACCCCATCTGGCATATCATCGCCAATATCAAAACCTCTATCTGCCATCACATAATCGCCTGGCTCTAACATCTTCAAAATGCCACAGTCATTTGTGACTTGCTTATCGCTTGATCTCCCAGCATACAACTCAGATACAAATGTTGGATATCCTGCAGGGGATATTCCAATTAGCGCTTTGGCAGTATTATGGTTTTTATATGAAGAGTAAGTTGCTGACTGGCTCCTAAATGATGTTGGCATTTCAATGTATATTTCGGTGCAGTCGATAAATACACGTGTTTTTGGGTAGGCATTCCTGAAAGCTTGTGGCATTGTTTGTTGAATATGCTCACGTGATGCCCATATGGGAAGAGCTCGTAGTCTATGGTAAAGAAATCCTAACCAGGTAGTCTCGATTCGTGAATACTGAGGTTGTGAAATTCCGAATCGGTGTGCAATATCTTGGCCCAATAGTCCACATCTAAGTCGAACTAAGACCATGAACAACTCTTGTTCTGGTGATAAAGACCTAGCTCGGCCATGCTTTGATTGTGCTGCAGATGCATGTTCAATGTTATTAGAGCCAGCATACATTAGAAAATTACAAGCCGGTTGTAAATAGTCAAAGAATACTTTGAATGTTGCATAGTTGGGAAAACTGGTGTAAAATTTAAAGTTTGAATCACTTGCAATAACATGTTCAATTCTAAGTACACACTGTTGATATTTCTTTGATAGGTCCTCATAGTTTTGTTTAAGTTCAGCATGTTCACTTTTTACTTTCTGCAGCTCCTCATTCATTTTATCTTTTGGTTCTGCAACTAGACTACTAGTGCTACTGTGTGCTGGCTTAGAACATGAGCTTTTTCTTCCTGCACTACTATTTTTTGTCTCTCTACATGACATGGGGCCAGTTGGTAATGAGTTTAATACTTTCTTGCCATCAGGAAAATGCACTGAGCAAACTTTGTGGCTTTTTAGCGGTTGTTTTTTTATTCCTAATAAATTTAGCCATGTTTCTTTTAAGTTCGTCTCTCGAGGAAATTGATGGAAGGATAATTCCGGATTTTTTAGACTGTTGCTTTTACAAAGCGGCACACAACAAGTAGTTCCTCCTTTCTTTTTGGCAAGTTTACAGCCGGTTTCATCCATTTCTTTTTCCCAAACGAAAGCACCAAAACGCGTAAAACAACAACCGAATACAAACAGAAATGCACGAACAAAATATCCTTTTTGAACTCTTCAAACAGTGTACAGTAATAGCAGTGAATAGTACTTAAAAGTACTCTTACAATAGTAAGTAAATCTTTGACCATGAAAAACTACAAAAAGCCGATACATTGAACATATAGTTTTCGCGCCAAACAACCTCAATGTTTTGGTTTGCAAATGGAACACTTGATCAAAGCATGTTTGGTTTGAGCTGGCTACGTGTGGGGACATTTTCGCCCCTAGAGCTTGTAAAAACAGTGCGATCGCCGAACTTTTTTTGCAGGCAATAGATATGGGTGTCTTACTTATTTTACATAAATTTTAGCTACGAACTCACCTTTGCATGTGCGAGATGTTAAAATTTGTACTTGTCCATGTCCGATCGAAGGTGTGCTTCACTTTACACTCGGTGTTCGCCATGTTAAATATCTCAAAATCTATGGCTTGTAGAAATTCCGTAAGACTAACTTGGCTTAAAGTAAACCTCAAGGAATTTATAAAAGCTTTTTTCCAATTCTTCGCTAAAATATTTCTCGAGTACTTTCCATATATTTTCACACACTCATACGCAAAGTAAACAGCCGCCATGATGAAAAATTCGAGCGAGTTAACTAAACTACCGTGATGCTTTGCTTTAGCGCATAAGGCCCATTGGCTGTTGTTACAGTGCTGCTTTTTCTAAACTATTCCGTTTGCCGTCCACATTTGGAAAATTCTTTGTGGAGAGAAAACTTGCTTTCCACGAACTTTTTGTCTCCTAAAGAGTTCAGGAACATTTTTTGCTCCCCAAGTGTAATTTTGTATGGAAAAATAGAATTTCTGTGGTTTAGTCATCTTCTTGCCCAAACTTAAAGTCCAAGAATTTATAAGAAAAAGTACACATTTTTGAAATGGCCCCAAAAGTAAAATAATGAAATTCCCCAACTTCTGTGCATGGCTTATATACCCTGCACACGTTTGTGGCGGAGTTTTGGCGACACTCAATTTTTTCCCTAGTGCATGGACAGTTCTTTGAGCTTACCGATGGTGCTTTATGAACTGTCAAAGTAGTAACAATATTTTGAGTTCATTAATTGCGGATATTAATTACTAACAGCGGTATTTACATTTTTTTTCCTGATGCACTCGGGCTGTGAGTTGCCGAACATCCATCCCAACCCTTTACCTGAATGTTGTTCAACATTGTGACTTTACCACCAACTAATAAGGGGACAAATGGACAAGATAGACAATATATCACGTATCAGTATAACCACGTTCCATCACAAATCGTGCATTCTAATTTGTTGCTCAACCGTTGTCCATTCGGGATCAACCACGTTTTGGAAATAATTTTAAATATCTAAAAATATAGCTTTCGTTTTGGAGGAATTTTTGGAGTTTCCGATAGAAAATTCTATCCTTGCATGGCTACGACAGTTGACTATAGACTAGCAAATGCACGACAGCTCCAAAACTCCAACTCGTTATCTAATTAAGAAATAGAAAACATTTTCCGTGTTTCTATGCACTTATAGAAACACGCGTGGGAGTTTGGGAGAACGAGAAATAATCAGTGGGAAAACGAGCCCGTAGGGCGAGATTTTCCACGTTATTTCGAGTTCTCCCAAACTCCCACAAGTGTTTCTATAAGTGTATAGAAACACAGGAAAAAATGTTTTCTATTTCTTTTATAATATAACTCAAAAGACATTTTTCAAACTCGATTAACTTACAAATTCTCATTACGTACGCATGCTGACCTTTGCTCGTCAATTTCGCCGCAAGAAAACAACTCTGTTTGCAAATGAACAGTCAAAAATGTGTAAAAACATTAAAATTGTTTTTAAATAGTATTCAAAGTTTTATAATTCGAATTAAATTTTTTTTTTATGATTTTAAATTTTGGCGGGACAATTTCCGTGTTTCTATACAGTTATAGAAACACGCTTCTCGACCAATCAGCACGCGCGTGCTATAAATGTTATATTATAATAAGTAATTAGACGCTTCCGAATAATGTCCAAGCTATTCGATGAAATTGATAAATATTGTGCAATTCGACAGGCGGACAGCATTTTGAAGTTATAGTGTTATAAAAGTTTAACATCGATCATGTCAAAATTGATCCCTGTCACAGAGAAGTTACTTGTAATTGCACAGCACTTCGAGGAATGGCACTTCGACTTTGTCTGAGATTTAATTTGAAGCTAGAAGTAGTATATTAAATTTAACATACGCAGGATTATCGCAAGGAGGCCAAAATTAATTTTAGTCCGTATAGATAATTATAATTGTCTAAACTAAGCATCTCGCCTTAATATTGGCTCAAGCAATATGCCAATATCGTCTCTGGACAATGTGTTTACACAAGAATAACTTTAAAAATATAATATAAGAGGCAGGCTAAGCATGAAAATATAAAATATATCAGTGGTAGCTACATATTTTCGTTCTCGTAGTGTACACCCATGATATACATTGCCTTGTTATACATTTTCTTACTGGTACTGGTAGCGAAATTCCGATTATATAAGATGCTATGTTTCAATTGTGATTCTAAATGTCAATATATATCACAATAACTAAACTTTCAAAAGCATTTTTCCGCCGGGGTCTAGTTTTAATATGATTAGAACTTTGAAGTCCCTGTCGATGCAGCATACAAATGAATAGGAAGAAATGTTATCATATTACCGGTGAACTCATCACAACATTTCATATTATATATATATATATATATTTGTTTAGGTCTACGAAACGCAAAGAGTGCTCGACAGCATATAGTTAGAGCAAATTATAGATTTTCGCTTACCTCAAAACTGGTCTGCAACAGGCTGTTTAATCTGTAAAAGAATCATCAGGCAGTAACAAGTATCGAAAGAAATTACCGCTTATATGCTTCCTGCCGGAACGTGGGGGTGTATGTGGGAGACAATGTGTGCATTCATGAATCAAATTTACGCGTAGTAAACTTTTTAGATGTAACTTTCGACCTTCACAATGGAAAACATAGGCCCTATAGGAAGCCCAATGACGATCCACTATACATACATATGCGCTCTAATCACCCACCGAGCATCACAAGGCAACTACCTGCATCAATTAACAAGAGCATCGCACTTCTTTCTTCAGATGAGCAAACTTTTCAGGAATCTGCACCCATATATATCAGAACGCACTTATATAGGCATAGCAGCTTTAATTATGAACTTAGCTGCACTCAGCACACACCGCAACAACAACGCAGGAATAGGCAACGCAACATCATTTGGTTCAACACTTCAACCCACCATTTAGCAAGAATGTTAGCACAAACATAGGTCGTAATTTCCTTAGTCTAATTGACAAACATTTTCCACCGCACCACAAGCTACATAAAATTGTTAACAGAAATACAGTTAAAGTAAGTTATAGCTGCATGAACAATATCAAGTCAGTAATCACTAAACACAAAACGCGCATATCTAGGAATAACAAGCCACAGGACAGGGACACTACAAATTGCAGTTGTAGAGAAAACACCATTTTCCCGTTCCAAAAACAATGCATGACTAGGGACATAGTATACAAAGCAACAGTCTCAGTAAGCAACACAAACACGATCAAAAATTACATTGGCATGACTGCAACCACATTCAAAGAGCGATTGGCAACCACACTAAATCTTTTCAGCGTAAAAAGCATGCAAATGACACGGAACTTTCGAAATATATTTGGACATTGAAAGAAAACAATAAGGATTTCAGTACTAATTGGCAAATTTTAAAACATTCTATTTCGTACACGGGAGGATCAAAACGATGCAATTTATGTTTAGAAGAAAAATTTTGTATTTTGAAAGAAAAAAACAAGAATTATTTACTCAACAAAAGAGCTGAAATAATTTCACGGTGTCGTCATCGTAACAAATTTCGCGTAAACAACGCAACAAAGCCATGAATGCACACATTGTCTCCCACATACACCCCCACGCTTCGGCAAGAAGCATATAAGCGTTCATTTCTTTCGATACTTGTCACTGCCTGATGATCTTTTACAGATGAAACAGCCTGTTGCAGACAAGTTTTGAGGTAAGCGAAAATAAATTTATATATATATATATATATATACGTGTAGGTTAAGGTCTACGAAACGCAAAGAGTGCTCGACAACATATAGTTAGAGCAAATTATAGATTTTCGCTTACCTCAAAACTTGTCTGCAACATGCTGTTTCATAAGAATATCCCTATACCATCACAGGACGCTTATTTGAAAAATTTGATTGAAAAAGTGGAAAGTGTAATAAAACGTCCCACATACACCCCCACGCTCCGGCAGGAAGTATATAAGCGGTCATTTCTTTCGATACTTGTAAACTGCCTGATGATTCTTTTACAGATGAAACAGCCTGTTGCAGACAAGTTTTGAGGTAAGCGAAAATCTATATATATATAGATGAAAATCTATATAATCTATATATAGAATATTTCTAAAATTCATTAATTATTCATAAGCAAAATAAAAGGAAACTCATGACCCGTAGCGGATCTATATATTTGATATAGACTTGCTCAAATTTTCTCCTTCAATTTTTACAGCGTAGATAACATCAATCTTCAAAATTCCAACGCCAGTGAGCGTACAAAACGAGTCATTTTAGAAGTCATATACAAACCTTGCAGTTCGGTCTTTATCAGATCTAAAACACTCGGCTGCGCCTCGATGTTTTAAATCAGATAAAGAACTCTCGCGCGGTTTGTATGTCTGGATGTGCATGTGTCTGAGTATTGTACCACATGCGCTTGGTGAGGGCAAGAGTATGGTGTATAAATACGAAGTCACTCGCATCTAGACTGCGTTACAAGCTGCACTGACGAGCCGTTGAACGGCGAAACATGCATGTCTGCAGATTTGACTATATATATATATATATATATATACGTGTAGGTTTAGGTCTACGAAACGCAAAGAGTGCTCGACAACATATAGTTAGAGCAAATTATAGATTTTCGCTTACCTCAAAACTTGTCTGCAACAGGCTGTTTCATCTGTAAAAGAATCATCAGGCAGACTTTTACAGATGAAATAGCCTGTTATAGATCTGTTTTAGGTAAGCGAAATCTAAATTACACGTATATATATATATATATGTATTCGGTCTACTCTCAAAACCTGCAACAGGCTGTTTCATCGTTAAAGAATCATGAAACAGGCTGTTGCAGACCAGTGATTGTTGCGAAAACTTGTCTATAATTTGCTATGTTGTCATCACAGGCTGTTTCATCATTTGCTCAATCTATATACGTATATATATATATATACGTATATAGATTTTCGCTTACCTCAAAACTGGTCTGCAACAGGCTGTTTCATCTGTAAAAGAATCATCAGGCTATGTATATATATATAGTCAAATCTGCGGACATGCATGTTTCGCCGTTCATAACTGATATACATTGTAGAATGATAGTGGAGATCAAGCTGTCACAAAAATATTGACAAGGGAAGGGGGCTTAGGTCTATATGTGAAGGCAATTCATAATAATAATAATAACATTTCTATAGCGCTTATATATATATACATTACTGTTCTAGGCGTCTTACATTGTAAAGCAGTCTGTATAGCCTGATTAGTGACTCTTACTATATAGTTCTTACATTTAAAATAGCGAAATAGCACTAATTTTCAATATCATCAGACTTACCACGAAATTTATTACTTTCTTTTATTTGCTTGCTTGCAGACGATTGATTTTAGACAGCTAAACATAACAATATGCAAAATAACCTCGTTTTAGTAATATAGGCTTTATAAAACTGTGTCTTGACTTGTATTTATGCCATAAAGTTGAATTAAGCTCGTGATAAAATTAGTCGTTTGAAGGCTTAAAATGATACCGATAACACAATAAATTACAAGACTTCTTCAAAGCACTTAAGCACAACGCTTTCACAATAATTTATTCAAATTTACCGAACTATTGAACAGGTAATGCAATATGTTTGTTTACATCTTAATTGTTTTTCTACCGAAAGGATATGAATTACTTTTCACAAATTTTCTACGTGACGTAAGTGTAAGCATACATATTGAGTATAGTGTTTATAAAGAACGTTGGCGTTGCGACTTTAGGCCACCTTTGCCAAAAACACTTGACCGGAGTACCGAAACGTTTGGTCGTGAAAATAATTTCATTGAGGATAGCATTCACATATTAAACAGGATTAGTGACTAACTAATCTACCTGCTCTTGCTGTGACGTGAGCAGGTAAATTAGTAGCGACGAACTACCGCGCTGAAACATGTCTGATATACTAGAAATATACATGCATGCAGCAACTCCTCGCCCTTGCGAAACAAGTATAATAGTTCCAAACATTGGTTGAACATGAAGTAATTCTAATTAACAACCCGCTGTGCTGACTGAACGTTGATTCGCCACATACAAGTGCATTCATGGTAACGCGGTCATATATATTTTTATTTTTTGGTACAGTACAAAACGGAAAAATAGTTACAAGTATACAACTGCATGTTAACTATGTAATTATCAATTTCCGAAATATATCGTGTAGGTATTATCGTGCATTCTATAAGCTTCGAATTGGTGTAAAATTTTTCGAAACGTTAAAAGGGATATGGCAATAAAAACTTAGTTTGTCTCATTTGAAAGAACTTTTAAAATTATACATAAATATTCCATACCGATTTTTCGTATCTCTCTTAATTCTTGAGATATTTTGACAGAAATAATCATAAATCAGCGAGTTGTCCGCACTGATCTAATAATAGACTGGATATAGCTTCTATACTTATGAAAAATGAAGCCAAAATCAATCGGCGCAAATTTACTTCCGGTTACCACTTTGCAGCGAAAACAATATGAGTTGTATAGGGAAATGAGTCGGCGAGGCTGGTTTTTCACAATTTTGAGGCATTTCCAAGCGCTGGACTAAACCGTTCGTCTTGTAATGAAAAGACAGGATATTTTCTTACTTTTGGAGAGATACTGTTGTAGATTTCGGTAAAAAATCACCGCTAAAGACGTTTGACAAGTTGCATACGCGAAGTCCATTTTCGGCCAAAACTCTCTGCCAAGTGGCTTTCATGCTGGCATTTTCGCTAAACAAATTCTCTGGCTGGATAGAAACTCAAGTCGAATGGTTTAAACGAAAGGTAAGCAATGTATAATAAGCGTTTGTCTTTCTCAATCAAGCGAAAAAGTATAGAATATCGGTGTTGCTCTCGGGTTATGTTGTGCTATGCCTATATGAACATGTATAGCAACAATAGCTTTATATCTATATTGGCTAATTGCATTTTGTATCTCAGATTGGAGTTATGGTTTTTGTTCTTGACCGAAAAATACATTTAAATAATATATAAATGGATTCGTTTCTAAAACAAGCTCTGTATCATTCATATTATAAACTGCTTTAAGTGTTTTTATGCAGATATGATAATAAAATTGTAAAAAGGACATGGGACAAAGTTGTATGAGCTCATTCAAAATTTGATTTGCAAACTTTTTTTTCTTCTTTCACATCGAGGAGACACAGTGAGCTTTCTACAGCAATCCAATACACTACTTCATTCCATTCCTATGTATTAAAGTGGATAGTTTCATCACTACGATTCACTGGTGATTAAACAAGACTCTCTATTGATTTGCAAACTTTTAAATAGTTTTTTTCTTCTTTCACATCGAGGAGACACAGTAAGCTTTCTACAGCAATCCAATACACTACTTCATTCCATTCCTATGTATTAAAGTGGATAGTTTCATCACTGCGATTCACTGGTGATTAAACAAGACTCTCTACTGATTTGCAAACTTTTAAATAGTTTTTTTCTTCTTTCACATCGAGGAGACACAGTGAGCTTTCTACAGCAATCCAATACACTACTTCATTCCATTCCTATGTATTAAAGTGGATAGTTTCATCACTGCGATTCACTGGTGATTAAACAAGACTCTCTATTTACTATAACACTCTGATATAATCTTTATCAACTTGAATATGTGGTTATCATCAACTTGAATATGATGGTTATCATCAGCTAAAATAATGGAAAAAGTGCCCTTTTCTAATAGAAGAGGTGTCCTTAAGACAAAGTGCCCCCCCAACTTGAAGTTGCTTCCTATGCCTATGATACTCTGTCTAACACCAGATAATTGTAGTTGTCAAGGGAAGCATTATGCACCTTCAATGGGTTAATTAGTAGAACTCTGTGCATTTTTTATGAAACATGAAGTAGCATGTCAAACATCTTGGTGGTTTTGAAAGAAGCCAAATTGCCAAGCACCAATATTTAATGACCAGTATTTGTTACCAACAAGGAAATGCATGAGAACAACCAACAGAACACACAATACAACCAGTTGCAGTCTATGGTACTCTTATGTATATGGGAAAGTGATATATTTCCACACTTAGTTGGCATACATGTAATGTATACTTTATGGAAAAGGTCAACATTTTGACAACCCCACCCATGGCCTTCTCTCCCTTCTACAAGAAACCCTGAAAATGTTAGACTATGGAATATTATAAGAGAGGAGAGCAGCTCACCAGAATTTACTAGGGGTCTTAATCTGGTGAGGGAAGACCATGGGCATGGTACAGTAAAAAGATAATTATCAGTTTATCCATACTATGTTAAAACAACTAATTTTTATACAGCACTATTAAAAATGTGAGTCACATAGCTATTCATGTTCATATGATTACAAAATGTTCATCTACTTTGGAAAAGGAACAGAGAATTTATTGTTCAATGATACAGTCCCTTCAACAAGTCACTTTCTATAATACAGGACCTCTCTGCCATCACAGCGGTCAGCACCAGTGGATCAGGATGACATGTCTTAATATTTTCTATTTTCAATGTTTTAGTCTCTATATAATAAAAATTTCAAATGTGAGAATTGACAACTAGTCAAACTTGGCATACACCATTTTAATATGGTGTATACTTGTGCTCCATACTACTCTCAGACTCTACTGGATTGTTTTCTGCATAAAAACACTTGAAGCAGTTTATAATATGAATGATACAGAGCTTGTTTTAGAAACGAATCCATTTATATATTATTTAAATGTATTTTTCGGTCAAGAACAAAAACCATAACTCCAATCTGAGATACAAAATGCAATTAGCCAATATAGATATAAAGCTATTGTTCCTATAAATGTTCATATAGGCATAGCACAACATAACCCGAGAGCAACACCGTATTCTATACTTTTTCGCTTGATTGAGAAAGACAAACGCTTATTATACATTGCTTACCTTTCGTTTAAACCATTCGACTTGAGTTTCTATCCAGCCAGAGTATTTGTTTAGCGAAAATGCCAGCATGAAAGACCACTTGGCAGAGAGTTTTGGCCGAAAATGGACTCCGCGTATGCAACTTGTCAAACGTCTTTAGCGGTGATTTTTTACCGAAATCTACAAAAGTATCTCTCCAAAAGTAAGAAAATATCCTGTTCTTTTCATTACAAGACGAACGGTTTAGTCCAGCGCTTGGAAATGCCTCAAAATTGTGAAAAACCAGCCTCGCCGACTCATTTCCCCATACAACTCCATATTGTTTTCGCTGCAAAGTGGTAACCGGAAATAAATTTGCGCCGATTGATTTTGGCTTCATTTTTCATAGGTATAGAAGCTATATCCAGTCTATTATTAGATCAGTGTTTGTCCGCCATCTTGGATTTTTGTGGATATTAACGTCACAAGCAGGGTCACGCAAGATATTACCCAGAAAGCCCATGGTTATTATGAGCCCAAAATTATACTTCGGTCAATATTTCAAATAACAAATTGACTGACAACTTTTTAAACATCGACTGATTGTTATTTCGTCACCTAGGAGTCGTTTTATATTGCCAACCCTGCTTGTGACGCCAATAAAACCACCGTTAATGAGATCAATGATATCTCAAGAACTAAGGGGCCGATTACATGGAGCGAGTTGGCCCGGTTAAGCGAGTTGGCCCGGTTGACCGGGTGCCCCGCTTCGTGTGTTGATCGCTTATGTTTTCAGAATTTCGATTACATGAGAACCGAGTTGGCCCGCTTTGCCGGGACCGCGGTTGTTGACTGCCGGGCCAACTCGCTTAACCGGGTCAACTCGCTTAACCGGGCCAACTCGCTTCCATGTAATTAGGCCCTAAGTAAGATACGAAAAATTGGCAAGGGAGATTCAGATATAATTTTGAATGTTCTTTCAAATGAGATAAATTAAACTTTTATTGCCATACCCCTTTAATTTTTTACTGATAAATTTCGTGTTTGTAATGAAACCAGTTCCCTCGTGAAAATAATTTTTCTCTCTTCTCAAATTAATAAAGATTTTTGATGGCAAGAAAGCGTAATTTGGAAACTTACACTTACACTGGAATTAAATGGACAACCATGTATAAGCAGCATTATTATTAAAGTAACAGGTGTCAAATATGTCACAACAATTAAAACTGACAAAATTGCCTTATATTTTACGATTTTCCACCATATATTATACACTCGAGGAAAACATTGAGGCTTGAGGGTAAACAAAACTAGCTATTTCCCGAGGGAATAGACAGTAAGTGTTTTGTTATATAGCAACAAAAGAGAAAAACATTCACTCAGCAACTTTATTTCATGAGAACGCTTTACAATGTAATGCATGATTATAATAACGAACGAGCTTCAGCATTACAAAAACACGGTTGGAACCAATATATTAACAATCAAATATCACTTTTTGTAAAAATTAATGGTCACATTTGCATCAGCAAAAACCACAGCGTGGAAATTGGCAGTCTCTTGGCTGTGGGAGGCAACATTTTGGGTCATTAAAAGGTGATTGTGGGCAACTAGTGGTTTGAGTACAAAAAAATCTTCTGCTTCGTTTCGAGCTTCGTTTACTAATACAATTTCACTGGTACCAGTTGACTTTGAGCTGTTAAGACAAGCACTTCTGAGAGAGTAAAATTTGTTTCTGCTTTATCTCTGAGCCAGTCGCCTAAAGTATGAGCGAATGTTGCTCTCAGATTTATGCCCGAAAACACGCATAATAGCCTTTACATGCAGGACATAATGGACCGTCTTGTTTATACATATGACCTTCGCCTGGGCAATCGTCTGGGTGGTCTTTACCTCTGTGGTTCTTGTCTAGTCCATCAGACGCCTGATAAACAATCCTTCTTCCTGTCGCGTCAGTCTGCACCGCGAACGACTGTTTAGTGAGAAGGTTTTCCCTTCTTCGACGAATTAGGTGAAACATAATGTTAAACCAAACAAAAACCTTGTCGTTTCATTTCAGTAATGGCCGCCCCGTATACTTGATTTGATTTAGCAAATTCTTGATCACCAATAATAATATTAAAATTCCTTTTCAGTAAAAAATGTCTCTGAAGACCAAATCTCAAACCCATCAGAGCAGACTTTTGCAGTTTTTTCCATTCTTTCCCTCGCATTTGGGTAAAAGGCAATATCAATAGTTCGTTGAGTTCTTCTTCGAGATCTCCTCGAGGTATTCAATATCTTTCGGCGGAGATTCTTCCGGAGCAATCTCATTGCAAAATGTTGGAAGGGTTGCCACAGCATTGCTTCTCGATTTTTGAGTATTTTTGGAATTTTTATCTCTAGTAGTTGCTGTATTTCATCGTTTGAAAGCCTCGAAAAACGTTGTTTTTTAATTTTCGACTCCATAGCTGACCGTTTTAGCGGTCTACAATTATTTTTTTACTTGTTTACCAGCGGAATACATTGCATTTATCAGGAGCCACGTGACCACAAATCAGCCAACCACATTTAGCGTTATATAACAATTCTTTTTATCCTTCTTTATATAGTAAAAGCGAAAGCATTCGTTTCACAGTTTTTCCCAACAAACGATTTTCAGCGTCTCGCATGTATGTTTTTAACATTTAGCCCATTCCACTCCTGACACTCCACCATATTATTAAGATCAGCGAGCGGTCCACCGATGGCACTGAAACAAAGCCATGCGCCAGCGATTATTAATCTGCTAGCTCCTCATTTAATCACTGGTGTAAATACATCGATTTAGCACCCTTTCCGCTGTCTATATTGAGATTATAGACGTTCAGATACGACAGTGCCCCCCTGTGCCCCCCTGTGCCCCCCCTGTGCCCCTGTGTCCCCTGTGCCCCCTTTGCCCCTGTGCCCCCTGTGCCCCTGTGCCCCTGTGCCCCCCAGCCCCCTGTGCCCCTGTGCCCCCCCAGCCCCCTGTGCCCCTGTGCCCCCCTGTGCCCCCTGTGCCCCCAGGCCCCTGTGCCCCCTGTGCCTGTGCCCCTGTGCCCCCTGTGCCCCTGTGCCCCCCTGTGCCCCCTGTGCCCCCTGTGCCCCCTGTGCCCCCTGTGCCCCTGTGCCCCTGTGCCCCCTGTGCCCCCTGTGCCCCTGTGCCCCAGCCCCTGTGCCCCCCAGCCCCCTGTGCCCCCCTGTGCCCCCAGCCCCTCTGTGCCCTCTGTGCCCTCTGTGCCCTCTGTGCCCTCTGTGCCCTCTGTGCCCTCTGTGCCCATGTGCCCCCATGTGCCCCCATGTGCCCCTGTGCCCTCTGTGCCCCCCTGTGCCCCCCTGTGCCCCCTGTGCCCCCTGTGCCCCCTGTGCCCCTGTGCCCCCTGTGCCCCTGTGCCCCCTGTGCCCCTGTGCCCCTGTGCCCCCTGTGCCCCTGTGCCCCCTGTGCCCCTGTGCCCCCCCTGTGCCCCTGTGCCCCCTGTGCCCCTGTGCCCCTGTGCCCCTGTGCCCCCTGTGCCCCTGTGCCCCCTGTGCCCCCTGTGCCCCTGTGCCCCCCTGTGCCCCCCTGTGCCCCCCTGTGCCCCCCTGTGCCCCCCTGTGCCCCCCTGTGCCCCCCTGTGCCCCCCTGTGCCCCCCTGTGCCCCCCTGTGCCCCCCTGTGCCCCCCTGTGCCCCCTGTGCCCCTGTGCCCCCTGTGCCCCCCCTGTGCCCCTGTGCCCCCCTGTGCCCCTGTGCCCCCCTGTGCCCCTGTGCCCCCAGCCCCCTGTGCCCCTGTGCCCCCTGGGCCCCCTGTGCCCCCTGTGCCCCCTGTGCCCCTGTACCCCTGTACCCCTGGGCCCCCTGTGCCCCCTGTGCCCCTGTGCCCCTGTGCCCCCAGCCCCCAGCCCCTGTGCCCCCTGTGCCGCTGTGCCGCTGTGCCCCTGTGCCCCTGTGCCCCCCAGCCCCCTGTGCCCCCCCAGCCCCCTGTGCCCCCTGTGCCCCCCTGTGCCCCTGTGCCCCTGTGCCCCCTGTGCCCCTGTGCCCCCCTGTGCCCCCTGTGCCCCTGTGCCCCTGTGCCCCCCAGCCCCCTGTGCCCCTGTGCCCCCAGCCTCTTGCCCCCGCGGCCTGTGCCCCCCCCCCCCCCCCCCCCCCCCCCTGCCCCCTGCCCCTGTGCCCCCCTGTGCCCCTGTGCCCCTGTGCCCCCTGTGCCCCCCTGTGCCGCTGTGCCCCTGTGCCCCTGTGCCCCTGTGCCCCCTGTGCCTGCCCCTGTGCCCCCTGTGTCCCCTGTGCCCCCTGTGCCCCTTTGCCCCCCCTGCCCCCCTCAGTAGCATTTAAATTATAAAATATTCTAGGAGGTCTCGCTCCATCAGCACTCGACACTTGTGTCATTGCACTCTCGGAGATCTTTAGCCCCCTGAATCCAAAAAATACTCCACGATCCCTACCAGGCACCTCCCATTCTACCAGACACCGTTTTTAGACCATATCCAAAGGACAAATCGTGGCCAAAGAATAAAACGTAGACATAACATTTAACGGCCAAGGGCGTGCTGTAGTTTTCAAAACGACAACATACATAAACTTTATTTTGACACGCTGGCCTCATTAACAATTTGTTGGTTTCCACGAGGGGCGTATTTTGATAAAAGAAAATTTACATACAATTGAACACATTAAGACAATACATTATACATGCACAATATATACATTTACAAATATATACAAACTAGAAACAGGATGGCTCAGATTCATTCATTGTCCATTGATGATCTTATTTCTTTTAAAGGAGTTTAACGAGTCTGCCTGTTTTGCTTCATTTGATAGGCTATTCCAAGTATAGCACCGTTATATCTGAAAGACCTCAATTTACCAAATTCTCTCTTAGGTAATGGGAGTGCCACATCTGTGGCACTATTTCGAAGATTATTGGCTATAGCTATTTTCAGAATTGTTAATTAGTATTTCATGCATAAAAACTGACTTTATATATATGCTCGTCTCATAAGAAAAGGCTTCCATTTGAGGCCAAACTCTGATTTCGCATAAGCGAAATTCCTACCACATTTCGGCCCAAATGTGATAGGAATTTCCGCACGTAATACAAAAGTATACAAAATTTGCAAATTTTGCAAGGCTATATTTTCCGCATTTTACAACATTTCGCAACCAAACTTTAGAATTTTACTAATTTTAGTAAAATATACAATCTGCAAATTGTCTCTTGTAGACTAGCCTGCAAGCGGCCCTCCGTTTGGGGGGGGGATTCGAGGGGGGATTCGAGCCCGCATGGGAGCAAGCCCGCGTCCAGCCCGAGAGGGGGAAGCGAGCAGGAAGGAGGGCCTGCAACCATGATCGGAATAATTGAAATCCGCCTACACGTCACGCCCACTGTCACGCCTCGTTGATTCCACCAATGAGATCGCGCCGGAAGTTATTTTGCACGAGCTGTCAAAACAAACTTTTCACGTGTTTTCTCGAAAATACTCGTAAATCGTATTTTAAAATGGACAAAGTAACTCCAACAAAAGTATATTCACGAGTGGGTAGAAAACAGAAACCCGCCAGTGTTGATGATTGTTGTCGTCTCTGTGATTGTTCGTTCAGGAACAAATACGGTTCCCTTGCCTCATTTGTTAATTTATTTAAAGCTTCGCAGAGAGATAAATTTCAAGGGAAAATCCTCGCATCTCTGTGCTCAGAGATTGGAATACATCTAGAAGAAGAACCCGATTCTTCAAGCAGAGTTTGTCCGCCGTGTTCCCGAAAGATATTGAATTGTTCTCAACTCCACGCCTTTATTTGTTCAAAGACAAAGTGTGCGACCGCGAAGTCACCTGAACTTGTTGTGAAACGACAACTCCCAACAACTGTTACCCCTAATAGAAAAAATTCGAGTCAGAAATTGAAAAGAACAGAGTCACCGAAGACTTATCCATCTGAAACGGTTTCACAGCGGCCAAAGTCAAGCCGAAAAAGTCTATTTCAAGCACGCGAAGGAGAGGAAAAATTACACGACGACAGCTCAGATAAAAATAGCCAATACAAATTGCCAACGTTTGTAGAATCTGATAGTGAGAATATTTTAAGCCACCTGGATATTGGTGATATTATTGATACAAAAACAACTGTTAAGGTATTAATTTTGTCTCCGAATGGGAATGTTACAGTGAAAACACCTCGTAATCGAAAAACGATAAATCTGGTAAAAAATATTGTCCTGCAAAATTGGAGTACGGCAGCAAATGCAGTCGTTAACCATGAAGAGATTATCCCACATCTACAGGTTGCACTGAACAGGAAGGTCAATAACGAGTTCAAGTTGTATGTAAAGTCTGAAACGGTTCTTAAAGGTCGTGAACCAGATGAATTAGCTAGTTTCTCAAATAAATTTGTGGTAAAGGAAGCTGAACTTTATTTGCCTTTTTGGAATTCTTGTGTCCATGGTGCATGTGGTTCTAATGCCAGTAATGGACAAGACAACTCTCTACACTTGATTAATTCCATTGCTTTAACCACAGCTGTAGTTGCTCGTGAAAGGAACAAGGAATTATCTGCTTTCCACTACAGAATATGAACAGTCCTTCTCCATAGTGGTGTTTCATATGATGGTACAACCCGTTTGAATAGACTTGGGATTTGTATGTCACCTCAAAGAATGGTAGATGCACAAAGAAAGATGGGCAAGCACTATGATTCCAAAGTTTTAGTTTGGAAGAAAGGAATAGAAGAAAATGAAAAAGCTGTTCGGCTATTGGAAGAGGTGAAAGCAAACCAACTCCCGCCTTTAGCTGATAATGACATGGAGATTGAAAGGGAAGTCAACATAGGAACCACCACCATCACCCAGGAGTATACATATTTTGATGAGAATATTCTAAAATACTGCCAGTCACTTGCATTAACCAATGCCCAAGTTCCCTGTTCTGAATGTCCAATAACAGAGGAGACATTAAACGAAATGATATATTTGCTGAAACACAAAAAATTACCCTACTACAAGTAAGTATGAATGCAATTATAGTAAATGTACAGCTTGGGAGTCTACAATGAGGGGATGTGGTGAGCCACCCAGGTGTGTGCATTTATAGGAGGGGGCTTATCTAAAATATCAAGGAGGGGGCTTATCCAAAATACCAAGGGTGACTTGATATTTTAGATTACAGTACCCCCCACCCCCCCTCCTATAAATGCACACACACACACTTACAATGTTAATATCTATACCATTTATATCAACAGAATAGTGGGTGACAATGTTGATTTTGAAATCCACGCAAGAATACAAAGTAAAGATCATGTCAATAAATCCATCCATTGGACTCATGAATATGCTGTGTGTGACCGTGTGGTAGAACCTAAGCTAGAATGCAAGAAAAGACAGAAACTTGTTAAAGATATTCATTTGTCTGAACTGCTGCCAGATGAGTTTACATGTGCAAGACTACAGAAGCGCTGGGCTATGTTGATTAGTAGAATTATAACTACTTACCTGAAACCATTTAAATGTTTAACCAAGCAAGTCGTATGGCATATTCCTCATCAATACTCTACAGAACTGTCTTCAAAGTCAGATATAGTAAGTATATGGTATATTTTGTTTTAGAACCACAAAGGGGGTGAGGACATGGAAGTCAGAAAGTGTTGCCATTTCCTGGATTGTCCAAATGCCCACTTGGGAATGTTCAAATAAATTAGTAAATTAGATTAAATTAGATCCTCATGGAAATTCCATGTTTTAATAGTTGTGTCCCATCCTGGAGTTTCAACATGTACCAAAAATAGTTTTGTTTTGGGGTATTTTTGTAGTGTTCTCTGGGCTTGGAATTTATTAATGCTAATGTTTCTGGAGAAATGGCACAACTGATGATATCAAATGAGCAGAAATATGTTCCTAGCATAGAATCAGATGTTTTGAGTCCTGTTCCTTGCATGGAGATCAATTGTTTGAGGAAAGAAGTCGAAATGTCAAGTGGACATTTAGGGTGGGGGACAACAAATTTGACAGACTGGAAGGCATCTCACCTGAATTTGCAGATTGGCATGCCAAGGTCACACTATACAAGGTATTACCACACAGTACTGCTATAGCAATAATTATTTAATATAGCAAACTTACAATACAATATTTGTAACAATACAGTGTACAGTATAACATTAAATTAAGGTTTTGTTCCTATTTCCGTATTCATTGACTATTTCAGATGGAATTTGAACGATTTGTTAAACATGGCTCTGTTGGTGAAATAGGCACAACCAAAGCTAGCATGAATCGCACTGGAAAAACAAATGCTTCAAAGGGAATTGAAAAATCTTACAATGAGTATAAAGAGTTCCATGATAGGGAAATAGAGGCCCATGTATGCGCAGCATTTATGCAAATGACTGATATGGGAGCAATGAATGGTTAGTATGCACATAATGCAAACAAAATTTAAATTTTTGTAGAAGTTTTTAATCAAAACAAATTGTCATATTATCATAACCTTATTACTAGTTAAAGTTAGTGCTTATAAACCAAAAATAGGTTTTTGGTGATTCAATTATAGAGCATAATTAAAAAATTATAATATAAGTTCAATCTCATTTTTTTATTTTAAACTTTTAGTTTCGGAGATATAATGGCTCAAACAGCCTTTTTTCTACACCTTCAATTTTCACCAAAATGACGGGCCTGGATCCCATCCTAAAACTTTAATATAGAAATCCAACAGTAGTATTGTATTATTTGATAAAATGAACAAGTTCAGTGACCCCCTTGTGTTTGCTTTAAATATACACTGTAGATGGATAATAAATCATGTAGATCCAATTATAGCTTTCTAATAAATAGCATTTAATTTTAGTTTAAAGTTAAAATATATACTATTTCTAGATAACCCCTCTTGTACCATGCCCGACGAGACAGTCCCAAAGGCAATTAGGTATAAATGGCTGCTTGAAATTAGTGAGGAGCTTGTGAAAAAATATGCATTTGGGACATCAGAAATTGCCAGCTTGGTGAAAGAGACCGATGATCTTCACAAGGCACTTCGACCACCCTTTTGTTGTAGATTTGATGGCTGCACAAAGACATATGTTCATCATTCATGGAGAGTAAAGTGAGTGGCACCTTCTGTTGGTTTAACATAATATACATATTTCCAAAAGTACCAAGATATTGTTCAGACAATAGTTAGTATGTATATAATTTAATAATTACTTAAAATGTTTCTTTCTATCTTAGACATGAGATTGAGGTCCATAAGACAATACTTGGCCCCACAACAGGAGATAGAGATGAATATGGGTATTATATTTGTCAAGCAGGGTGTGGTTATGTGTACAGTACAAAGGTTGCAAGAAGAAGGTATTACATAATATTATACAGTGCAATACTGAAAACTGAACACCTTTAATTCTGTCAATATATACATGTGTGTCACTGATAATAAGACACAAATGTAATTAGAAATCATGATGAGGTATTATCATGTAGTGTTAAGTCAAGAGTACGTACTGTAAGTATGTGAATATTATAAAATATATGCAGCTTATATTAAAGGTGTTCTAAATTGTTTTGCATTGGACAGTGTATATGCACATATTAACTGAATATATTAATCAATTCTAAATTTGCAGACACCAACAGGATAAACATAAGGATTTCACACCTTTCGAACAAGAAAAACCACCAAGTACAATTAAGCCAAAAGAGGACTACCTATTTAATTACCATAAGGCAAAACTTGTGTTTGGGCTGTTCCTACTTGATTTTAATGATGCCATTAAAGAAGGAGATGGTGAACGACTCTTTGATCTTTACAAGCTTGCTGTTGTTTTATACCATACAGAAGGCCACACTAAATATGCCTACACTGTTCTATTGTATTTGACTAAAGTTGTGGCCATTTTACCTGAATTTGAAGCTCATCGTTTAAAATGGAACAGATTTTACAACAAAATGGTGGTTTGGGTAAAACATTTCACTTGATCTAAAAAGGAGCAGCAGAATAAAGTTCTGAAAACATTCTGGAGGTCACTTGGAGCTAATATCAATGAAACTAATGCAGCAAGAGTAGCACATGCCTTACAGCCCTTGAAGCTATTATGGAATCCATCAATAATGACTGTGATTTCTCTACCAGGAAAGGGAAACATTCAGTTCCAAATAGAGAAATCAGTGTTACACAAATTGTTTCTGATCTAACAGAAAAAAATGTTTTTGAATACAGAGAAGGAAGAGAAGGGCATCCCCACTTTGAAAACTTTGATGGCCAACTATTTCGTAAAGTAGACTATAGAGAGCTACATGGCTGGATGACAAACAAAATTGAGTTATGGGTTCCATCTATGAAAATGCTGATGCATAAATAAGGTATTTATTTCAGTATGCTAAATACTATTACCAGTAGTGTCTGACATGGTAAAGAGGAGCTGGTTAAGGTGGCTGGGTGAGGAAGTGTATGTCACTTGAGGTTGAAGGTGCAAGAGGATGAGGAAGGCTGAGGATGACATGAAGTCAGGTGGTGGAAAGGGATATGAGAGTGTGGGTTGAAAAGGATCATGATGCACAGGATTGTGTGAAGTGGAGGTAACTGTTCTGGAGATTGGAGAACCACTGGGCAACCCCCTGTGTAAGTGGGGGAAATGCTTGTAAAATGTTTGTTGTTGTTGTTGTTGTAATTGTAAAGCAATTATGAGTGTACTACTGTAGTTGTACAGCAATTATGAGTGTACTAGTAGCACAGTATTTACCAATCTTACAAACGTCACCATGACTCAATATCTACTAATGATTCAAAGTCTTCAGGTTCCGAATCAGAACTGACAACATCTCCAGGGAAGCCAAATTGGAATTCATCATCAGGTATGGACCAAAAAAAGCCAGAAATGCCTTCCAAAACATCAATGTCATTGAAGATGTCATTCATAATCTCCAACACAATCAAAGCAATTTTGATGGAAAAAACAGGAAACTGTAGCACATCACTTATAGTAAATATATTGTGGCAGTTTTCTGTTAGCTCAGTGACAAGATCATTAGTGAAACCATGTGCTTCTAGTGAACAATGTGTAACATATTGTTCCTTCACTTCTAAAAGTGCCTGTTGGATATCGTTCCGTTGACTTTGGGATACATCTCTTGTTATAGGTGGAACTGCTGTATTACTGCCAGATGGTGCAACCTCAAATGGTAGCTTCCCTGCATCACAATTAGTTCCTGTGCACACACATTGTAAACTACAATTACTGCAACAGGAATGGGCTGGTAGGAGACACTGAACTTTTTCGAAAAAAGATTTGAGACTTGCAACACGTAAACAGCTTTCTGCCCGAATGAAGAGTTTCACATCATCCTCACACTGTGATGCTTGGTGACCATGATATATTGTAATACTTTGCGATGGCTTCCCATCGCGACCTGCTCTGCCAGCCTGCTGGTGATAATCAAGTAGACTTCTTGCTGGACCCCAATTTATAACATAGCGGATATCTGGGAAATTGACTCCCATGCTAAGGGCAGAGGAGGCAATAACAATCCTTTTTTTCACATTGTTTTTGTTTTTTAAGGATAGGAGAAGTCTTTCTTTATTTCTAGTCCATGTCATGGAATGAAAGACATCCACCAAGCAATCAAGAGCTTCTTTGGATGTTTGTGGTTCATAGGCATGCTTGCCAAGTTTTAGTAGTAAGTTATTACAAACTGATGCCATTTCACTCATCATATTACAAAATATGATGACTTTGGGTTTCTGTTCCTTTCAACTTGACCATATCAACTAGCCACTCAAGCTGTGTAAACATTTCATTTTTGCATTTTTAACAGATATTCAGATGTTTGATCTCTCAGGGCTAACAAAGATTCTGATAGGATTTCTTAATGCTAACAACTCTAAAATGGTAGACTGGGTTTCCTTGTCTGCAGTGCCTGTCAGAGCCATAAATGGGGTACCTGAAAAGTGAGATTCATATTAAAGTGTATTTATATAGAGTATTGTACAATAGGCATAGTAAAGGGCATTTATGTAGAGTATTGTACAATACATGCACTGCCATTAGGAGAGATAAAAGCAATAACAAATAAAGGCATTTAAGCAGACTGTCATGATCTTTAAATACATGTTCCCTATTTTTAGTCTATTTCAAAGCATAGTCTATAGAATAAAATTTTCTGGAAACAAATTTATTGTTCATTTATGCTTACTGATCACATTGTGCATTTGGCATAATGAAGCAAGGTAATCATAATGAGTTCTATTGTGTATTTACTGCTTCATCAAGTTTGCAAATCCTTAGTTAATGTCATACTTTGAAATAGAGTAAAAATACTACCTCTAATATTTTGTCTATTCTTGTTCTATATATTGTACATGTACACCGAAGTGACTAAACACCAAATTTTCTGACCAAACCCAAATAAACATGCCACTCATTTATATTAATAATTTTATTAGAAATATTGTATTAGTTGAATAATAGACAACATGAAGTAGAGTAGCTAGTAGACTCACCTTCTTTACAAAATGATCGAAGAGTAGATAATTCTGCATAAGCTCCTCGGAATGCCTGCGATGTACGTCCTTTTGCTTCTTTCTAAATATTGTAATTGTCAAAAGACAAAAGTCCATGTCAAAAATAAGTAACATTAATAAATATTGAATACAAAAACAATATAAAGTAAGACTTATACTGTGATAGCATAATACTATACACACACTGGATTAAAATATTGTACTTCACCTTTGACCTGTCCATGTTTCTATGGTGTGCGACTCGTCAACGACCACAGCTTCAATTTGTCGGCGAAAATTGTCGTCTTTAAAAAGCAAGAAGGTGTCGTCATTTAACACAGCTTCAGCGGAGGCGAAGAGCAACTGTGGCATGTCGTCCAGCAAAGAGTTCTTGTTTTGGCTGTCAAGCGATTTAGCTCTCAGTCCCATCGATTCTGCTTCAATAATTTGGTCATTTACAATGCTCTGTAGTGGGCATATTACCAGAATCGTGGAGCTTTGACCAGTTTGCTTCGATCTCGCAATGCCGAAGACTTGGAAAATTAGGCTTTTGCCGAAGCCTGTAGGGAGTATTGCCATTACATCTTTGTTTGAAAGCAGGCTATATATGGCTTCCCTTTGTTCGTCTTTCAAAACTAAAACTTTCCCGATCTTTTCCGATATTTCTTCTACTGCACTTGTTAATAACGTTTCGTTCTCCGCCATTTTCTTCTTGAGTTCTTTATGTGATATTTTGACATCCGGCTTAGCAGCAATTCTAGCCAATCAGCATTTCCCGTTCAAAATATGAACGGGGATTTCAATTATTCCGATCATGGTTGCAGGCCCTCCTTCCTGCTCGCTTCCCCCTCTCGGGCTGGACGCGGGCTTGCTCCCATGCGGGCTCGAATCCCCCCTCGAATCCCCCCCCCAAACGGAGGGCCGCTTGCAGGCTACTTGTAGACCAACACTAATAAAATATCGCTTCCGGTTTAAAACATTATTTAGATTTCAAAATAGATATAATAAAATGGAAATTGAACTTCGTGTCGTGCAATTTTGGTCTGAAATCAAACTTGTGATTACAAATCGTATTTTATAATCACGCGTTTGATTTCAGACCAAATTGCACTCCACTCAGTTCAATTACCATTATTAATTAAAACTGCCAAGCGGCAAGATGAAAAATATTATTAAATATATATGATCTATAATTATTACACCAAAGTTTGATTTATATTCAAAGCAATTTGGATGCAGTCAAAAGTAGACATAAGCCAACTACATGCGATGATTACTTCACAGCAGCAAGTAATAACTACTGTCTGTATCTGCATACATCTGCTACGATAAATACTTGGTAACAACCCTTGTTGATAATTCAAATTTGGAGAAAGATTTAAGGAAATCTCATTTTTAGTAAGTTTGTACTAAATATATACATTTGTACTCAATTTTTGTACGCTTATCATAGATACGAAATGTCAACAGGGCATTTGAAACGACATATTTGTTATAGTAGTCGTTGTTAGTTTATTTCCTTGGCTAATGCGCCACGATTTGTCGGACCAATTGTAGGTGTTGCTGAACGGTGATGACGAATATTCTAGCGTTTGAAATGAAATGAGCCGTATGACTGGTTATGGCTGCATTTCAAATTTCATTTTTTATACGATTTTAAATTAGCAAGGCTTAGGAAGTGAATCACGTATAAAAAGAATGTTAAAATGAAAGAAATTTTTGAGGTATGCCAAAGAGAGAACGATGTTTGAAGTTCAGTACGTTTTTTTCCATATGGTAAATGCACGGCATTAATTTATAGCATATTATTAGTCGTAATTTAACTTTCTCACAATTTTTAATTTCTTAAGATTCTTAACCATTCTGCATATGCATTCAGAAGGTAGCTAACTGTATAAACTATAACAATTAAAGCTAAGACAAAATGGAGATACGACAAATTAAAGATTTTCGGTTTCGAAGACTTTTTCTCGCAAATACGCTACATAATATAGACAAATCAGGTGTTTTGTATATATGCGATGTATAGCGCACTGCACTATCAACACGAATTATATTCTTTAACACGAATTTGATGTCATGCTGTCATGCATATATTGTACCAAAAATTAAAAAAAATATGTGCCATGCAGGTCATATTTCTATTTAGAAGAGCATAGGCGAGGAAATATAAAAAATAAGAGGTATAGCTATACTGAACTGTGTAAAATATAAAAAGTAAATCTAAAACAAAGCAATTTTAGGAGGTACGCCAAAAGATTTTGGGTTTTGAAGATTTTCATTGCAAATACGTTATACGTGTAGCGACAAAGAAACAAATTGCCTCTCAATCAGAAAAATCTGGTGTTTGGTATGTAGATGCGATGCATTTACCGCACTTCACTTTATCAACACGAATTATATATATTCTTTTAAATGAATTTTGGGCAGAAATTGTGGCGGGGAAATGATGTCACTAACTCACTATGGGGCACTTAATGCGAAGAATATACACGAGAAAATTTACATCTGAACATTGTTTTGAAATACAACCATTCCCTGAAGAGAAAAAGCGATTTGACGTTGAAAAATTCTGCCATTCCTTACTAAATATAGAAAAATAGGTGGTTTTCAAATGGCAGAATCTCTATTTTTGCCTTTGCAGAGAACTGAAATGAAAATGAAATATCAGTTGTTGTACTCATTCATTCCATTCGTATTACGGGCGATTGTTCATGGCCAAACGATCCAAAATGAGACTTTTTGTTATGATGCAAGTCTGGAAGGTAAGAATGATGTATATAGTGGTATATTCTCATTCAGCAAAATTCCCATGTATTGCGTTGAAGAGGTATAGTTAGAAAAAGTGCGACACTTATTCAGCATCTACGTGATGAAAATGCTTCTGATTTGTCTTGAGGAAATGTTCGCATTTCCATAAAAGCTCTATAAAATTGAAAGTACACGGTAAAAACAAATTAGTTAAAAATAATAACCTATAAATTGGTTGTCTGAGATTCAAAAGAGTACGTAAAAATTAGCAGGATTTTGACTCTGTTCAGATATGCAAACTACTTCACAGCCATGATTTATTTTGTTCTTTCTTCATAGATTATTAATAAGAAGTACAAATTAAATTACTTATACTATATACGTTATGTATTGTAGGTTTCAGGCTTAATGCAACAGTTTTGGTGAACCAAAGCGTTTCGGAATGGATAGATTGCGTAATGGCATGTGTTATTGAGCCATGTTGTAGATCAATCAACTACAAGAAGACATTGAACTTACAGAATGAACCAAATTGTGAAATGTTACATGACGTGGTCTACAGTACACCTGAGAAAGTATTGGAGACGAACTCTCTTTATCATTATGTTTATCTCGTTAACCCCCAAAAGGTGAGAATTAACCGCAGAATAAAATCATGCTTGAAATCAATTTAAGAGTTAGTAGAGCGGAAATATACTTATTTAAGGAGAATGGAAGTGGGGCAGCCATCAATGCTCCATTTAAGAATTGGTCGGTGAGACAGGGATTCTGTTCCGTAATGTGACTGACGATGAGTAAATTGGACTTTAAAATGTGTGTGTAATAGAGCAACCCCTTATCCTTCACCTCCTAAAAGCATATGGTGCCTCTTTCTCGCTCCATTAGCAACCTAAATAGGTACACGACAATCTTATACTTAGCGTAACATACTGCAGTGGCGTAGGAACTGGGGGCACGTGCCCCTTCCCCAAGTGTTCTTCGATGTGCACTTTTCTCAAACTAAAACATTGAGAAAAGTGTCTTTTACTAATAGAAGAGGTGCCCTTAAGGCAAAATGCCCCTCCAACTTGAAGTTGGTTCATACGCCTATATAACTTAGGATATCTTAGACTACCTTAATAGACTACTTTAACCTACCTTAGACTGCCTTAGGGAACCTTAGCCTACTTTGGACTAGCTTGAGGGAAACTTAGTCTCCCTCTCTGTCTTTAGAATACTTTAGCGTACCCTAGACTACCTTAGATTACCTTAGACTACCTTGGACTACCTTAAACTACTTTAGACTACCTTAAACTACTTTAGACTTCCTTAGACTACCTTAGGTCTCGAACGTCCTGCGCCAGTGTGGGTAGTGTAGCAAAGAATAAATACTTATTGTGTTTTTCAGGTAGTTTTACACAACAGCAAACCGCCGATCCTTAAGTCTACCTACGTGGCTTTTTTCAATTGTGTTTAAACCATTCAAAACACTTCTACTGATAGCCGCAGGAGGCAACTTCAACTCGGAGGGGGTGGCACTTCGTCTTCAGGGCACCTCTTCTATTAGAAAATAGCACTTTCCCATTGTTTTAGCTGGAGAAAAGGGCAATTTGAACAAAACTTGTGGGGCACGTGTCATCTTTGCCACCCCGGTTCCTACGCCTATGCTTCTACTCGCGTTTTATCATTATACGAGTCGAATCGTTAAGTATTTAAATTAGTTTTACGGTCAAGCAATGATTTTGCCTTTGTAAGCATCTATCACCACTCCTAATGAGTATTAAAACGTTATAAATACTAGATATTGAGACTTGTGGCTGCCATATTGGTGCGACAACATTAGTTATTCACCAGCAAATTTAAGAGGAAAGAGAGGCCACTAATGGCCAATTTCTATCTAGAGTCAATACGTGTTCTTTCCCACCAATATCCAAAATATGTTTCCATGGCAACTATAGTATTCAGTGCTTATGTCGTGAAAAAAACGAACAACTTTTCTTTGTAGGAATACAATGCAAGCTGCCTTCCAAAGGTTTTAAAGGAGAATACTCAAGGTATGTGTTGATAAGTACAAAAGAAAGAGTAGTGGTGCATTCGAGTGTGAATGATTGAACGAGTTTATTATTTTAACATGGTTGTCTACATTGAGTACGATTATATCGTTTTATGGTACATTTGAAACGGAATTAGTGTCCAGGTAACATCTTATTGCTACAACACAACATTACTGTTCATACATTATTAGATTAGACATAAAACTGGAGGTAGACCGCGAGTCTCAATATTCCCCCCCCCCAACCCAGTTTGTATTTCTAAAGTGTTTAATGTTAAAGACTTATGGTCAGGCAGACAGAGGGGCAAAAACTCACCATATCGAGGGGCAATTTATTTTTATGGTAGAAATGTTCTTCTAAACATCCCCAATCCATTTCCGGATGTCGGCGGGTCCAATATTAATTTCTTGTATGACTTGTCCGACACCCTTTTCTGTCATCTTCGTGCGATTTTACAAAACGCCACGTTGTGTAGAAATTTCGCAGGAAGAAGCGAACGCTCGGTATTTCTGTCCAGCGCCAACCGAGATTCTTCACGTATGGTAAATGGAACGCCTAAATCATTTCCTTTGTATGTACTGCCACACAGGAGATTATATTTGAAATATTATTGCCAAATGATGATTTTTTAAAATTATGTTTACAACAAGAAACATACAACCGAATTTGAAGTTTATTTCACCGGCGGGACCAATAGGGGTGGGGGGGGGGGGGATGGCTTCAACGAAATATTACTGTTTTCAACCATGAATGCTTGCATATCTAACAAACCAAAAGGAGTGGGACAACTGTATGTGGACAATCTTTCCAACCCCCAAGAGTTTTAAATGCTGCCACCCATAAAATGCATTGAACTGAAACGCCTGTATTCTTCAGTCAACATTTCTAAATCTATGAAATGTCTGTAAAACTTCAAAGGAGTACATGTATATACCTGCCCAGCTATATGAAATAAAGACAAATATTTCCATTGTTGATTGCATAAGAAAGAATGCATTGTTGATTGTTGATTCCATTGTCATATAGAATCATAGAAAGGTCTATATTGCGATAAATGTAACAATGATAGACTGCTGGATAGTTTGGAATTTATATTTATGTTAAGATGGACGAGCTATTCTATCTTGAAAATTAGCACGCAAACTATTAACGTGAGAGAAGTGGAAATCGACACCTCATGCAGAACAGTAACCTTCATAAAAACCAATCGGAACTCCGATTACAACCTGTCTCAGTACTAGATGATTTCTAAAAGTGCGCGGAAAGACGTGAATGCTAGTCATGCTTTAAGTTAGATATTTTAGCTCTTTTAATGTGTATTATTGTGTAAAATTGAGACACAACTTCTCAAGACTCTATTACTAAATACTTAGTCAACAGTCTCAAGAGTGAATTATAGTTGCTATAGTAAAATAAAGCTGTTAAACTGATTGCCTTAAATTTCACGTATAGTTGTTCATCTTAATAGTTAAAGAGATTCTATATATTATTCCCAGCACAAGAGGGACAGTTGTTGCCATAATACCATATAATCAGGTATTTTATGTTTTTATTGTTGGCAGCTGATAAATTTATCAAATCTGTTATTCTGTTACAACAATCTGGTTTGCGCAAAGCTTAATTCGTAGCTCTGCGTTCGATATATGGGCGTATGGCTATGGTGAGCGCTTTTGGAGGACTTTAATGCTGCACATTGTTGTACCTCAGGAGTCTGATGTGTTCAACGTTGTTTATTTTTGAATAGCAAATATTTGTATTTTTAGTGAAAAGGATCATAGTCAACAGTGTATATACTTTTCCATGTATTTGGTATGGAATACATGCAAATGCCAAATATTGCATGCTTGTGGTAATGTTCTGTATCCAAGTGACTCTATCCAAGAAATTAAGTGAAAAGCGCACATGTTTACAGAGAAAATGAAAGGAAATTCATTTTCCGTATTTGTTAGCATTAAGTAATATGAGAGATGAGCTGCTTAGAAGAGCAAGTTATCTAGATTATTTTGCTTCCTGAAGATGCTCATGCTGACATAGAAATACCAGTTACGGCTTTAATCTTTCGTGTTTCAACGTTGTTGGACGATAAAACAGTAACGGTGGTGGCTCGCAGCGAATGGTTGGTATAGTAAGGCGATATTCCAGCTCTTTGTGACATATTTCGCATCATGTTGTTGAGCAAGTTATGGCCGAGTACTTTTTTCTCGTACCAAACTATTGCTTCGTTTGGGTTGAACCTGGAAGAAGGATGTCTTGGTCGCTGGTACAGCACGTCAATGTCGGGATTTAGGTGACTTAAATACGCTTTGATGGTATTTACTGGACATCTTGGCGATTTTGTGAGAGCAAAGACCTTGCCATCCGAGTGGTCTTCCGTGCCTTCGAGACCGCCAGTATGATTTTTGCTTGAAAGCATCGTCTCGGGTTCATCTTTATTGAGCTCAAAGTACTCTTCTCCAGTGCCTGTTGTACAAAGACGTAGCATCGATTTCTTCATTGCCCTCTGGTTTTCACGACCTCGTTTGCCAAAATACAAGGAAATGTAGAACCAAACTGTTTGCATTAAACAGCGAGGATCACGGGTTTCATCGCAAGCAAGTTCGCCTTTCTCGAAAAGAAAAGGAGTTGTACCGCTTCAGGTGTCAAGGGATTTTTGTGGACAGTTCCAGCAATTTTTCCAGTGCCCATGAGGTGTTTCAGGTAGGAATGCAATGTTTTATTTGCTTCTTGAAAGGCGACCGGGTCACAAATTGAGAACTTTTTGTTATATGGTGGTGAGCGAAGATGGCGATCCAACGCAGCTCGCAATGACATTAAGGTTGCCTTTTTGTAGTAAGAACCATCTTTTTTTCTAGCAGACATGTAGAATTTTGATAGACATTGATTCAGGTAATCAATTTCCATGTTCTCGAACTCGGTTGTAAACTCGTTTTGGTGTGAGAACCATTATAGTGTAGAAAATAGTTTTAAAAAAAAGTAATTTTGCCGGTCGCTCTTTTTTGACAGTCAGTTGTTAGTAAATTAATTACAAAAAGACTCCTTACCTTTGAAAAGCTTAATCCCATATTTTGTTGCTAGTTTTGTGTTTTGTGGAATTGCACTGTCCTTTATTTGTTCAATTTCCTCAACAGAAATTTCTACAAAACGACTGTGGGAAGCCATTTTGAAAGCATTATTTACTACTCAGGTAGTAAATAATGCCTCAGATTTACTACTCAGCTAACCAATCAAATTGCTCGAAAGCCATTTTTTACTACTGAAATTATACTAATCACCGATATTCACCGAGACTGAAGTAAATAATTGTTTTAGTATAATTTCAGTAGTAAATATGCATAAAGTAAGAATATAATTTACTTTCTTTTTAAATACGTAATATCTACTAAAATACTCGGGAAATCGTTAAAACATCAAAGTCTATGGTCGAATGGCGCTGAAAATGCTTAAAATTTACAAGAAAGATCATGCAGGATGTAAATCAAACATTTAAAACGTTTAGGAAAAGTTAATTGTTGTCATGATCATGTTAAATGTGAATGAACGTCCTAGGCAAGTGCAATTTGCCGCTCTTTGCTTGTCACTCGTAAGTTTTAAATTTGTCAAACAAATTGTTAATAAATTAATTGCAAAAACATTTCTTGCCTTTAAAAAGCTTAACCCCAAATTTTGTTGCTAGTTTTGTGTTTTGTGGAACTGCATTATCCTTTATTTCTTTAATTTCATGAAGAGAAGTCACCACAAAACGACTTTGGGAAGCCATTTTGAAAGAAAAACATTATTTTCTACCCCGGCTAGTAAATAATGCCTCAGATTTACTGCTCAGCCAACCAATAAAAACATTTGAAAGGCATTATTTACTACTGAAATTATACTAATGGCCGATTATTGACTTGGAAATTCGTCTCTTTATCTGATGCACACTAAAAGATTATCATTCTTTCAGTTTAAAAACTTGTGCATCAGATGAAGAGACATTTGTCTCTGCAGGTGCACTAGAGTAAAATTTTCTTGTTCACGGCAGACATTACAGAGACTCAGAAGTGCTTGCCGAAGAATACAAACGTTTTTCAGCGGCATTTTATGGGTGGTAACATATTTAACTTTAATTAAACAATGTGGCAGCTCTGCAAAAGTATTGAGGTTGTCCGACCCCTTTAGTTGTGTAAGATTTGCAAGCATTAATGGTTGAGAACAATAATATTGCGCAGAAGGGGCGTTGCAACCCCCCCCCCCCCTCCCCTCATCGTGCTCGCAGGTGAAATGAACTTCAAGTTCGGTTTTTGAACCTAATTTAAAAATATAATTTTAAACCTAATTTAAAAAAATTGCATCATTTGGCGAAAATATTACAAAATAATCTCCTGTTTGGCAGTAAATACAAAAGAAATTATTTATGCGTTTCATTTACCATACTTGAAGTATCTCCGTTGGCGCTGGACAGAAATACCGAGGGCTCACTTCTTCCAGCGAAATTTCTAAACAACGTGGCGTTTTGTAAATATCGCTCGAAGATGACAGGAAAGGGTGTCGGACAAATCCCACAAGAAAAATTGGAACCGCCGGCATCCGGAAATGGATCTGGCAGGTTTAGAAGAACATTTCTATCCAATCTAGTTCCCAGAGCCTGCGATCCGTTTGGCTAACAGCCAGGATCACAAGCTCTGGAAAAAGCTCTGGGATAATCCGAGTCAGACATACAAAAAATTGTATGTCGACCGAACTGAGCACGCGCTCGCAAAACTCAAAACAAATTCTACAGAATATTCTGTTGTTTCGTATAATTATAAACCATGAAAATCGTTTTTTGGCAGAAAATCGACATGGAGCAGTGGAGAATGTTAATTTATCGAGGGAAATGTTGCAATTAAGTAATTAACTGTATATTTTTGTCCTTGGGCACTGTCACTATGGAAAATCTTGAATTATATAGGTCGTCGTCTTTCTGCCATCAAAATATAGCTCGTAAGTTCGGCCAAGCTGAAACAATGCGTGACATTTTGGGTATTAAAGTCCAATCTAAAAACTAAAACATGGCTGGAACATTGTATACGATTTGCGATAAAAGGAAACGCTATTAAAGTACTTCCAAATCAACTATTAGCCTTAAATATCTTGTAAATCAAAGGAATATCAAACGAAGCTTAAAGTTCTTAACAGAAAATTGGTTTCATGATATTATTATGAGCCATATAGTATAGTAAGAACCTTCACTTGAATTGTAGCTACAGTAAGCACAATTTTCGTCAAAAGTTGGATCAGGCTGCAGTACTGGTTCAACCTTTTAATGGACTGTTCTTATGAATCAGACAGGCCTGGCAAAGTGAGCAAGCCTGGCTTGCCATGTCAGGTTGTCGTTTTCCTCACATGAGGCAAGCACGACCTGTGATCTCGTCACTTATGCAGGCACTCGAGCCAGACTGGCCCCATTCAAATAGGAATACCATCTTGAAAATATACAGAAAAAGTATATGACAGTGATGAAGTAATTTGAAGATGGGGGCATAGATAACACCCTTCTTGTAGCTTGCTAAAAATTATTTAAAATTTTTAACTGTGGCTACAATCTTGTACATAACTTATTAAGACTAATTTTACCTCTACACAAATTTTCATACCCTCATAATAATTTCCCTGTAAAATCATGTTGCACTTCTTAAGCCCCAGCGCTCCCAAGTCAATATTGAACTTGTTATATGGTAAATTACCAAAAGTTGTTTCAACGACATTGTTAGCAACACTCAACTGGGGAAGTGGGTGTGACGAAGTTTGTTTTGTGAATGTATACTAACTTTGCAATATTGTGAGGAATGGTCTCAAGCATTATGTCAATGATTGTACCTACCTTGTTTGTGTCTACCCACCTTGTATGTGTCTACCCTGGACTTCCTTGGGAACAATTCATGTACATGCATTGATTCCAGCACTGCACAGTTGCCACAATTTATTAACAACGACAAAATTTGTATTATCATGGGGTTAGAAACTATTTTGTCACAACAGTATTTTCAGAATGGACTTTTCTCAATGTACCTGCAGTATGATTACAATATTTCTCTGCACCATGGGCGAGTTCCCATGCAGGGTTCATGACCTGGTCCTGGCTGGCCTGTGAGTAGACTAGGTCCTGGCCACCAACTATGGAACTAATTTGGCTATATTTTATGGGAAGCTGTGTGATTATGTTTTATGCTGTTGTTGTTGAAAAAACATTGAAGAATATTCCAGTAAATTATTATATGAATTTGCCCTCTGTACAATTGACGCCTGCCTATAAGCCACAAAACTGTGTATAGAAAATATCCAAATATACATGGTACACTTATTACCAATGTGTATGACTAATTTGTTTCATATTATCAATTAATACAAGTATGCAGGCCAGAATACAAGCAGTTTTGTAAACAAAGACTCTGATTGGCTACTAGCAAGAAAGAAGCCAGACAAATTCTCCGAGCAATTTGATTGGAGCTTCCTTTTTGCTGTTAGCCAATCAGAGGCTTTGTTTACCAACCTGGTTGTGAATTTTAATTTGCAATCAAAGCAATCGCCCTATCAAAATTGCAATATTGTGTGACAATATTGCAATGTTGCTCACAACAGAACATCGGATTTGACTGTAGCAATATATACCCGCTGAAGCAACCAAAGATATTTTATCCATACAATTGAAATACAACATGACTAAGATTAAGATTGTAAGGATAATTCTTCTAGAACATGGTTAGATAGAGATTATTACAGCTTAAATAGGCTATAATTTAGTAGTGCTACTTGTATTTACTAATTATAAAATGATCAAGATTAAGCCGCTAAATATCAACTGCTTTTTCAAATGCATATAGATAAAATATTCTGTTGTTCACAATCAAATAAAAAGTTGTGAGAAAGTATAACGATTTTCAAAACCAAGCATATTTCCAAAATAGAGCATATAGAAATTTTAGTAACATATGTAGGCTTTAAATTACAGCACAAGTTTTCACGTTCTATTTCACCTTTGGTAACATTTATAAAACAGAAAAACTTAATAGTACCTTTCTTTATATTTTCCGTGTAATATTACAGAAGATTATTCACCTTATCACTGCTAAAATTACTCTGAAATACAAAAACAATATTCCGACACTCCTAAACGACAGCCATTTTGTATATATAATTACCGGTTAATAATTTATTGTTGCATTATTGCGACATTCCATTCCGTATCAACGACCAATCATATTCACTTCCGGTTATGGATTATCCCCGAGCTTTCGATTCTTCCCAAAGGATCGCAGGCTCGGGGAACGAGATTGGTTTCTATCATAAAAGGAAATCGCCCCTCGATATGGCGAGTTTTTACTCATTTTCGTTCCTCTATCTGCCTGACTATTAACGTAGTACTTTAACTTAACACCAGATCTAAATTCGCAATGCTTAAAAGATTTATAATACGTTTTTCTCTTAAAACCGCCATGTTTGCCAATTTTTGAAAGGTTTTGTAGATGGAAAATTATTAGCTGTTCCTGGTTAGGTCTAATAAATGTTTATAATTTTCACTCAATAATTTTCCATCTACAAAACCTTTCAATTATTTTTCAAGCGAGTGAGATGCCACCAAACTCTTGATATTTGCCAATTTTTGTTTAAATTAGATATCATTTACGCACGCCAAGCTAGGCATTATTCGCAGTTGATTGCCAAAGGCAGTAAGTTTTCAACAAAAAATCTATATTCTAATTTTATTGAAATTAGATGAAACAAACAAGCTTATGGATTCCTTAATTCGTGGCGTACGCGTATATTAACAAAATTGCTAAGGAATAAAATGGACGAGCAGACCCTCTTGCAGATGAACAATGTTCGCAGTGTAGATAATACACCATTTTTCTCTTTTAAAAAATTCATTTAGTTCATGCTTTGGAATCAGAAATATTGTCACCTGAGCTACCAGAATTTACAAACAAACTGGGAGAATGGTTGCCAAAAACAGGAAAATGGAAAATTTGTTGGCGAGCCACAAGAGATGGTTGGGGAGCCAGTACGTTCCACTCGAGATGTGACGGGAAAAAACCGACATTGACAATTGCCAAAGTTGTCAAAGAAAGCAAAAGTTATATTTTTGGAGGGTATGCTACTGAATCATGGAATGCATCGAGTAAGATTGAAATTGATATAATATAGTTAGACCTTTGAAATGTTGCTGTTATTTTTTCTGTTTTTGGAATGGAGAAAGGTGAACTTCTAGCAATATTTTGAATCATTTGCATATATATTTCTCATGCTCGGAAGTTTTCGCTTACCTCAAGGTCTCCACTACGGCCTGTTTCAGCAAGGAAGCACTCTTCAGATGGACTGAGCTCAGTCCACTCAGCATAAACGTAAAATGATTGATGTTTAGGATATCTAAATGAACGAATTGAACATTTCTAAAATATTTTATCTCTAGTTTAATATAATATAATAAGTAGCTTTCTTTTTTTATCATTGGTACTTATTGCTTTTTAAAGGATCGCTTGCCATCAGACGTTTTAAACCTGAACTTATAATCACGGAACTAAAGCATTAGCACTTTAATGTATAATCTCTTTAATGTATACATATATATATATATTTATATGCATGTCTGCAGATTTGACTATATATGCTCCTTCACTTGTGTTGTTGAGCACTCTGTGAGGTTAATTGGTGGCTATAAGCTATAATGCAAAAAAAGCTCACTTCCCTTGTGGTCGTTTGAGTACTCTGGCCCCAAGACACTTCACGCATGTCTGGATGCGCATGTGTCTGAGTATTGTACCACATGCGCTTGGTGAGGGCAAGAGTATGGTGTATAAATACGAAGTCACTCGCATCTAGACTGCGTTACAAGCTGCACTGACGAGCCGTTGAACAGCGAAACATGCATGTCTGCAGATTTGACTATATATATATATATATATTAAATCAAAATTTTACAAACATTTGTAACTACTTAAAGTTTCATGCCTGGTGAAGGCAATCTTCGGGTTATACAGGATTAACCGTTGATGATTGTTTGTTTTGAAACAAAAAATCAAAACAAACAATCATTAACGGTTAATCCTGTGTAACCCGAAGATTGCCTTTACCAGGCATGAAACTTTAAGTAGTTACAAATGTTTTATATATATATATATACAGCTAATTCAAAAAAGGTTGTCCTTTGCCAACCTTAAACTCTAAGCGCGAATTGTATAGTCAACAAATTCCACTAGGCATCTTTATTACTATTTAGTTTCGTACCACAAGATGCGGCACTCGTCAGATCAATTAGCCTAATGACTATAGTAACCAAAACTTAGAGAATATAAACAAGTGGATGAGACTTTAAAAATTAATTCTATTTGCAAAGCATGTGCTATAATTATGAAAAGCTGACATGACGCGGAAATATTAATACCGCATAATATGATGTGGGATTATAAACATGACACGGTATATTTAAAATAGTGATAGTGTCTTGTTTTCAAATCCTACTTAAAAGGAATTTCTTATTATGTCGCCTACATGTAGAAACTAGCTCATTACATTTGTTCAAAGTGGCCATTGTTGGCTTACATAATATAGTACTTTTCCCATAATCACAACTATTACATCTATTTGAAGCACAGTTATAAGGTTTAGCTTGTTTTAGTATTTTCCAATTAGTCGTATGATCAATGTTTTGGTTTTTCAATTTCCATACATATTTGCTCAGCTCAGCAGCGTTCCGTTTCGCGAAATAGTTAAATGACGCTTTGTGGTTTGTAAATCGTTTCAGTGAGCGTTTTAGCTCGTTTGAGCGTAAGAGTTTTCAGTGAGCCCAACATAGGTTTGGGGAGGTCTGTTTATAGTTTTGTTTTCGGTTATAACTGTGGCATAACACAAGCTAAACCTTATAACTGTGCTTCAAATAGATGTAATTTGTGCTTGTGGGAAAATTACTATTACTATATGTAAGCCAACAATGGCCACTTTGAACAAACGTAATGAGCTAGTTTCTACATGTAGGCATAATAAGAAATTCCTTTTAAGTAACATTTAAAAACCAGACACTATCACCAACCAGACACTATCATAAACCGCGTCATGTTTATAATCCCACATCATATTATGCGTCATTAATATTTCCTTGTCCTGTCAGCTTTTCATATAGCACATGCTTTGTAAACAGGATTAATTTTTAAAATATTCTCTAAGTTTTAGCTACTATAGTCATTGGGCTAATTGATCTGATGAGTGCCACATCTTGTGGTACGAAACTAAATAGTAATAAAGATGCCTAGTGGAATTTGTTGACTATATAATTCGCGCTTAGAGGTTAAGGTTTGCAAAGAACAACCTTTTACACACGTGTAGGTTTAGGTCCACGTAATGCAAAGAGTGCTCGACAACATATAGTTAGAGCAAATATATATATATATATATTTTTTGTGGTTGTTTTCATATTCTATATGTATGTGATATAGTACATGTTGTAAGCTTGGATATATATGTATTAAGGAAAGATTGTTGGGAGTTCAGATAATTTTTCTGAATACAAAAAGCTTGAGAACAATATATATATATCTTACTTAATATCTTACAATATATTATACTTAATCTTCAGATATAAATATCCTGACGATGTAAAATATAGTCAATATTTTTAAAGTACGAGAGTAACCACTCTCAATAGGCTATCCATCATATAGTGTTTTCGAGTAAAGCGATAGAGCAAGCATTCCAAAGATCTCTGAACTCCAAGAAGTAATGTACATATAGATAACACGAGCGACTTGTTTCATTAAAATATACGATCACTGAAACCAATTCATATGAAGAAGAGTTGCTGCCACGAATTTTTGTAAATAATTAGCATATTTTTCGCCATTTGTATGCGTTTTACAAGGCCATGCAAGCATGTGACGTCTTCGGCAAAGCTCATTAATTGTTCATGAAGTTCACAACCATTCCAACAGCATGTCGTGTATTTATTATTTAGATATATTCCAATATTTGAATTTTAAAATATATCTTCAACTACTCTTACTTCGTTTTGCTTTAAGGTGGCTCCCTACAATTTTTGAAATATGGTAAATTTATTATTTAGATTGAATTTTTTTGTAGAACTGTTACTTGTTAGAAAGCAAAAATTGTACCACGTATATTGAGTAACATTCTAAGAGTCGGAAATTGTTCACAAAAATGTCGTCATTACCGTTGCTATGGTAACAATGACGTTTCAATATGGCCGATATTTGAGCTTTTAACACACTTTACTTGAAAACACACTTTACTTGAGCTTTTAACACACTTTACTTGTTTTATTTCATAAAACATTTTCGTCTAGTACAATAGATTATCTGAACAAGTTTAAAAAATTCTGTAGAGCCAAATTTTTAAAAAGTTAATAAACATGATTTCTCGTTTTTTTTTGCTCTACAGAATTTTTTAAACTCGTTCAGATAATCTATTTTTCTACAGGAAACGTTTCATGAAATAAAAAATGGGGGTAACCAAGCGTTTTTTAGAGTAAAGTGCGTTAAAACCCAAAATGTCGGCCATATTGAAACGTCATTGTTACTATAGGAACGGTAATGACGTCCATTTTGTGAACAATTTTCGGCTCTTAGAATGTTGCTGAATATAAGTCATACAATTTTTGTTTTTTAACAAGTAAAAATTATTCAAAAACTTTGATCTAAATCGTAAATTTTCCACATTTGAAGTAAGTAAGTAAGTAAGTAAGTAATTAAGTAGGTAAGTGGGAGTGTGCTAATTATCCTTACTTGCAGCTGAGAGCTGAGCTGAATTGCGAAGGACACAGCTCGGCTTAGTCGAGTCGAAAGCTTATTAAAGGCGCCATGCCACTGGCAGCCACCGTATGACTCATGTCTGATCAGAGGGCACAGCTACGAAGGAAGGGTTAGTCCCACCCTGTCACATTCCCTGTGGGAGGAAACTGGAGTACCTGGAGGAAACCCACGACTTTCGGTAGAGCGTTGACTGACTCTTTTTACATAAGTGTCATGAGTCTCCAGCGACAATTCAGAGGTGAAAGGTGCTTGCTCTGACGACTGCGCAACCGAAACCCCGTCAAACAATTGTAGGGAGCCACTTCAACATCTGGTTTGAATTAAGAACAATATTTTCTCTAATGAATTCAACCTTACTCCACCCCCGACATAAGTTGTTAGTTTTGAAAAATACTTTTTATTTCCAAATTACACAGAGACTAGATTGCTTCGACTACTTTGTTTCTTTTGTATTTATTTCCCTTCATATATTGCGCCCGATTTGGTTGAAAAATAACACTAGCCTGCTCGCAAACGTTGTTAAAAACAAACGTCTGCTGAACCGAGCGCCAGAACGAGTTCTGCTATTTTCCCCTCAACCAATCAGAACTTACCTTCCAAATTCTGAAAAGTGACGTTTTGCGGTATATTCAGCATAATTAGTATAATTTTAAATTCAATATGTAGTTCAACGAAGCTGTGAGCAAATTGTTATAATTAATTTATGCATTTTCACAAGAATCACGCTTTTATATCAGAGATTCTGATTGGACGATCAAAATAGACGTTGTGAAATAGCAGAACTCGTTCTGGCGCTCTGTTGAGCAGGCGTTTGCGAAAAACAACGTCTGCGAGCAGGCTATGATAACACCGGCAAAAACGAAAATACGATCATCGTCAATGTTATAAAAAATTCCCAGCTCGTTCGGCCTTGCTTCTAGGATTGTCTTTTTGTTCATCAAATTTGTTTAATATTTGTAAAAATCAATGACCTAAATGCAGTCATTATTCGCTTCGTGTTAGATTATTCGATTTAATTAGATATTTTTGTAATTATTTTTTACAGATGGTTATACCAAGGCTCCAGGGTCATTTTTGTTTTCACTTCGCAACAACGATGTCCTTCCACCTTTCATGGCACGGTTGAAAAAACAAAATGCTGGGCAAGCAATTTATTGTTATCCTTCACGTGTAGTAAGGTTTGGTTCCGGTATTGATTTAGAAATTGCTAGCAATGCTGGTTCCTCTGTCGCAAATCTTGGTTCCACCTACCAAGCCCCGTCTGGTTACACCCACGGCCACGCCGACACACGATCCATCCTTGCAGGAAGCCAGAACTTCGTTCCATCAGAAGTTGAAGTGTTATATCTAAACTAAGAACTGTCCTCCTGTGAACCTGCTGAAAACAACTCTATTTCTGAATTTTTAAACTATTATTTAAAGCTGTTGTTTAATTTCGTTAGTATACTAAAACAATTATTCGCCTCAGGCTCAGTGATTATGGTGAATCGACTTCGTCTCGTTGAATATTCACCGATAATCAGTTCCGCTTCTGCAAATAATTGTTAAATATACGGCGAATAGCTAAAACAAAATGGCGCCATTCACGGAAACTACCTGAATTTTGTGAAGGAGAAACCAGCAAGTTAATGTCGGTTTTTAGCCTTAATAGGAATAACAATACAGCAAAAAAACTCGCAGAATATTAAGTGTTTACAGCTTAGCAAATAAATTTATAATTTAGAAACTAGTTTATAAATAAGTTTTACAGAATTTACCTCGAAAGAGCAGGGATAAAACATGGTCAGAATATACATTCTTCGGAAAAAGGCCTGAGCAGAATAAAAAAAATTGCAGTCAACGAGCACTTGTTTTACCTAAAAGACTTTAGAGATATAAAAAAATGTCAAGTTTTTAAGAATGTCTTTCTATCAGCTCATATATGACTTGAGCTCATGGTATATTCAATATTCATCTTATTTAAATCAAATAATGTATTCCTTTTAAAACTTTGTAATATTTTACCTTGTAAATAGTTTAAGTTCACGCCCCTCGTGGAAACCAGCAGAAAATGTTGTTGAGGCTAGCTTGACTAAATAAAGTTTGTATGTATGTATGTATGTAATTGTTAATTATATGCAGCAGGAGAGAACGTGCTCTAAAATATTATAAATTCCATATAGCTTGTGGTTCGTCAACCTCGTTCCCAGGTTCTTATCTCTTGTGGAGATAATACCCTTGTCGAAGCTGGTCACGCGAACTCCCAGATTTTGGAGGTAAATTAGTGAGGGGTGGTAGAGGAGCGTGTTGTCCTCTGTGATGTTATTGCGTGTGGAAAATTATAGTTTTTGGTGACAAATTAAAATTTGCGAGTAGAAATCTGTGAAAAAAACTGTTCTTATAAATTCAAATTTATCACGGCATGATTTCCCACTATATCATTGAGTGTTGAATTAAATTTCAAGCGAGAGTTAATTGGATCAGATTTCAATAGACTACAAGGCTTGCCAAGGAATTAAGAACGCGTCTCAATTTTCCCTTTCGTAAACGGTCGTTACCATCCGTAACTGGCGTTACCATCCAGGCTCTTATATAATTCTGGGTAAACAGTATAAATTTCCTCGTTGTCCCATGCTGTCCTGTCAATGCTCGAGCTTGTTGTGACATTTTGGGAAAAATATTACCATAAAAGCGTGTCAATGATGGCAAATTCTTTGGAAAAACACTCGGCAAGGAAACCAACAGGATGGAATACTTTTTATCAACAAGTTGCGGTGAATTGATTGAAATAAGTATATGAAATATTAATTTATTATGACCTTTTGACCTTCCCGTAGTTTCAAATATTGATGCCATTTTTAAACTATGTCTTCAAACGAATTGATTGATTGAGATTTTATGTTGTGGTTGTCCTGATCAATCAAGATAGCATCAACAAATCCGGAAAGATGTATTCAAGTATTGCTTTTGGATTTAAGCGCTACCAAAAATCCCCAGTATGAAATTGATTACTATAGTTTTAATTTTGTTTTCACGGTCTGGGATTTTTCAAAAAACTTGGGCTAGAGGCAAACATTGGCAAAGTATCCACTATAGCGTTCAAAATGTGGAGGCAAATCGGCGAGAGAAGGAAGGTAAATATGCATGGTATAGTAGAAAATGATGATACATGCATGCAGCAGCCCCTCGCATTTTTAAAACCCGAACGACTAGAATTCCAAAATATGTTCAACGTTATTCATTTCCTTGAAGAAAATATCAATAGAAAAATCCAAGTATCGTATCGTACTTTGTTTTTTAATAAGATGATTAAGTATCCGCATGTTTACATGATGTATCGGTACTTATTTAGCAGACCGCAGGGTGCGATATATCGCTGTGTGCTTGTCGCCATCTTACACGGAAATATTTTTCGTAAGTTTTTTAATATTTTTTTCTACAAAAGTCTTGAAAAATTAACACTTTTAACAACAGAATTTTCAATCCCCGAAACATATAAATGCAAGTAGGTATGTTATTATGCATTATATATATAAGCGTAATTTTTTAATCTGGATGATAGATCATTGGATCTTAGATGTTTGCTAAAACCTTTTGAAATGTAAAATGTTTATTAAACTTAACTGATTTTCATATGATAGATTGCAGACACTCGTTGACATAAACTTCGTCTTTGGAATGAACAGTATTTTTTTGGAATGAACAGTAATTCTGGTCTCTTCGTGGTAATCGGGTAATCTAAAAAACTGACACGTACACCGACATTAATTAAATGGAAAGCAGTGTATAACCAACATTTTTTTAAAGCGACAAAAAGTAAAAAACATAAACAATTATAAAAAAATTACCTTGTTACGTATGTTTTTAAAATCTCTCTCATTCCACTCTTGACAACCCGCCATACTTCTGCGATCAGTGGGAGGTCCACCGGTAAACCACTCGCTAATGGCGGAATTAGTACCCTCGCACACGCGCTTCGCGCGTGGCTCGAGGATTATAACAGTAAAAATTTGTCTATATTGTTTATATTAATACCCCTGATGGTATGTACAGAATCTTTAATATCCAGCAGCAATTTCAGGAATAATAAGAAACAGTGAAAATATAACATCTTGTAAACTTACGCTTTATTAAGAAATGAGTTTTTATAAAGAACAAGACTCATAGGTTTCCCTGTGAGTATAACTTCCAGGGCAATTTGTCTGAGAACTCAATACCCCAGAGTACATGGCATAATCTAACAATTCCCCAGGGTACAGAGCATGTACACAAAGGTACACTATTTTGTCCTAGTTAGTTGAATCTCTTAAAATCGCTGCAGTCATCAGCAAGCAAAAGACGATGTGTCCTTCAGCGAAAACGATATTTCAATAATAAAACACGCTAGAAAATCTCTCCTTTTCAATACCGGAATTTCATGGATAAAAAAAGATAGCAAGAGTTTGTTTGACGTTACCATGGGCAGTTTCGACGGCGCGGAAATTTGCGAGTTAGTAGGCCTTTTCATTTTAAACCACATGAGTAAAAAATTTGGCAAAGAAAGCATCGGCCTATATAGAGATGACGGTTTGGCTATTATAAAAAGTAAATCAGCACGTTTAGCAGACAAAACAAGGAAAGACGTCCACAAAATTTTCGAGCAGTTTGACCTAAAAATTACCGCCGAATCAAATTTACGTATAGTAAACTTTTTAGATGTAACTTTCGACCTTAACAATGGAAAATATAGGCCCTATAGGAAGCCCAATGACGATCCACTATACATAAATATGCACTCTAATCACCCACCGAGCATCACAAGGCAACTACCTGCATCAATTAACAAGCGCATCGCACTTCTTTCATCAGATGAGCAAACGTTTCAGGAATCTGCACCCATATATCAGAACGCACTTAGGCATAGCAACTTTAATCATGAACTTAGCTACACTCAGCACACACCGCAAAAACAACGCCGGAATAGACAACGCAACATCATTTGGTTCAACCCACCATTTAGCAAGAGTGTTAGCACAAACATAGGACGTAATTTCCTTAGTCTAATTGACAAACATTTTCCACCGCACCACAAGCGTATTAATTGGCAAATTTTAAAACATTCTATTTCGTATACGGGAGGATCAAAACGATGCAATTTATGTTTAGAAGAAAAATTTTGTATTTTGAAAGAAAAAAACAAGGATTGTTTACTCAACAAAAGAGCTGAAATAATTTCACGATGTCGTCATCGTAACAAATTTCGCGTAAACAACGCAAACAAAGCCATGCATGCACACATTGTCTCCCACACACACTCCCACGCTCCGGCAGGAAGCATATAAGCGGTCATTTCTTTCGATACTTGTAAACTGCCTGATGATTCTTTTACAGATGAAACAGCCTGTTGCAGACAAGTTTTGAGGTAAGCGAAAATCTATAATTTGCTCTAACTATATGTTGTCGAACACTCTTTGCGTTTCGTAGACCTAAAACCTACACGTATATATATATAGATTTTCGCTTACCTCAAAACTTGTCTTCAACAGGCTGTTTCATCTGTAAAAGAATCATCAGGCAGTTTACAAGTATCGAAAGAAATGACCGCTTATATACTTCCTGCCGGAGCGTGGGGGTGTATGTGGGAGACAATGTGTGCATGCATGGCTTTGTTTGCGTTGTTTAGGCGAAATTTATTACGATGACGACACCGTGATATTATTTCAGCTCTTTTGGTGAGTAAACAATTCTTGTTTTTTTCTTTCAAAATACAAAATTTTTCTTCTAAACATAAATTGCATCGTTTGGATCCTCCCGTGTACGAAATTGAATGTTTTAAAATTTGCCAATTAATACTGAAATCCTTATTGCTTTCTTTCAATGTCCAAATATATTTCGAAAGTTCCGTGTCATTTGCATGCTTTTTATGCTGAAAAGATTTAGTGTGGTTGGCCAATCGCTCTTTGAATGCGATTGCAGTCATGCCAATGTAATTTTTGATCGTGTTTGTGTTGCTTACTGTGACTGTTGCTTTGTATACTATGTCCCTAGTCATGCATTGTTTTTGAAGCGGGCAAATGGTGTTTTCTCTACAACTGCAATTGGTAGTGTCCCTATCCTGTGGCTTGTTATTCCTAGATATGCGTGCATTGTGTTTAGTGATTACTGACTTGACATTGTTCATGCAGCTGTAACTTACTTTAACTGTATTTCTGTTAAAAATTTTATGGAGCTTGTGATGCGGTGGAAAATGTTTGTCAATTAGACTAAGGAAATTACGTCCTATGTTTGTGCTAACACTCTTGCTAAATGGTGGGTTGAACCATATGATATTGCGATGCCGTTTCGTTTGCTGCATAAAGATAAAAATATATTAAATTGATATATTTCGCAATTAACAAAACTTTTCAACATATTCTGTCTCTTATCTTTTTGTGTTAGCGGCCACCCTTTCCGTCATGGTTAGGATTACGAAAGATTCGGAAAGTTGACCGTGAGTTCCTACAAATTATAATTAGGTTCTTCTTTAAAAACGTTTACCACTCATTTTACAAAATATGGTTATAACTGTTTCAAAACAAAGTCAACAATAGCCAATATTTCATTGTTTCATATGGTGCAGTCATATTATTTGCACTGATAAAGATCGGTGGTTATGAATGGGAAACTTTGCCAAGTTTAAGGTACGTTTAAAACTTGTCAAGGAAAAATTGATCGAAAAGACTTGTTTTGCAGTACACACCAAACCTAAACCGAATTCCTACCCCATCATTAAAGTGTACTGCAACGACATTTTCACAATAGTCTTTTTCAATAACTTAAATGAATTTGATATGTATTTGAGCGTCATACGTTGTCGTTGGGTAGAAGTTGCTAAACATTGCCTCCAAACTGTAACGTAAGAACGAGGACGGAAATCCAGGAAAGCAATTAACATGATATTTATGTTATGATAGAATATAGCAATCGAGCTGTTAGAAATGAAATTTCTCGCTTATTCAGCCTATATTTCATCTAAAAACTTGATATCGAATTAGAACAATAAAACGAGAGTAGGAAAATTAGGGTCAGCGACGAATATTTGGAGTGAGCATACAATATTATACACAAGATATTGCCTACGAAAATAGAGGGTATTTCGTATTTAACGAATCGATTTCCAACCGAAAATTTTCGAAAATGTAAAAGAAAACAAACTCCGACAAAAGCATCTTCTGCGCTCAATATTTGAGTTGTAAAACCTATACTATTATAATTATGTTAACACTTCTACCTACCTACCTACCTACCTACCTACCTACCTGCCTACCTGCCTGCCTGCCTACCTGCCTACCTGCCTACCTGCCTACCTGCCTGCCTGCCTGCCTACCTACCTACCTATCTCTATCTATCTATCTATCTATCTATCTAAACAAGAATACACGATATGCGGTGATATTTCGATTCTAGTCATGACACTCGTAATATGCAAGGGAGAAAATATCACCTGGTAAGACCATAGACAATGTCAGATTGAGACGAAAAGCCGATAATCAGAGAAGAGAAATCTTCAAACGTCTTTTAAATTACTCGAATACGGAAAATTAACAACTACGAGCACAAAAAGATGATAATAAACCATAGCAAGACCTCGATTGGATATTTTCCCGTACAGCACTCATGCACTCTCGGACAGTAAGTGGTTACGGTTTTGGTTGGAGGTCGTGGGACTCAGTCGAATCTAAGTAAGCTTTTGTTTGTTGGCATGGCAATAAAACTGTTTTCCATCTATTTTACTATCTCGCATATTAACGACGCAAATGAATACTTCATGTACCTATTATACAGTGCCGCTCGACTAGATCGAAGATGAGTGCGCAGTGGCATATTGCGCATTTCTTTATCAAGTTTGCTTGTCGGCCGTATTTACAAACACTTTTCCTTGTTCAAAAACTTGTCAATATTTTGTTATACACACGAGCAAATAGAACTTGTCAAGAAAACTTTTATCTGTACGCGGGGCTAAACTACATCTTCAATTTTACCTTCCCAAGCGTTAGAAATGAACTATAATTAACTATAACTAAACCTCCTCGTTTCATGAGAATGCAAAATGTTGAAATTATTTTGCATAGTTGTTGCCAAAAAACAATATTAATAATTCTGGAAAATAATCGCAAAATGTTCCATAACAGATATTTAAATTTGCACTTGACTACATAGATGTGCTTTCACGTCACTATAGTAACTCAACAGCAAAGGATCGCCATCTGTTCAATTTGGAGAAGATGATTAGATAACAAACTGATTAAACTTTTTTTTTTCCGAAATGTTTTGTCTAAAATACAAATCCTAAGTTTTTTCAAAGGTTTTGATTTCTCTCCAACAATTCGCTGATCATCCTAAATAAAAATAAACCAAAAGTAAATTTCTGACTAAAAAGCATACATACATAATTTACTAGCAGTAAGTAAATACAACATTTATTTGTCTTCAATTAGCAAAAGTTCTGAACGATTATGGCAAAATGTTCATAATAGGTGTCAACAGTCCACTCTCGTTATAGCAGACACCCTGGGGACAGTCATTTAGTGTCCGTAAAAGCGAGAGTCCGCAATAGCGGGGTGCGATGAGAATATCCCAATTTTAGGTTGTAAAATGTCACTACAATGTATTACTCCTTTTTGTTTATAATGTCCAGTTTATTTCAACTTCTGGTTGAGGTTTACTGTGATACATGAGTGCAAAGCACAAGTCAAAGTAAAATGCCTCGAAAGTAGTGTAAATAAAGCGGGAAAAGATCGGAACATTCTATATTTTTCTGTTTGTCAGTTTTGTCGACAGAAATGATGACGCACGGAGTCTTCAAAGTACTTCCGCTGATAAATAGAAACAGTAAAATATGTCACTGTATAAATTAAAAGTCATTCAGTTTTATATTGTGTCCAGAGAAAAATACGTTCAAGGTGTCCATTGTAACGAGAGTAAAACAATAAAAATGTTTGTGGGGACCACATGAAGTGTCCGCAATGCCGCAATAGCGGGGTGTCTCTAATAGTGGAGTTTCCGCAAGGCGAGAGTTGACTGTATACATTTAATTGCGTGGACGTCCAGTGGCATCACTATAGTAACTCAATATAGCCATGTCTCAACTCAATTGTCGTCCATCATCTGGTTAGTTTAGAGAAGACGCTCACATAGCAAGAGCTAAACTGATTATTTGACTTGTTCCCGAAGACAAAATGAAAAACTATCTTGGAAAGGCGTTCATTTCACCCAAATTTCTGTTCTTGGTCATGTTGCCTCTACCTGTCATGTTACAAGAAGACTCCTGCACTCCAGCAACTATTGTTGCCATGCCTTTTCATGTGCTGCATAAAAGTAAGTTTTAAAGTAACTTATATTTTAGTTACTGTTCAATTTTTCTCTTTATTGTTGGCCTTTCGCTGTTTCTTATACATTAACATGTCAACATGCAGTATCAAAAAGCTAGAAAGTATGAATGAATGAAATAACTTTCCAGTCATGCGTTTCTTATACGTACGTACACGCACGGAAAAGTTTAATCCTTCTAACAAATGCATACTAAAACTTACGAAACACTAAATTATGTACATTTATTCATTTCGTTTTTTCATAAGTAACATTTAAATGGATTTAAACTTTTCCGTGCGTGTACGCGCGTATGTACGAAAAACGCGTAACTGGAATGCACCCTTAACACTTGATAGTGCAGATAGCACTAACAAATCCGTGACCCTCAGTATGCTGATGATACGAATATAACGTTCACTAGAACGTCACTGACAGAAAAAATGTTGAAAGAAAACTACACTTGTTAAGTTAAAAATAGTGTAAGACAATATACGAAGTTGCATGAATCTAAAGATTGTGGTGTTAGAACCGAGGTGAGTTCATTTTGGATGATGTTATTCTGAGCTACTCGGCGCAAGGGAGGCTGAGAATTTGTTGATCGCCATGACAGTCGAACACGCGACCTTTGGTTTGCTGGTTCAATGCTCTACCAACTGAGCTACGAGGTAAACTCGGTTCGAGTAGATGATATTTCGGCACTCAGGCATCATCCAAAATTAATCACCACAATCATTCGATCTATTAGCAAAAGATATAAACAGATGTCGAAAGAACTAGACTAAGTTCCGAAATATTACCTACTGAAACGGAATCAGTTGACGTCACACCTCAGTTGGTAGAACATTGGGCTACCAAACCAAAAGTGCTTTTTACAACTGTCCGGCACAGAATGGGAAATGAACAGAAGGGCAACTCACGTGTGCAACACGTCCTATTTTTTTGTGCGCATTCGTTAGATCCGCCATTACGCCAGCGAGTAAACTGACTGCTGGTGTACTATAGATTATATAGGGTAATGTGATGTTTGGGCAATAAAATTGCCTTTTACGCTCAGGTTTCTCAACGACGATCGTGAAAAATTTTAACAGAACACGGAAGAAATAAGGAAACACGTTACGATTTATTCTGTAGCAGCAATCTAAAAACGGTTTGTCGGCAAAAAAATTTCCGTTTTACTTGCTTGTATAAAATAGCCTTATAATTATATCAATTGTAAGTATTAGGCCAGGTACTTCGTACTTGTCTCCTATTTTACCAGATACTTATCTTAGATCAAATATTCATCATAATGTAGTTACTGTAGAAGCTTTGTTTATCCAAACTGTCGCGTATTTAGACAGTTAAGTCTTGTACAGTGGCTTTTAAAATTTTATATTCGACATTCTCGTTTTTATATATGGCTGTTAGTTACAAATACACAGCTAAAAGATATCTATGTCTTCCTTTAACAAATAACAAGTACTGAGTTTTGTAAAATACAAACCGAAAATAGATAGGTTGATAGCGTAAACACAGCTATATGCATGTAGGCCTCTAGCATACTTTGGTCAAGCCAGTAATCATAGGGCACAGGGTTGCAAGTGATGGCAACTGGCCATTCTATATAATGACACAGTGTTATTTGCTTGCAATTCATGCTATAATTATGCCAATACATTGTACCATCATTTAGCTTCACCAGCCCTCACTGAAAACACTGAAAATCTTGGGCCCTAAGTATTTTGCGCTGGTTTAATGTCATCAGTTTTGTTTCTTTTAGCTTAGTTCGTCCTTTTGGATATGCACAAGCTTTAACTGCAAGTGATGAAGTTCCTGTCAATGATTGGATCATTTTGCATTGTCCCTGTTATAATAAATGTATGCCAGTATCGCAATGCAGAAATAAATTTTTACATGAAAACTTATTGACTAGTTTACTTTATTTCTTTCCTAATGTTATACTGTGCAAGATATATGTATACAGAATATAAGGGGCTGTTCATATATATGAGAGCTGGGGTGGCATGGCAAAATAGGTCGGGCTTGTAGTGTTTTTATCTTGTATTTAAGACATGTCCCTATTGTATTTACAAAGTGTTCTATTTATACAATAAGTTGGGATCACATTAGTAATACCCGTATGTATACATAATTACATAAATTATAATATTAACTAATACTACATCTCCCCTTTTAAGTTCAACAAGTCACAGACTGAACTAAATGTCATTGATCTATATACTACTATACTATATAATGATACTTTAAAAGTCAGTTCCATCATATTATTTACTTATATATTTTTTATTTTTTTTTTTATTTTTTTTTTATTTTTTTTTTTGTTCACTTTAGAATGTGTAAAACACACTTATTATAATGTTTAAATATATGTATCTTGTCTAATGTTTAATTTCAAGTCTTTTCGGTGGTACAGATAGTCTTCCTGATCTTGTGAAATAACCAGAAATGTTTTCTGACCTATCAGTTTCTACAGTAAGTTCACTGGTGTTTTCTTGCTGACTATGATTGTTACTTCTTAAAGGTTCTTCGATCATATGTCGTCGATTCCTTCGTACAGTAGTGGTAGGAGTTTCAACCACATATGAGCGCGGTACATTTAACTTTTTCACAATCGTACCCGACTCTTTGCGATCTGGAATCCATACTTTACAATCAGGTGCAAGCTGTGGTAATGTTTTCACTCCATGACGAGAATCATGGTTCTTCTTCTGTCGTTTCTTTATGCTCTCTTCTCTTTCTTTGACCGTCACGATATATGGCCATGTCGGGACTAGGTTGTCTGCGACAAGTGGAAGTGTGGTTTGAATCTTTCTTCCAAACAAAAGTTCAGCTGGACTATAACCATTCTCGAGTGGAGTAGCTCGATAAGCCATTAACGCAATATAAGGGTCTTTAGATTTCTTAAGAAGAGATTTCACTGTTTTTACCGACCGTTCAATCTCACCATTACTTTGAGGATATATTGGACTACTTGTTTGATGTTTAAAACCATAGATTGATGAAAACTTCATGAAATCAGCGGACTTGAATTGAGGACCATTATCCGATATTACTTTATCAGGAATCCATGTCTAGCAAAACACGACTTCATATGTGTAATCACATCCGTTGATGTGGTGCTGTGTAATAGAGCTATTTCTGGATATCTAGAAAAATAATCAGTGATTATCAGATATTTCTTACCATTCAGCTCGAACAGATCAGTGCAGATACTTTGCCATGGTCTCTCTGGTAGAACAGATGAAATCAAAGGTTCAGCTTTGTTCTGTCGCTCTTTGATACACACATGACAATTTCGAACCAAATCATCAATTTGCTTGCTCATACCAGGCCACCACACCGAGGTTTTAGCTCTTTCTCTACATTTGGTTATTCCAAGATGTCCTGCATGTATTTTATCAAGAATATCAAATGTCATTGAAGAAGGAACTACCAATCGTTTTCCATGAAGCAAAAGTCCTTCTTGAATTGTCAAATCACCGATGTGTTGCCAAAACGGTTTGATGGTGTCATCGATATTATTTTTACATGGCCATCCATGAGTACAATATTTCATGACTTGATCACAAACTTCATCTCGTTTTTGCCGTAGTCTAAATTCATTTAATCGGTCTTCTGTGACTGGTAACTCATTTAATACCTGGTCAACAAATCCTTTTGCTTCTTCGGCTAGTATATCTTCATCTCCTTTATCTGTGATTGGAGCACGAGATAAAGTGTCAGCACATACAAGGTCTTTCCCTTGTACATGTGAGATTGTATAAGTGAATCGCAGTATTCGCATTCTGAATCGTTGAATTCTTGGAGACATATCGTTGAGACTCTTTTGTGTGAAGATCGGAACTAATGGCTTATGATCCGTTTGTATGTGAAATTTCATGCCAGAAATATACTCAGAAAATTTCTCACATGCCCACATAATTCCCAATGCTTCCTTCTCAATTTGTGCGTATCTTTGTTCCGTTGGGGATAATGCTCTAGAAGCATATGCAACTGGTTGCCATTCATTATTTGTTTGTTTTTGCAACAAAATTGCGCCCAAACCATAAGAAGAAGCGTCAGTGCGAAGTTTTGTTTCCGCTCTTGGATCATATAATGCCAATACAGGAGTATTGCTGAGAATTGTTTTAATTTCTTGAAACGCCTTTTCTTGATCAATTCCCCAGTTCCAGTGAGTTTTTTCACTCAATAAGTCTCTGATCGGTTTAGTCTTACTAGCTAATTCTGACGAGAATTTGCTCAAATGGTTGCACATTCCTAGAAACCGTCTTACTTCTTGTATGCTGCTAGGCGATGACATCTCTGTGATTGCACGTACTTTTTCTGGATCAGCGCTAATCCCTTTAGCGTTAATCACATGACCCAGATAATGAACTTCGGGTTTTGAAAATTCACACTTTTCGCTATTTAGTGTGACATTAGCTTCTTCGAGTTTACGAAGAACTATTTTCAGCCGTTCATCGTGCTCTTTCGTATGCTTTCCATGAACCAGAATATCATCAATATCGATACATACACCTTCGCAATCTTGAAGAATCATCTCGAGCTGTTTTTGAAAATGTTCTGAAGCTGGAGTTATTCCAAATGGTAGTACATTGAAATGATATCTTCCCCACGGTGTTATGAACGTAGTTATGGGTGCAGATTCTTTCGATAATGGAATTTGCCAAAAACCAGAGTTACAATCAAGCTTCGAGAACACTTTTGATCCAGATAACTTTGCCAATGTATAATCGACACTAGGTAAGGGGTAAGTTTCTCGTAGAATGCTTTCATTTAACTTGGATGGGTCGAGGCAAATTCTGACGTCACCATTGGCTTTCGGTACAACCACCATATGTGAGCACCACTCCGTAGGTGTTTCAATTTTCGAAATCACACCCATTTTCTCCATCCTTTCGAGTTCCTGTTTAACTTTAGGCAACCGAGGATGAGCTATTTTTCTTGCTGTGTATACAGCGTGGGGTTGAGTTCCCGACTTTAACTTGATTGTGTATTCGTGTTTAATTCTTCCGAGACCTTTAAAAAGCTTTGGAGACGAATTTTTCCACTCTTTATCAAGTGTCTCTTCGTCAGTGGTGTTTACTGCACCGACAACATTTGTTTTCATGAGTATTTTTAATGCACGTATTGCCGGTCCACCCAGAAGAGCTTGATGTAAACCTTTGATAACATATACATCTTGTACTATGATTTTCTCCTCAGCTTCAATGGTTGTAGTAAATTTTCCACAAATATTTAATTTCTTTCCATCACAAGAATGCAACTTTTTCTTCGACTTTTGTAACACAGGAAGTTTTATTTTCATGCTCTCATATGTTTTAAATGGAATACATGTTTCATCTGCTCCAGTGTCCATTTTGAACTGAACATTATGTCCATCCAGTTTCAAATCTACTTTCCACTGAGCGTTGTCTTTCGATGTGACTTCCCCGAGGAATTCATATTTTCCATACTCATCACGGTTTTCTTCGTGTATGTCTGCCACAACTTTACTTCGGCACACTTTGGCCCAATGTCCAACTTTCGAACATTTGTTACATGCAGAATTTCTCGCAGGGCACTTTTCCTTAGTATGAGACGGGTTTTTCCCGCATCGAAAACATGTTTGTTTACTTTTAAAGTCGTTTAAGCCTGACTTTCTTGTCGCTTTATGGTAATTCTGTTCTCGCCTTGATTTATCATACTTGGCAGAACGAATTGAATCTATATCATTGTTCAGTGAACCAGATTTGTTTCTCAATTCACTTTGCTGTCTTTTAACGGCGTCAGTTTCTCGAACAATATCTTGCGCCTTCTTTAATGTAAGGTCAGGGTCTAGTTGAAGTCTTTGTGATACATTTCCGTCTTTTAAGCCAACAACAATGCGGTCACGGATCATTTGGTCATGCAAATCTCCATATTCACAATGTTCAGCTAACACATGTAATGCGGTTATAAATTCTTCTACTGATTCGTTAACGTTTTGTATTCCCCTATTGAACTTAGCACGCTCATATATTATATTTCTTCGGACTACAAAATATGAATCAAATTTATCCTTGATTGACTTGTATTCCTTGAGCTGCGTTGCGTTTAACTTAAACGAGTTTAGGATATCTTCCGCTTGATCGCCCATAGTATATATCAAGGTGTTTATTTGTGTTACTTCGTCTTTCTCGTTCAGTTCTGATAGCGTTCTGAATCTTTCGAACCGTCGAATCCAATTCGGCCACGTTTCTCCTCTTGAAAAGTCAAAAGAATCCGGAGGTTTATACGCCATAGCCATACTTTCAACTTGAAACCGCCGCTGCCACCATGTAGTGTTTTTATCTTGTATTTAAGACATCTCCCTATTGTATTTACAAAGTGTTCTATTTATACAATAAGTTGGGATCACATTAGTAATACCCGTATGTATACATAATTACATAAATTATAATATTAACTAATACTACAGGGCTCTTCAGTGCCGACGCAATTTTCCCTTTCGTAAACGGCCGTTGCCAACCCAGACGGTCGATGCCAACCTAATATCCTTCTATTACCCCTTGTGTACCTTTGGTCCCTCACGCGCGTGAATACCACGACCACACACGTGCGAAGCTCGAGCATTACGCGTTTTATTGATAAACATGGAAGAAAATCGAACGCAGAACATGGAAAACAATCCCAAGAAATCCTCGATAAAAAAGCCAAGTGGGTGGAATATTTTCTATCAAGAAGTTGCGGTAAGTTATTAACATGGTTATATTATATGGCTTACGGCAAAACGTTATTTTTAAATATTGAAATACACAACTATATGACTATATGAATATCCCTGAGTGATTTATATTTAGCCGTAGTTTAAACGTCTGTTTTCATGTAAAAAGCAGCGAGACAGACATTTTAAAATTATATTATAAAGACTAAATTACACAAATATAATATCCTAGATCATACAGAAAACGGATATATTGATTAAAGATTGTTATTAAAGTAATATACTTTGTAATTGTCTTCATTGTATTTTAATACAGCCAACTATTATGGAAAGATTAAGTGAAGATTCAAACATTGGAAATGTTTCCTCTGTTGCTGCAAAAATGTGGAGACAGATAGGGGGAGAAAGAGGAAAGGTATATGCAATTTTTTAATCTAATATCGGATCAATTGAAGTTAACGACCCCCCACCCCAAGGGAGTTGTATACTTCAGTGGCCATTGAAGTATACAACCCTCCCCCCCAAAAAAATAGCTTTTCATCAAGATGGAATCATCGAATTGTTTTCGCCGGCTCATTCTCGCCACATAAATTTGTCAAGATACGCGGGCAACATGTCGCGTCTTACCGCCTCTCATTGTCTTTAATTTCACCTTGCTTCTATTCCAGTACGACTCGATATTCTGAGTATGCACACCCATCACTGGATCGACGAAAAATGGCAAGTGGTTGACCGTTCGGTGCTCTAAGCCAGGGATATTGCCGGCACAATTGTATGCAACCCACTCGTCAGAATACGCTAGTGATCCCGGTCGAGTATAGATATTTACAAAATGCAGTTTGCTACCAAAACACGGAGACAAAATTGCAAAACAAAACACCTCAAATGCATATTATTGGTTGTGTTGAAAGTCTTTGAATTTGTTTCGTGGTCAAAAAATCAATGAACTGAGACATTGACAATAGAAGGGAAGCCATAAAAATTCCTTTGAAACAGACACAAACACGAAAATCCGTAAATTTAAGGATATAATACAAGGGGGGTCGTATACTTCAATCCGAATATTTGTTATTGAAGTATATGACCCCATTAACATAAGTCGTTAACTTCAATTGATCCCTAATATCTAATAAATTTAATATCTAATTTAATATCTAATAAATTATCTAATATCTAATAATATTATTAGTGTAGTAACATGATACAAATTGTGTTTTAGGATTGGAAATGGAAAGCACAACAATATCGAGAAGATTTGGACACAGGGATGATTGAAGAGGAACAGAATTGCCCTAATTGCAATAGAGTTTTCTCTCGGGAGAAAGATTATCGGTATCACAAGAAAAGCTGTGTGCCAGCTACTTGCAAAGACTGTGGTGAACACTATCAGAATCCACAGACATTAAAGACTCACATTGCTTTGGTTCATACAAAAACATTTAAATGTGAAATTTGTGAGAAGATATTTGCCAACAAGCGCAATTTACAAAGACATGAAGTTGTGCATACAATGTCCAAATTTAAATGTGAAGCATGCAACTGTGAATTTAGCACAAAAGGTAGCATGCAAAGGCACACAAAAAAGCAACATAGTTATTTACGGTAATCAATAAAATAAAATGGGCTTTAAAAAGTCAATACACCTGATTTCATGGTAATACCATAATCTCCCTATTTAACCTGGGGGGGGGATAGAATACCATATCTTTAAACTGATGCATCCATGTTTGTCTGTTTTTAAAATTAATTGCCTAGTGAATGAGGGTGGGAGTGTTGTTGTAATAGAAAACTCAATAGAACTCATCTGTTATTTTGTAGGCTTATGCAAAAGAAATGGCCCTTACTCATCACATGAGTATTATATTTTTGTCTAAATAACCAATGTTTAGCTATGTTTGAGCTCAGGGAGCTTCGGGGAAAATACAATACTCATGTGACAAGTAAGGGAAAACCCCGTGAAATTACTGTCAAATTAAAAGAGTTTCACTAATTTTGACTTTGCTAACAGTTTGAACTGCAGAACAAGCATGTTTATATATGTAAGTCCCACCCATATTCCTTATAAACATTCCTTGTTTTGCAGTTCAAACTGACACGTTAGCAAGGTCAAACGTGCATGTTTCAAACGTGAGAAACTGTTTGCAGTTGCTCAGGTTCTTATTTTCTCTATTTAATCAAAGAACCTGTTTTTAAATGTTTAATAATAGCGTAACAGAATTTGAAAATATAGGATCTTATGTGCAGTTTTTTCTGCTTAATCAGTTAATGTTAATCAGTTAATCTAGTTAATCACTGTATATAAATTTTAACGCTTTCTCTTTGATTTCATGACATGTGACCCTGATTTTTTGGCCATATTCACATTTTGTCTGACAGACTGTGCAAAGCTGTGATCCCGCTTTGCTCTTTTAGCTGGTAACTCCAGTGCTGAAAATGTTACTGGTCAACCATTTCCCACCACTTGGCGACTTCCGTTGCCAGACTTTCTCTTTCTATTAGGCTGGACTTTGATTTTCTTCCCATTCTTCCCCTTACTAAGCTCATTTGTACCAAAATTAAAGAGACCTGATGTCAAATTGCCATGCATTGAAGAAGCAAGCTTTTTCACTCTTCGGGCAAACTGCATCATTCCTTTAGCCAAATTGTTATCTTGGGAGGATGCCAATTTTGCACAGATCAACTGACATGCTTCTGTAACAGCAGCTTGGGCTAATGTGTCAGTTTGAACTGCAAAACAAGGAATGTTTATAAGGAATATGGGTGGGACTTACATATATAAACATGCTTGTTCTGCAGTTCAAACTGTTAGCAAAGTCAAAATTAGTGAAACTCTTTTAATTTGACAGTAATTTCACGGGGTTTTCCCTTACTTGTCACATGAGTATTGTATTTTCCCCGAAGCTCCCTGAGCTCAAACATAGCTAAACATTGGTTATTTAGACAAAAATATAATACTCATGTGATGAGTAAGGGCCATTTCTTTTGCATAAGCCTACAAAATAACAGATGAGTTCTATTGAGTTTTCTCTATTAAGCAACAACACTCCCCCCACCCTCATTCACTAGGCAATTAATTTTAAAAACAGACAAACATGGATGCATCAGTTTAAAGATATGGTATTCTATCCCCCCCCCAGGTTAAATAGGGAGATTATGGTATTACCATGAAATCAGGTGTATTGACTTTTTAAAGCCCATTTTATTTTATTGATTACCGTAAATAACTATGTTGCTTTTTTGTGTGCCTTTGCATGCTACCTTTTGTGCTAAATTCACAGTTGCATGCTTCACATTTAAATTTGGACATTGTATGCACAACTTCATGTCTTTGTAAATTGCGCTTGTTGGCAAATATATTCTCACAAATTTCACATTTAAATGTTTTTGTATGAACCAAAGCAATGTGAGTCTTTAATGTCTGTGGATTCTGATAGTGTTCACCACAGTCTTTGCAAGTAGCTGGCACACAGCTTTTCTTGTGATACCGATAATCTTTCTCCCGAGAGAAAACTCTATTGCAATTAGGGCAATTCTGTTCCTCTTCAATCATCCCTGTGTCCAAATCTTCTCGATATTGTTGTGCTTTCCATTTCCAATCCTAAAACACAATTTGTATCATGTTACTACACTAATAATATTATTAGATATTAGATAATTTATTAGATATTAAATTAGATATTAAATTTATTAGATATTAGGGATCAATTGAAGTTAACGACCCCCCTACGCCAATGGGGTCATATACTTCAATAACAAATATTCGGATTGAAGTATACGACCCCCCTTGTATTATATCCTTAAATTTACAGATTTTCGTGTTTGTGTCTGTTTCAAAGGAATTTTTATGACTTCCCTTCTATTGTCAATGTCTCAGTTCATTGATTTTTTGACCAAGAAACAAATTCAAAGACTTTCAACACAACCAATAATATGCACTTGAGGTGTTTTGTTTTGCAATTTTGTCTCCGTGTTTTGGTAGCAAACTGCATTTTGTAAATATCTATACTCGACCGGGATCACTAGCGTATTCTGACGAGTGGGTTGCATACAATTGTGCCGGCAATATCCCTGGCTTAGAGCACCGAACGGTCAACCACTTGCTATTTTTCGTCGATCCAGTGATGGGTGTGCATACTCAGAATATCGAGTCGTACTGGAATAGAAGCAAGGTGAAATTAAAGACAATGAGAGGCGGTAAGACGCGACATGTTGCCCGCGTATCTTGACAAATTTATGTGGCGAGAATGAGCCGGCGAAAACAATTCGATGATTCCATCTTGATGAAAAGCTATTTTTTTGGGGGGAGGGTTGTATACTTCAATGGCCACTGAAGTATACAACTCCCTTGGGGTGGGGGGTCGTTAACTTCAATTGATCCGATATTAGATTAAAAAATTGCATATACCTTTCTTCTTTCTCCCCCTATCTGTCTCCACATTTTTGCAGCAACAGAGGAAACATTTCCAATGTTTGAATCTTCACTTAATCTTTCCATAATAGTTAGTTGGCTGTATTAAAATACAATGAAGACAATTACAAAGTATATTACTTTAATAACAATCTTTAATCAATATATCCGTTTTCTGTATGATCTAGGATATTATATTTGTTTAATTTAGTCTTTATAATATAATTTTAAAATGTCTGTCTCGCTGCTTTTTACATGAAAACAGACGTTTAAACTACGGCTAAATATAAATCACTCAGGGATATTCATATAGTCATATAGTTGTGTATTTCAATATTTAAAAATAACGTTTTGCCGTAAGCCATATAATATAACCATGTTAATAACTTACCGCAACTTCTTGATAGAAAATATTCCACCCACTTGGCTTTTTTATCGAGGATTTCTTGGGATTGTTTTCCATGTTCTGCGTTCGATTTTCTTCCATGTTTATCAATAAAACGCGTAATGCTCGAGCTTCGCACGTGTGTGGTCGTGGTATTCACGCGCGTGAGGGACCAAAGGTACACAAGGGGAATAGAAGGATATTAGGTTGGCATCGACCGTCTGGGTTGGCAACGGCCGTTTACGAAAGGGAAAATTGCAGTGCCGACATCTTACCTAGGTCCCACATCAAATATTGTTTCAATAATATTTTGAGATTGTATTCAAATGTGGACCGGACAGCCTGGCTAGAAATTGTGTTACTGTACATGCTTTGTTCTGCGTAACAATGACTAGCGTTTATAAATAGAAGCAAGTAAGATGTTAAAAGGTGTTACAAAAATAGCATTTTCCAAATATAGAACATGAATTTTGTTTTCCTGCTAATATTGCATCAGAATTTCTACCTAGTGCTTGCTGCAAGGTTAGCCTTTCTTATGTCAAGCAAGAGAATGCAAGCTAACCAGGTTTGGCGGGTCAGCCCTAGTCAAGTAATGTGGTTTCAACCGACTGGCAAACAAACTTGTACCGACTACTTTTAATTTTTGTTCTCATAAAAACTTTTTTTTATGTGTCGAAGGGGGGGGGGGGGAGGGAGGGGGGGGTGTTGGGTTAAAAAAATTTTCCGGACTACAAATGTTTTTATATTACTATTTAACCAATAAATACAATTGTTCCTACAAAAAAATTTAATTCCTAAATACAAAAATTCCTTTTTTCTAATCTTTGTGTCGACTCATTTTGTGCCGACTTGTTTCGTGCCGACTTGTTTCGTGCCGACTTGTTTCGTGCCGACTTCTACTGTTTTGTGCCGACTCAAATCTCGCTTCTGCAGACTAAATCTCCAAATACAATTTATGGGGGGGTGTGACACCCCCCAAACCCCCCCGTAGATACGGCCCTGCTTTCTGTACAAAAATTATTTTGTAACGTAATTAATAAATTTTTTAAGGTAACGAGTAACATTTTGCAAAGGTAATTGTGGTTATAATTCCATGACACGCAATCGCGAATATTTCTCTTTGATCTTGACCCCAATCCCGACCCAATCCCTAACCATAACCCTATTTCGTGCGTGTCATGGAATTGTAACCGTAATTGTTATATATAAACCAGCCGCCATCTTTAATATATGCAACACAACGTTCCCCCTGAACTATAACATAAACTGAATACATAATATCCCCCTCTTTCCAATAGGTAACTAAGCTAAAAGTCTTCATGTGTCTGTTTATATGGAAATGATGCTATACATAATGAATAATATTATTCATACATTTCTGCTGATTCTTCCACTTCTTGTAATGTAGTGTCTTTGGTTACTTTCTACGTTTTCTGATACTGATCCCTGGACGGATTCTTATTTGTCTTTTGCCGTAGACATTGCTGTTTCACAGGGTGGATGACGAGCCGTTGGTGTGTGGACAGGGTTTGGGTTATCAAGGGATTTTCGGTGGTCCGTGTCTTCGTTGGTTGGGTACTCGTGGTTGTCTTCTGGCTCCGCTATTGATCTTCCTGGGTCCAATCTCAGAGCTACTCTGTTGCATCTTAGATTTTGGTTTCCTGTGTCCACAATGTATGAACGAGGTGAAGAATGATGGCCACAACCGTTGCTTGTCTCCATAGCTTCGACACTGCTTCTGGACGGATTCTTACTTGTTCCCCAGGTTTCAGGGGGGGGTAGCTCTTTCGTGCCGTTACGATTGTAATAGTCAGTTTGTTTTTCTTTCATATGGCCCATTCTTCTCTTGACATCGTTTATGTTATAAGCTTCGTGCTTTAACAAACTGCGTGCTATCGGGAGGTTGGTTCTCAATCTTCTTCCCATACATAGCTGCGATGGCGAGAGATCAATGCCTGGTATTGGTGTTGCTCGATAGACCAATAGGGCCTTGTGCTTGTCGTCGTTCTTTCTCCACAATGATTTGACTATTTTCACTGCTTCTTCTGCTTCTCCGTTTGCTTTGGGATGTTTTGGACTTATCAACACGTGTTGGAAGTTGGAAGCTTTTGCAAAATTCTGCACTTGTATACTGTGTGCCACAGTCTGTCGTAAACATCTGGTATTCCATGTCTCCCAAAGTGTCCTTTCAGGGCTTCGATGGTGTTACAGGCGGAGAGATCACTGAGCTCTGTGAATTCAATGTACTTGGAGTAGTAATCAACAGACATTACATAGTTTTTGCTCTTGAAGGTAAATATGTCAGATACTGCTTCCGTCCAAGGGTAGTCGGGAGTTTTGCTCGGTATCATCGGTTCCTTCTGCTGCACCGCTGCAGTACATGTCATGATTTCGGTTTCCCTGTATGGTTTGACACTGTGAGGCACGTGCTGCTTTGTGGCGGGTCATCCTACCTGGATGGCAGCATACAATTCGTGTAGCTCATTCGCAGTTCTTTGCTGCAGTTCATGGTATTTGTCTTGGGTGACTGATATTCTCTCAAGCATGTTCACTTGAAACTCCTTTCTTTCGGGTGGCACATCGTCGAGGCTCGCCCTGCTGAGTGTATCTGCGATGACTTGCTGCTTGCCAGGAAGGTATTCGACTTTCAGGTCATATCCTTTCACTTTCAACATTATGGTCTGCAGTCGCAGTGGTGCAGACAGCAAGGGCTTGCGAAAAATGGTCTCTAATGGTTTGTGATCAGTCTGTACCTCAGTTGCCTTTCCTAGGATGTATTCTCTGAATTTCTCAGTGCTGAACACAATCGCCAACATTTCTTTCTCAATAGGTGACCAGTTTAACTCCGACGCGCGAAGCTTTCGGAATGCGTAAGCTATGGGTCTTCATTCTTGTAGGAGGACAACACCCACTGCATTCTTGCTAGCTTCACACTGTTTTGTGACATCTTTCTTGACATAACAAGCTAGTATCGGTGCTGTGCAGCATTAGTCTTTGATGTGTTGAAAAGCTTCTTCCTGTGGTTTGTTCCAGTGAAAGACTGTGTCTTTCTTCGTAAGGTGACGTAGTGGCTCTTCTACCTCAGCCAAATGTGATAAGAACTTGGCTAGGTATTGGACCGATCCAAGGAAACGGCGGACATCTTTTTTCTCAGATGTTGGCATGTTTCTCATCGCTTCTACTTCTCGGAGTCAGGTTTGACTCCATGCGCTAATATGAGATGTCCCACATACCGCACTTCCTCTTTCGTGATCTTTACTTTGTCAAAGGACTTGTTGTAAGACAGCATCATGATGCGCTACGTCACGTCCAGCCACCAAAATATCATCCATTATGGCATGTGCATACTCTATCCCTTCCAACATGTCATCCATTGCTCTCTGGTACATCTCTCCGGTTTTGATTTGATGCCAAATGGTAGCTTTAACCAACGGTATCTACTTAACGGTGTGTTCATCGTTGTCAGGAGACTTGATTCGTAATCGATCTTCATTTGGAGATATCCACTCTTGGCATCCAATACTGAAAACACTTTGGCTCCAGGGATCTTCGTGGTGACTTCTTCCACTGTTGGGATAGGATAATGCTCTCGCTTTACCGCTTTGTTCAGGTCGGATGAGTCTATGCAGATGCGGATCTTCTCTCCTTTCTGTGCCACTACCATGGAGTTGACCCAATTGGTTGGCTGGGTTACTTTCGCCAGATGCCCCTCTTTTTCCATTTCTTTTTGTTTGCTCGTAATCTTTGGAAGGAGCGCTGCGGGTTGCCTATTCGAGTGTGTTCCTGGCATTGTTCTTGTAGCATCTTCCAAGTCTGGATGTTGGATAAGAAGCTCTAGGAGGCTGTGGTCAATTTCGTGTATTCGCTTTACCAGGTTTAAGGCTTTGCACACTTTTCCAGATAGGATTGGATTCTGAGCCTTGTCGACGATGAAGAATTTCACCTTGGTCTCTTTCTCCTTGTCTTTCACTTTCAGTGTGGCGCATCCTCTTGGCATAATCTGGTGTTGGCCATATGACACAAGTCTTTTGTGTGTTTTTTTGACCTGTGCATCTGGAGCAACATTTCGCAACTGCTTAGTAATCATGACACTAGCCTGTGTACCTGTATCCAGTTGGCATTGCAATGTGCCATGGCCAACTTGCACAGTCTCCCACCACTCGTTATCCTTCGGCGGGCCGGCTTCGCTGTGAACTTTATGGATCTTCAGACTTTTTAGGCGCATTAAATGAAAATCTTTGGAATGCTGGTAGTCATCATCAGAGCTGTCTGTTTCCTCACTGGAGTACAAATCTTTACCCATGCCATGTATTTTATTCTCTCCTCCTCTGCACACTCTGCCAAAATGTCCCATCTTCCCGCACTTACGGCAAGACTGGTTCTTGGCTGGACATTTTTCTTGTGGTTTATGGCTATTGTAACCGCATCTTTGACACGTTGACTCTTTCTCTGTCGATCTGGATGTATCTGTTCTCATTTGGTTCTTGCGTCTGGGAAGTCTGTTGGCCTTTGCTGATACACCATGCACCGACACGTTTGGATCTTCACCTGTGATTACCTTCATTCCATCTTTGATAGCTTCAAACAGTCTCCCTATACTTATAGCTGTTTCTAAAGTTAAGTTTTTACTCTTCTCTAAACAACGTTGTTTCACTCTTTCGTCTAAAGACTTGCACGCTATAGCATTCCTGATTAGCTTGTCTGTTTCTCTGATGTCCAAACCACGTCAAATGTCTCTCCTTGTTTTTGATGCCTCCTGTCAAACTGAACTGCTGCCGTAATAGGATTTTTCTTCGATGCCAATTGTCCTTTGAACTTTGCAGCGACTTTATCAAGGATATCTTTCTCACTTACTTGTTGGATATTTTCGCCCGTTCCAACTTGAATTGTATTCCATTGAAATGTAAGGTACATTTCGCGGTTGTGCATCCTTGCTTAGACAGTGCGAAAACAACATAAATGTGGATAAACGGCTAAATAAAAATATTGTCTTATAAAAAAAAGTAATTATTATTATTATTATTATTAGAACAATATTTAAACAGGAATGCTCCGCTCACCGTAGTGATTTTCAGGGAGGTCCTGCATAATAATATATCATATACAAAGAATTAGAGATATATATAGAAAATTAATATAGTGCAAAAATATATAGAAATGAGACTAAAACTGAAAGTCTATATTAAGAGTCGTTTTAGCATCCGTTTAAAGGCAGTCAAACTAGTTGACTGCCCCAGTTGGTACGTGCCAGAGGAAGTTGAATATCCTGACGTCTTCGAGCTTTATAGCTATGGACGTCGATGTTCTTCGACAGGTTGAAATCAAAGTTAGTTACCTTATTTAAACATTTAAAAACAGCGATACAACGATGATGGCAGCGGCGAACAGATAATGGTTTGCTCAAGGACCTGAGATGCTGAGGAGTACTTTGGTATATAAGTCCAATATAATCCGCGCGGAGTTATTTTGTAAAACTTGCTTTTATCACCCCAGACTAAGTCAGCATAGTCAAACAGAGGAAGAATAAGACTGTTATACAAGGTTAAACGAGCGTGTAATGGAAGAAGATGTCTGATACGTCGCAGTAAACAAAGTAATCTAAAAAAAGTAATCTAAAAAGTAATCTAAAAAGCCAAAAAATATTTTACTAAAAAGTAAAAAATACTACTAAAAAGAAAAATATTTTACTAAAAAGTAAAAAAGTAACCTAAAAAGTAATTAGTATAATTAATTACTTTTTAAGAAGTAATTAGTAATTCGTAATTGATTACTTTTGAAGGAAAGTAATTAGTAATTACTTTTTCGAAGAAGTAATTGTAATTTTTACTTTCTACTTTTTTTTGGTAATTTTTACAACGCTGTAATTTGAGATTTATACAGTTGTATTTTCTATTAAAGTCTATTCTATGAAGGTTTGTAATTGTTGAAAGGTTGTTTATAACATATTAAGTACAGCACTAGAATATTTTACTATGTAAGATAAAATCAGTTTGTAGCCAATGTTCAAAAAGTGTTTTTGAATGACAATTGAGCCAGTTCCAAGGTTCTTTCAAACAAATTCAATTTGGCGTTGGGCTGTGCTGGAACTATTGCACCACTTCTAAAACAAAGGGCAGGAAAATACATTAGAGTTAAACAAAGTTAAAATGCCAAATTAAGTAATTGCTCAAGAACACAGCATATGTAAGAAAACTTACATCGCTTCAACGTCAAACCAAAAATATATTCATTCACACTCGCTGTCAAAACTACGACCAAGCGAGCAATCCAAAAATAAGACTATGATTTACACTTTTACGTACTGTATGTTAATTCAAAAGGATGTTTGTCAGTAATATACACCTCAATTAAAATAATGATTTATTTGACTAATAAATGGATATAATTTATATATAAACAACTTGCTTTATAAAATCCAATATTATAGGCGGAAATCCTCACAATGTCCATTGTAAACAAAATGACGGCTCTAACTATATATATTATATATTGATTGTAACAGCAAGTTACAGACCAGAGTAATGGCCGCTCTTATATTTCCGAAATGCGCGACACGACATGCGCGAGGACACCAACTTCAAAGGTTTCCGACATCAGTTGCCTTTCTGTTCATTTCCTATTCAGTGTCTCTGATAAGACATTCTTTCGATTATTGTGATTTTGTATTTTATAACAGCATGTTTTCTGTGCTGGGATCAACTTTAATGAAAAACAACTGAAGAAGCCAAACTGTCAGCTAACACACAAACTTGATCACGACTTTCATGCCTGCGACAAAGATGACAGAGGCTGGAATTTCTATCATCCTGTTAAACCAAGGAAGGTAAACCAATCTTTTTTATATTAAAAATACTATATTGTTTATATCATTATGGTATTGAGCAGTACCTGAAATCAGTTCTATGAAAACGATAAAACTAGATTTGAAATTAATAAAAAACATTTATACCTAATATCAAAACTGATTCCATTGCACAAATTTGATACGAAAAGTAAGAACATCGGTGGATTTTAAAAATGCTACCATTCTAATGAGACCTCTGGAAAATATTTTTCCAGTACGGACCTCCCAGCCGGTAAATAACATATATTTATTATATCTATTAATATATTCATTTGAGGTTCCATGTAATGAAATAAAGAATTGCAAAAATGGAGGAAAGACGATCATTGATCTCAAAGATGGACCTGGTTCAGATCCATACAGATGTCAATGTCCAAAGGAATACAAAGGAGATCATTGCAAAATTGGTAAATTGTTAAATATAACCCGTCTCTATGTATGTCCACCACAACATAGAAATGTACAAGATAACAAAATGTATTTCATGCTTTGTTGCTTCGTTACCCGAGTGTAAATATCCTGGTGGACATGCTGCCCGCGTTCCTGGCTTACGCTTTTAACGACACTTACATGCGGATGCCGTTGGTCGGGAATTAATGTATGAAACTAGAAATACATGCATGCAGCAACTTCTCCCATTAATAAACCGATATATAATAGCTCCCTGGATTGCTATTAAGAAAATTCGTTTTTAAATGTGACACGCTGTACTTTCGAAATTTAAACAATTCAGATCTAGTTAGACGGGTAATATTCAATTAAGTTATTTATGATAGCATTGGTACAAAACAGGTATCGTTCGAAAGCAATACCAGATCTTACATTAATTACAATACAATGCAAGTAAGCCTTAATCCAGATAGCTAAACAATAATACTGGTCACATTTCTCATTGTACAAAACAAGGGTAACTCCAAAAATTGATAACATTTTAATATCTATCTACGTTTCGACTATGTTTCAGTCATCATCAGGATAAACTAACTAGATTATATATCAAAAGCAGTATTTATATGAAGAAATATGATACATTAGGTTGATTATTAATGAATTAGTTAAATATGATAAGTTCTTTAGAAGCTTTAATTCCATGATTAAGTTCAGGTTTATATCTTTGAATAGCGAGGGATTCTTGAAAAAGCAAAAGGGACCAATGGTTAGATTTATCTACGATTTTAGTATTGTGAAAAACATGTTCAGCCATTATACATCTGGTTTGATTAGACTCTGCGTCATCGTCGAGATTCATTTCTAAAAGAGCTTTAATATGTTCAAACTGTTCGCAAGTGGAGAGGTGCTGGTGGATTTCAGATTTTGTATGGTGTGAATGTTCCTTAGTTCTGCTGTATAAACAGCGGTCAGTTTTGCCGATGTACCTACTATTACATCCAGGGCAAGTAAATTCATAGACGACAGAGCTTTGATATTTCTTCGGGGTTTTATCTTTGCATGATACAAACACGTTACTGTTAATCGTTTTCCAGTTAATAATAAATCGGCATTTTATTGTGAGGAGAGGGATTATTTTATGTATAAGCGAACGAGTTAGTCGTTCACTAAATGGCCAGTCCTCTGACATATGCTCTTCGTAGCTGATCCGTGGCCAATATGTAGCACAGCAGCGTAGCTTTTTACGTAAATGTCTTCAAGCCCTCGAACAAATCCTTCCGCTTCGGAGTGCCGTAAGAGGGTACTAATTCCGCTCGTATATTCACACCCGGGTATGTGAAAACATCCGCCGTTATGCCATGGACCCTAAGTTATGGACAGTTTTGTTCGTTATGCGCATGCGTAAGCACAAGCCGAGAGCAGACTGGTATCTATGAAGTTCATGATTGGCTGAGATAAGATGATTTTTTTCAGAATACGCGTCAGCAGTTTGGATGTCATTATTTCATTTTGCAATAGTTTTCGTCTTTTTGATAAGTTTTATATATTCTTCGTACGGACTGCGAAATAGGATTTCATAAAGAAACATTAAAACAAACTAAACTACAACGACGAACGTACTTGGTGTTTCGTGGGATTGTCGTGTTTGAATTGCAAACAAACTTACAGTATTAAAAATTCGTGTGGCTGTCCAAGATGAAACCTAAACGAGGAAAACAAACTTGAAAGTTTTACAGTAATAATGCCGCATCTCGGTAAGCATTGAACTTAAACGTGTTCGATTATTATCTAAATTAGTATTATTTAGAAAGACTAGTATCATTCTTAATTGTTTGTTAATCATATTGTTTGTTAACAATAATTTGTTAATTATATGAGTTCATGTTCATACTTAGTAATTGTTTATACTAGCAATTCAGCCGGCGGTTTTATTTTACATATCGTGTCTTTATAGTCCTTTGTAACAATACAATGTGGCTTCAGGAAAAAAATATTTCAAATATACTAACTAAAACCTGGAGAATGGAATTTCATGAACATATTTCCAAACGTTTTACAAAACGGAGCAGGCTGAATTTCACCTTAAATTGAAGCTTATTGAATGTCTAATAAAGTAAATACGGCGGTTGACTGTTGTGAAAACTACCTGAAAAATACAATGAGAACTTCGACGTTTCGAGCGAAGGCCCTTCGTACAAGCAATATATATAGTTCTATAGTTCAAAGTATTTTAAAATCGTTCTATTTTTTTCCATTAATAGTTTTATGTTACCATGGCAACCAATGATTGCGCAGATACCTTGATAATGATATTTTTAAACTATAGTTGGTAGGAAGGGCGAGGGGTTGCTGCATGCATGTTTTTCTAGTTCTATATATTCCGCCAGAACAGTACCACAAATAGAAGAGGGAAATATCACTATTTTCAAACCATTTACGCTAGCCGTTGACCATTTTATAAAGGCTTAATAGTTTCGACGTTTGTTTATGAAGAAATTAGCATCTTGTTGGATAAAGTAGTAATATTACATTTTGAGCAAAACCCCAGAGACTCTCCAATTATTGAAAATAATCAACATTTGTATGCAGTACGTTTTAACGTTGCGTTTATTACCCTGTCGTAGTTTCAAATAATTTATTATATAAAGTAAAATATACAAAGTATAAAGATCAAGTAAGACTGACCTGAAATCAAAGATGGCGGTCTTATTTAACTATATGGCATGCAAATTAGTTATCCATATTAAGTAATGACACAGGTACACCATGACATCCCTCCTTTTCTAAAAGTGAAGTTCCCTAATTTAAAACTACACGGTACATTAAATGTTCAAGTCTCTGATGATTGTTTATCGCAATACTGTAATAATAGAAAGAGATTATCTAATTAAATTATTAACTAATATAAATTCAATCTGTCCGGGCGTTTAATCGCGCGTTTGAACGATCCTTGTATCTTCGGTTTTGGAACACTGCTATTACTCGGGAATGATTATTCTGTGCAGCACTGCTTGTAGTTTGGTTGTCACCGATAGTTTCACTGACTGATTCAACAGAAGGTCGAATATGGCGACGATTCCGCTTTAAAGTGCTACGTTAGGCATATCAAGAACGTATGATTTACGTGTTTGTGCTTTCTCCTTGATCGACAACACCAGGTTCCCACTTATCATTACAAGGGTTGAGTACACGAATGTTATCACCTGGGTATACTTCTAGAAGTTCCCTTGATGACTTGTCGTCGTAATAACATTTGCAGATATTGTCTTGCCTGCAATTTGGCATTAGTGTCGTGGTCTGTCTTTGGAGACAAGGTTGCTTTGGACAGACTAGGAGGTTGGATTGATAGGCTCTCGAATTAAACAATTCTGCAGGTGACGGCAGGTGATGGTTGATGGGTGTTGTTCACAGACAAAGTCGCTAAATGTGGATTCACAGTCTGCAAGTAAGGGCTAGTAAGGACTTCCGTGAAGGCTAAAGAGGTAAAGGAAGTGTCATTACCGGTAATTAGCTGACTTGGAATTCCGTGCTCTTCAAAGACGGACTTCAGATGTGCAATAAAAGTGTTTGACTGGATATTGCTAAGATTACGAATCAGTGGCAATTTGCTGTAGTAATCTGATACAAGGAGGTAAGATTCATTGCTCCAAAAGAACAAGTCTGAACCAAGTGTGTGCCATGGTTTAGGTGAGACGTCGTGAGGTGTAAGTGGTTCATGGTTCCTTTACACTGTTGATTGTTCTGGCAAGGACCGCAACCTTTCACCATGTTCTCTATGCCGGCATTAATGCTTGCCCAAAAGGCGGAGCCCTTAGCTCGGAGCTTGCATTTTTCTGGGCCTTGGTGTCCATAATGAAGTTGCTGGAGGACTTCTGGCTGCAAATTATTTGGTATGATGAATCGTGTTCCTTTGAGAATTAAACCATTTGTGACCGTGAGCTCATCGCGATAATTCCAGTACCCGTGAAGGTGTGACGGACAGTCCGATCTCTTATCTGGTCATCCGTGGCTAATGAAGGACCTGAGCGAATTAAGAATAGGATCTTTGGCAGCTTCGGTCTGGATCTGCTGGATTCTGGTTGGATTTGCGTTGAGGTGCACGTGTAGCTCATTGATAGACACATCAAGTCCTTTGATTGTGTCTGCATTGCATGGAGTAGTAGTAGTAGTAGTAGTAGTAGTAGTAATAGTAAGACTTTATTTTAAGAGGGTAGCCCATTCAGCCGAAGCTGGTATCCAGAGGGGCCCTGTACATCAAAACATACGTTTACATCAATAATATAGTAATTAGCTAATAAGAGTCCTAGATACAGTAATATAAGTACAAAAAAAGAAAAACTCCAATTTGAACAACACAATAATAATCTAAAAGTCATGCAGTCTAATAAGGTTCTTGAAGGATAACAACGAAGTAGATGCTTTAATTCTTGGTGGTAAAGAATTAAACAATAATGTTCCAGAATATCTAAAAGTACGTTTCCCAAGGCTTAATTAAACTTAGGTTTGGAGAGATGAATATCATTACTCCTTCTAGCATTATATGAATGAATGCTACTGTTTCTAATAAAATATTCACTAAGATATTTTAGAATGAGGTCATGCAGACACTTGAAGACTAAGATACGTTTATTCCTTCCTCGCCAGACCATCCTAAGATATTCATAGCCTCATTTGAACTGTATCGTCTCGTTTTGATACGAGCAGCTCAATTTTGCATTCGTTGTAAATTGTCAGTACACATGGCTGAGAGTTCACCCCACACAGTATCTGCATAATAAGAGTCGACAGAATCAAACAGTTATATACACATTTGGATGCCTTGATGGTGAGACATGACCTTCTTTAGGTCAATGAAAACAGCACCAGTCATCTTCTGATTATCCAAATGTTCCAGTATATAATCTGTCAAAAACACAACAGCGGTCTCGGTAGAATGACGTTTCCAGAATTAATCCTGACTGGTGTGCTGATAGAACGTTATTATCAGTAAGGAACATGACTAGCTGTATTTGAACTGCACGTTCCATTAACTTCGAAACCAACGGGAGCACTGAAATCGGACGATAGTTGTTTACATCTATTTTCTTTCCGGAAATAGTCGTGACGCGCGTCAGCCAATGGTATTTCTTTCCCCGGGACATACTTGATCTCTACGTCATATCTCTGGATACGTAGCATCATCCTGGCAATAAGTGGAGGTGCACTGGAGAGGTGTTTCTTGAAAATCCCTTCCAGGGGCTTGTGGTCTGTCTCAACTGTTACATGTCGACCGTAGGCGTAATAGTGGAATTTCTTTAACCCGTAAACAATACCAAGCATCTCTCGTTCAATGTTTGAATAGCGACGCTCTGTTTCTGTGAGGAGTTTACTGCGATATTACACGAGACCTTTACTTTGAAGTAATGTGGCTCGTAGACCACGCATTGGCGCATCTACTTGAAAGGTGACTGGTTTGCTACCATCAAAATACTGAAGGCTATTCGGGGTGGCGATCAGTTAATTTACATTTTCTGCTGCTTCCTGGTGTTCATGATTCCATTGAAACTCATTGGGCTCTTGGTAAGATCACATAGGACTGCCGAAACAGAAGCTAGATTTGAATGTACCGAAGGAAGTAAGTAAGTAAGTAAGTAAAGTAAGTAAGTAAGTAAGTAAGTAAGTAAGTAAAGTAAGTAAGTAAGTAAGTAAGTAAGTAAGTAAGTAAGTAAGTAAGTAAGTAAGTAAGTAAGTAAGTAAGTAAGTAAGTAAGTAAGTAAGTAAGTAAGTAAGTAAGTAAGTAAGTAAGTAAGTAAGTAAGTAAGTAAGTAAGTAAGCAGGGGTGCTTATTATCTTTACTTGCAGCTGAGAGCTAAGCTGAATTGCGAAGGACACAGCTCAACGTGACCAAGTCGAAGGCTTTCTAGGGCGCATATGGCAGCCACCTTTTGCTCGCCATCACGGAGCACAGCTACGATGGAAGGGCCAGTTAGGGGTTAAACCCAACCCACCCTGTCAACATTCCCTGTGGGAGGAAACCGGAGTACCCGGAGAAAACCCACGACTTTCGGCAGAGCGTCGACTAACTCTTTTCACATGGCTATCATAAGTCGTCCCCAACGGGACTTAAACCCACGATATCAGAGGTGAAAAGCGCGTGCTCTGTCGATTGCGCCACCGAAGCACGAGCACCCTCCATGACTGCCTTCATATTCTTGTCGTGTTCGGCAAGGGTGGCACCACTTAACTTAGGGAGTATCTCATCAATAGTTGGGGTGCAATGATGAGGACGCTTGAGGACTTTGTTTAAATCTTTAGGATCTAGGCACAACCTGAGTGATCCATTGGGCTTTGTTATGCACACAATTGCGTTAACCCATTCAGCGGGCTTTGAAACTTTAGTTATAATACCTTGTGCTTCTGGGGAATCAAGTTCTTCCTTTAATGGTTCTCGAGGGCTTCGGGGACCCTGCAGGGCGGGTGGATGACTGGTGGTGCTGCTGGGTCTAGCGTAATATGAAACTCTCCTTCAAAATACCCGATACCACTAAAACAAGCAGCATAATCACCCTATCTAGACCACTTTCCCGCTCTCATGTAACCAGCTGGCTGGGTATCTGAAGCTCTCGTTTGTTCCAGTTGCTATCCGTTACTTACAATCTGCCGTTGTTAATGTCTGTTGATATCGCAATTAAATTTAGAGTAATTAATTATTCAAATCTTCTAGAAAACGCAAGTTCTTGCAGCAACGAGGTGGCACTCGGCGTAGAAAATGGAAATATTCCAAGTTCCCAAATGACATCATCAACTGCCTATAGCGGATTTATCAGCACCACAAGGACGATTGAATGGCGCACAATCCTGGTCTGCAAGTCGAAGTGATCAGAAGCAATGGATTCAAGTTGATCTTGGCAGAGAGAAAATTATCACAGCGATTGCCACTCAAGGTCGTTACAATGCATACCAATGGGTGATGTCATATTTTGTGTCTTACAGTTTGGATGAAGAGATCTTCGACGACTACAAAGTTAATGAAGTTGTTAAGGCGAGTTTTGTTTTCTGACCATACGTGTAGGAAATTGTATTATCGTATGTCAGGTGTAATGCAGTTTAGCTGTTTGCTATGGTAGCGACCACCGAACATTAGACGGATTTGTTGATGACTTATAAAATTCCGCTGGAAATCAGGTGGTATTTTCCAGGACTATTTTATTTAGAAATGTTTCACTTACAGTCTAATTTTACTACTTTATGTCAGCATTTAGCCAATACTTGTTTAAGGATCATGAAACTTTGCAGGTATAGCTTAGAGGAAATTTGTAATTAAGAATTTTAATTTTCGTTATTTTTGTTATTCCCTGGTTAATTACTAGTATGAAAATTTACCCATCACTCCAAAGAAAATAACATTGACCTTGGACGAAGTATTCTATTTGGAGGACTTAAAAAGTTCAATCGTTTCTAGCGAATAGAAGGTCAATTATTTTAATTTTCTTTACAGGTATTGGATGGGAATAATGACAGAAATTCCATTGTAAAGAATGTCCTATCTCAACCAATAACTGCCCGTTATATCCGCATTCATCCAGTCTCTTGGTACTCCTACATATCTATGAGAGTCGAACTTTATGGTTGCTAGAGAGATATGTTGTAGTACGTAGGAATATTTACCTCTAGAAATATTCGCGTTATAGAATATCTGACCATTAGCTTAGGAAGAGGAACGCGACAAAGATTACTGGACTGTAGATTTTTAACACGCATGTTGTTTTGCGAAATAAACACCTCACAAGAAGATAGTTTCCTCTTCATATTTCCTCATTAATTCTTAATTAACAACTTCCTCGTAATAACACCTGGCATTTAGTATGTCTATGGTACTTGATGTGTGAAGATTGAGGGTTGGTAATTTTCAAGGCACGGTATTCGAACAATGTAACAAGTGCATGCAGATTATAGGAAGTGGTTGTTTTCGAGCGCTTTACAAATAATAAGCAAGAAATGGGTCATTTGGCCTAGAGGTTTACAAGAAACCTAAAACAGGCTGTTGAATTAAGACCCCTGGTTGTTAAAGAATCACGTAATGAAAATATTTACAGTCAAATATTATAACAAAAATAGAACTAACACACCCATATCCCCCAAAATCACTAAAGCTGTTTTTATATAAGGAGAGTGAAAACAATATTTGTTATATACTTGTATAGGTATCTGTTGCGATAATTATTACAGATGTATTTGATTAGAATATATTGTCCAGGGTGAAGCGATGAAAATGCATAACAATAATCGAATGAAATGAAATGAAATCTCCTTCTTCTGTTAATACAATTTTATGCGGTAAGTGTCATGTTACATAGCAAGGATATAGATGTTGCACAATACCGACAAACGCTAAATACTTCATTACTTTAGATTATAACTCCACTAACTTAGACATCAATAACATCTACTTACTGCAGTAGGCTACATGTCAAGGTAATGTACATTTCAATTATAGTAATTGCATGACGTATGTTCGCATCCATTGTTATGCAAACAACACTTCCTTTTTGAGTTCGTGAATTCACAACGAAACTATAGTTGATTTTCAGTAATAGCAAGCTTTTTTCAGAAACACTCCTTGGCTGGGGACATTGTCACCAAATTCGTTCAAATTTCTCAGCAAATGACCTAAGCCAAGCCAAACTGTATTCACAGTTCAGTGGATTGTCATCCAACGCAACACAGGGTTCAATACAAATCAACCTGGTAGGTTAGCAACAACATTTTGTTCAAATGTAGCAATTGAATTATTTGAGAAGTTGATGAAAACAAGTCTTGTTAGATTCGTAAATGCATGCATCTTTTGCTATTATTATGCAGTAAAAGTTTATCAAGGCGGGCGGCATTTTCTTCAGAAAACCGTTAAATGTCACGTTTGATGCAAGCAGACAATCACTTAACTCTTAAACTACGGATGGGGTCGTATACGACCACTGATCTTAAATTAGACTGGATAGTACATCTATTGTTTAGAATTGAAGCCGGAAGTAAGGCTGCGGTTGCTGCGGTTGTTTTTTAATAATAATAAATTATATATATATAATTACATATACGTAAAATAATAAAATTATTTATTTTCCTGGATGTACTGGATACTGTATCCTAATATCTTATATACAACGTTATTAATGCAAATTACCACTCCATATGACCTAAGGGACTTGCCATAAATTCACAGGGGGATAGGGGAGGTGAAAAACAGGGGAGGGTCATAAATATTTGAGCCTTACAAAAGGGAGGGTCATGAAAAAGAGAGACAGAAAACTGGGAGCGTCATAAAAATTATGCCAATGTGATCATAAAGTCAAAAAGATGTATGACAAGAATACAAAACAATACCCATGAATAAAGATAACAGCATTGAACAAAAATATATTACTAAACACATCCAGAATTAATGTGGCTACACTGTCTCGAATGTCAAGATAGTCTGACATTTCCATGGTCTGTTTTGGTTGATCTAACAAAATTAAACTCCTTAAATTTCTTTTGTTGATGGTTATGATTTTTCTTCAGAACTCGTCTTAGAATACGAGAAATGCTGCTTTAAAGACCCTAGAAATTCTAAATTTCCCGAGGAAGCATGCCCCCGGAATCCCCTAGCATTTTTCCTTCGTTGATTAAGTAAGTTAGTATCCCAGTTTTGTTGTTCCACAGTTAAAACTCTGCCCTCTCCTGCCCTGCAAATTTATGGCAAGTCCCTTAGGTCAAATTGAAACTTGTGTTGAAATATTGGGAAACTCGGCAAATTATGTTATTATTACTCGGCAATTCGGCCTTCAACGCCCCCCAATCGACATCCCTTCGCCACGGTCCTCTTTGAACATACAACTTTTTCCTTAAACATCAAACTTTCAAAAACACGTTCAACTGCAGTGTAATACATGGATTTGTTGACTCAATTATGTCATATATTTTTCATACACAATGACAACAAGAAAGTGTTTTCGGTAAGTCAAATTAAGGCTGCGTGTTAAAAATATTTTTTTCAAACTTGTTATTATGGTAAAACAACCAGAAAAGTACAACTTTTTAACCAGCATACCTTCTTCGTGGTCTTTTGAGTAGAAAAGCGTCGATTTAATCAAAACCAAATTATATTTTGGGGATGTTTTTGATCGGCAAAAGCAAAGCAAGCGAGCATGGACCTTTTCATATCGAAGCAACAATATTTGTAATTCGCCGAAACCCCATACCCATGCATAAGGCAAAACAATTCATTGCTAGGCTTTCTAGCTACAGGTGTATGTACCACAGAATACCACGGTACCACAGAATACCAGTCTTATTTATTGATCTTATAAAATTTGGAGGAATCATACTATATACTTTATTTTTGTGAATATATATTAGTTTTAGTTTTAATTGACATATAAAAACAAAAACTGAATATTTTAATTAAAATTCTTTAAAATAATCAGGATTAACAAAAAATAACATTCTATGTTTTTGATACTTTTTTCCTGCATAATGCCTGTAAAATTCGAAAGTTTAAAAATAAGTTTGCAAACCAGTATAATTTATGTTGATCACTACTTTTCCTATTGCAACACAACAATATTACTATACAGGGATGTGACGACTCACTAATTATACTTATCGCTTCAATGAATGCGGGGGCGACGCTATAAATTGACCAAAAGTTATTGACCAAAGTTATTGAACTCAAAGGTGCGTTGGTCGTGGACTCGCATTGTAACGCTGCAGATTGAACCGGGGAATGCGTGAATTACGGAGAACATTATTCGTTTAGTCCAAGCAAAGATGTAAGTTACTGTGTGTTTATATATGTTTGTAATAAGTCTGTCTATTTATCTTGTTTACATTCAACTCTATAACTATGTAAATACTGTAGCTGCTTTGTAATCGCCTTTTTAGTTTTCACCGACTGGTAATTTCTTATTAAATGTTTATGATTTGGATTGCCTGTCTGGTTGACACTCCGTTCCCTGTCAGCAGGGACACGACAGTGAAAAATCTTGGTTGACTTTGCGAAGATCGAATAACTATACTCTATAGTCTATATTCAAGTTATGCATCACTGAACTCGAGTTATTGTGCAACAACTACACTCTACTATACAGTACGAAGTATAAACACTATGTCGGATATTGTCGAAGGAAACGCTGACGAAGCCGCAGAAATGACACGCAGAAGAATTCCTACTCGAAAAGGTTTTCAGAAAACGTTGGTGGAGAAGACATCGGCCTTTAATAAAGAAACGAAGTCACTACAGAACGCTATTCGCTCGGTACATTTAGCATTGAGCCAAACTGAAGTGTCAAAGTTGAAGAGTGCAGCCACTCAACTGGAGAAAAACAAACAATTATTCGAGACTAGTTGTAGAGATTTACAAAGATTGTTCGTCGAAGATAGATGGGACGAAACCGCCGACGTAGAGTCTGTTGTGAGAGAAACGAGTCAAACGCACATTCACCATGCAGAGGCTGCATTGTCAGAAGCCGCTAAGAAGATAAGCACCGAGACAGAAGTCCCAAAAGAAACATATTCTAGGAGTTCTCAACGTACAAGTTCGGGAAAATCTCGCAGAAGTTTTCCATCTCATACGCCATCATCAACCTCCGCCCGGACACAGAATAAGTATATACCAGAAGTGTAACTTCATAGGGCTTTCGTGTCCTCAAATTTCCCAAAATGTACACGTCATGCACACGCCATCATGCTTGCTTGTAAGATGGCGACGTTTGATAGCGTCAGCACGAACAACTTTTCTATCAGTGTTTTGCATTTTCTCGCGGCCTTTTCTGCCATTTTAGTAGTAATTTGTTTAACTAATTGACATACATTGCAAGGCCAATGGTTTTTTTCATTTCCGCAAATGTCAAGGCATTAGGTCAAAGGGCATGAAAGCAATGACGTAATAACAAATGACGAATACACGTCATGCACACGCCATCACAACTTGCCAGTAAGATGGCGACCGCGGGACGAGCTTTTTACAGAAGATAGACATCTGTTCATACTTAATCTGTGATAGGGCTTTCGTGTCCTCAAATTTCCCAAAATGTACACGTCATGCACACGCCATCGTGCTTGCTTGTAAGATGGCGATGTTTGATAGCGTCAGCACGAACAACTTTTCTATCAGTGTTTTGCATTTTCTCGCGGCCTTTTCTGCCATTTTAGTAGTAATTTGTTTAACTAATTGACATACATTGCAAGGCCAATGGTTTTTTCATTTCCGCAAATGTCAAGGCATTAGATCAAAGGGCATGAAAGCAATGACGTAGTGACAAATGACGAATTACACGTCATGCACACGCCATTACAACTTGCCAGTAAGATGGCGACCGCGGGACGAGCTTTTTACAGAAGATAGACATCTGTTCATACTTAATCTGTGGCCCGGATGCAAGCCATGGCAGAAGCGGCAGGAGCAAGACAGCAAGCCGAATATGACCTGTTGATCGCCGAAAAGGAAAACATAAGAAGCCAAAAGGAGGCTCAGGAGGAAAGAGACATGATCGCGACATGGCGGTGTTGGCAGCGAAAAAACTCACAGCTGTAGCAGACGCAAAGTTGAACGCCATCGAACAGTCAATATTGAACGAAATTTCTCCAAGTTTAGTTGACGAAGAAACCAGCGTTATTTCAAAACAACGTACCGAATCCTGGGTGCAAAAGCAGCAAAACACTGTCCCTGATGTTAATGTAACTACTAGGAGAATCGGCGTTCGATTCGACGATCAGCAACGATCTCAAAGTTTAGACCCATATCTAGAGACGAAACAAGAAGCAGAGAATTACGCCTCAAAGTCATTACCGCAACATGACCCCACGTATAGCAATCACCCACAACATAACTCTACACACCTTCCTTCCAGCCAGAACCCGGTGGATCGGGATCCTGCTTCAGTCGTAGACGAATGTTTGGAAGCTGTTGCGACAACCAACGACAAGCTCACGGCAAGCTTAGCAAGATTAAGTCTCCCAAAATGCCATCCTGATCTATTTTCTGGAGACGCAACTATGTATCACCCTTGGAAAAGTTCCTTTAAAGGTATGATCAGTGAATGTGATATAACCGCTGAACAGGAGATGAACTATTTGCATATGTACACCAGAGGACCGCCACAGAAATTAGTGGATACTTTTCGAAGACGTCTATATGGTAACTCGGAAACGTTATTGAAAGAACTATGGACAGAGCTAGAAAAACGTTTTGGCAACGTAGCGATTTTAACAAATTCACTGTTGGCTCGTTTGAAAGAAGCTGCTAAATTCAGCGAAAGAGATAGGAAGAGTCTACAGACGTTTTCAGACTTGTGTACCGATGTGTCTTCACAGATCGACCAACTTCCTGGACTCGCGTGCCTGGACTATCCACACACCATACGACCAATCCTATACAGTTTACCACCGTCTATTCGCTCGAAATGGGAGAGACAAGTCGTAAAGTTTGCTGTAAAGAATGCTGACGCCTATCCCAAATTCCACGTCTTCGCCTCCGAGATGAGAAGACAATCTACCTTAAGAAATCACCCGAATGTCACCGCAACTGATATATATTGGAAAGGAAAAGAAAAACCAAAATTTGACGATCATCATACCGTTTTGAAAGGAGAAACCGAAATCGAGAGGCAAGAAGACGGCGAGAAATACTGTACATTTCATGCGATTAAAGGACACAAGTTACAGGAATGCAAAGCATTTGAACGGAAGACTTTGCAAGAGAAAATGGAATGGTTGAAGCAAGCCGGACATTGCTTTCGATGCCTGGTACCAAAACACGTAGCTAAGAACTGCAAAGCTAATATTAAATGTAACAAATGTGGAAGTACCCGCCACCTAGAGACACTTCATATGGAGAAGAAAAAGAAAGAAGACGACAAGGAGGACGATGTAAAATCGGTTCGTACCAACGTCAAGAGACAGTCAATTTCCAGGGTTTCGTGTAGCAAGATCCTACCACTCGATGTTTTCCATCAAAACAGACCCAACCACGTCATCAGAGTTTATGCGTTGATCGACGAACAAAGCAACGCTTCGATGATCAGTCCGCAGTTAACAGACGAGCTCGGAATAGTCGGACCGAAGGAGAAGTATTTTCTATCGACTTGCAGTGGATCAAAAGAAACGAGGTACGGCCAACGCGTACACGGACTAGTCGTAAAGTCAATGAAAGGACTATCGATAGATTTACCAACCCTTCTAGAATGCGATAATATTCCCAGAGATAAAAATGAAATACCAACACCTGAGCTAATCGCGAAATTTGATCACCTCAAAGATATCGCTAAAGAAATCCCACCATTGGATACAAAAGCCGAAGTTCATCTGCTGATTGGCCGAGATTCTCCAGAGCTGATGAAAGTTCTAGAATTCCGTAACGGACCGGAAGGGACACCGTGGGCACATAGACTGGCCATTGGTTGGACGATTTGTGGAGAGGTTTGTCTGAATCGTGAAGGAGGACCCGTCCACGTTCGTACACATCGCACCGTATATCTAGACTCATCATGTCGAGAAATAGAAGGCGGCGTTGCCAAACAGCCTAAAGTTAATAGCAATTCCTTCCACGAAGTAGTGCATCATGGGTACTTTCCCTGCCCAAACAAGTTTGATATACACGAACCTCGTGAAAACATGCAGAACTATCAGGATATTTTCCAAATAACGGACTACGATAACGAGCAGAGTATGTCTGTGGAAGATCAACGCTTTTTGAGAATAATGGAAACGGGAGTCCATAAAAATCAACTTGGAAACTGGAAAATGCCACTGCCCCTTCGCAAGACCAACGTCACTTTACCCAACAATCGTTGTCAAGCCACTAGACGTATGAACAACCTATTGACTACCTTCAAACGCAAACCTGAAACGGACGAAGACTATTTTCAATTTATGGAAAAGCTCCTGCAACGCGGACACGCAGTACCGGTGCCATCTACTAAATTAACCAAGACCATCAACGAATCAGGAAAAGTTTGGTATTTGCCCCACTTCGGCGTTTATCATCCGCGAAAACCAGGCAAAATTCGTGTCGTGTTCGACTCGTCAGCAGAATTTCATGGAGCCTCGTTTAATAAAGAACTTCTATCTGGCCCAGATACGCTAAATTCGCTGTTGGGGATACTTGTTCGTTTCAGGAAGAACTACGTAGCCGTCGCATGCGACATAGAACAAATGTTCCACAATTTCCATGTGAATCCAGAACACCAAGATCTACTACGTTTCCTTTGGTTCGAGAACAACGATAAGACGAAGGATGTTATCGAGTACCAAATGACCGTACATCTGTTTGGTAACACCTCGAGCCCAGCGGTTGCAACATTCGGCCTTCGGAAGACTGCTGAAGACGGCGAGGAGGAATTTGGACATGATGCGAAAGAGTTTGCTTGTAACGACTTCTACGTCGATGACGGCCTTACATCGCGTTCTAAGCCCGACGAAGCCGTAAATCGTGTTAAGAGTACCCAAGCAATGTTGGCAACGGCGAATCTCAGACTATGCAAGATTGCATCAAACTCGGTTGACGTAATCCAGCACTTCCACCCGAAGATCGACTCGACAGTATTCAAAACCTTGATCTTCAACGAGACCCACTACCGTCTCAACGTTCATTGGGCGTCATGTGGAATCTACAAAAGGATGCGTTAACCTTCTCTATTTCCCTCCCTAAAAAACCATTTACCCGTCGCGGAGTTTTATCTATCATTAATTCTATCTACGATCCTCTTGGGTTCGCAACTCCAGCCACGTTACCAGGACGACTCCTACTGCGACAACTGACGACGTCAGGGAATGAGAAAGCAAAGAATGAGTCACTTCTTGGATGGGACGATCCATTACCCAGTCTATTCTGGACGAAATGGCATAATTGGACAACGGCTCTCAAAGACCTGCAAGACATCCTTATTCCAAGATGCTATCTTCCAGAACACTCAAACGAAATCAAAAGAGTAGAAATCCATGCATTTTCGGACGCCAGCTACCACGCAATTGGCATCGCTGTATATCTGAAATTGATCAATCAAGCCAATGATGTTAAAGTGTCTCTTGTATTTGCTCAAGCAAAACTGGCTCCCAAGCGAGCAACGACAATTCCAAGATTAGAATTGTGCGCAGCGGTTCTTGCAGCCAAGGCAGTAAAGTGGTTAACGCGGGAACTGAAACTCAATATAGACGAGATCATTTTCTACACCGATTCCAAGGTCGTACTTGGATATATTCAAAATGAGAGTCGTCGGTTCTATGTCTACGTCGCTAACAGAATACAAATCATCCGAAGCATCACAGAACCCTCACAATGGAGATACGTTGAATCCATCGAGAATCCAGCTGATATAGCGACACGAGGAAAACCTGCCAAACACTTAATGGAGTCATCGTGGTTCGAGGGTCCAGAATTCTTGAAGAACATAGAGCAATTTGAAATCACTACTGGAGAAATAAACGCTAACGAATTTTCAGTAGACGACAACGATCCAGAGATTCGAGTAACCGTTACCCAACTGCACGAAACTAAAAGTTTGGGCTCGGACAGATTTATTCGGTTCTCTAATTGGAACACGCTTAGAAGAGCAATAGCCAATCTCCTAATTAAAGTAAAAACGTGGAAGACTCGAAGCCAAAGTTCAACTCCCCAAATGCAGAACGACGATCGAAACCAGTTAACCTTACCATCAGTTGGACAACTACCAAGAAATCCATCTGCTGCAGAATTAAGACAAAGTGAGATAGTGATGATCAAATCCGCGCAAAGAGAAGCATATGCCGAAGAAATCACAGCCCTCCAGTCGTCTCAGGATACAGTTTCCCCAAAATCCAGCTTATATTCCTTAGATCCATTTCTCGATCAGGACGGAATCCTTCGCGTTGGCGGACGATTGAAACAAGCGGACCAGACGTTCCAAGAAAAACATCCAGCTATAATACCTAAAGGATGTCATTTGGCAAAACTGGCAATTACGCATCATCATAATGTAGTACACCACCAAGGAAGACAGATCACCCATGGTGCCGTAAGACAAGCGGGTTTGTGGATTGTCGGAGCAAAAAGAACGGTTTCAAAACTAATTAGCCAATGTATCACGTGCAGAAAACTCAGAGGGAAACTAATGACTCAGCACATGGCCGACCTACCTTCTGACAGACTCGAAACACCACCACCATTCACGAACGTTGGTTTCGACGTATTCGGACCTTGGCAGATACGCACACCGAGACTAAGAGGAGGAGCGGCAAACTCGAAGAGATGGGGCCTGGTGTTCACTTGTCTTAACAGCCGAGCAATCCACATCGAAGTTTTGGAGACAATGACGTCAAGTTCCTTTATTTGCGCCCTTCGACGGTTCTTCGCCATTCGTGGACCGCCATCACTTTTAAGGTGTGATCGAGGAACGAACTTCATCGGAGCAAAGTCAGAGTTGGACAAAGCTCTGAAGGAGATGAATCAGAAAATGATAGCGAAGTATACTGTAGAACAAAATTGCGAATGGATTTTCAACCCCCCGCACGCGTCACACTTTGGTGGGATATGGGAACGTCAAATTAATACTATTAGACGAGTCCTCGATGGAATGTTCATAAATCTTGGACCTTCACAACTTTCACACGAGCTTCTGGTCACTCTTATGGCAGAAGTAACAGGAATCGTAAATTCACGTCCCATTTCTACCGTGCCATCCGATGCAGATCAACCTCAACCTTTAACTCCAAACATGTTGTTGACAATGAAGACGAGACCACTCATTTCACCACCAGGAGTCTTTACGTCCTCGACCTGTATTCCGTAGACACTGGAAAAGAGCACAGTACTTAGCTGATCAGTTTTGGGCTAGATGGAAGAATGAATATCTACAAAACCAACAACGGAGATCGAAATGGAACGAACGTCATCAAGATCTAGCTGTGGGGGATATCGTTATCATGAAAGACGAAGCGCATCGCAGTGAATGGCCTCTCGGAAGAGTGGTCGATGCAATCAAAAGTGATAAAGACGGACTAGTTCGAAATGCAACAATCACATGTTGGAAAGAGGGAGAAAATAAATCATATTTGAGACCAATTAGCCAATTGGTATATATAATGAGTACATGAACAAAGATTAATTAATAGTAGCAAGAACAAATTTAAGTTTATTCTTGGACGAGGAGTGTGACGACTCACTAATTATACTTATCGCTTCAATGAATGCGGGGGCGACGCTATAAATTGACCAAAAGTTATTGACCAAAGTTATTGAACTCAAAGGTAATAATAATCTTTTAATATCCATCTTTAGTTAAAAAATACAATGGATTTACAGCTGTAAGAATAATTTCTATACAATAATATATGATATGTACAAAACTATAAAAATGGTTAAATTATTAATTGTTTATTAGTATATAGAATAATCTATCGTCTAATTGCATGGTTCTAATAATCATGTTATCAAATAATCTATCGTCTAATTGGATCATACTTATTTAAAAGAGCAATTGCCCTTGGGATAAAAGATTGTTCGTGTCTTTTGGTGTGTGATATTGGGTATGGAATACTAGTGTTTCTTCTCAGATCATGAGTATGAGATATTGGCAAAGGGATAAACTTATGACAGGGGTGGGTAGCATCAATTTGAATTCGTTTCAGTTCCTCCATAGCAACATCGTTTCTTCTTTCTCGTAATGATTTTAAATTATCCCTAGGGATTCCAAGTATTTTTAGACATCTGTTTTGCGTACTCTCAATTTCGTCCGCAAGATATTCTGGCAGACCGCCCCAAATTGCTGCTCCATATTCTAGCACAGATCTTATCTTCGTCTGATAGCATGTGAGGCCAACTTCTTGTGGTAATTTGGCTGTGCGGCATTCTCTCAGACTGAATATACGTTTATTTGCTTTCTTTACCATTTCTTCTACGTGACGGTTCCATTTTAGATTGTCCTGATGCCACACTCCAAGTAACTTATATGAGCTAACTCTTTCTATATTCACGCTATCCATAACAAGCGGAGCTGGTTCTGGGATCGCATTACTAAAACAAATCCACATATCTTTGTTTTTTTTGGAGTTTATCTTCATCTTGTTCTCAGTGGCCCATTTTTGCGATGCGTCAAGAACGTCTTGCATATGACTTGTTGTCTCTTGTGCAACAACCTCATCTTGTGTACAATCGTCTGCGTATTTACAGGTGTTTATAGATAGATGATCTGGAACAGAATTTTCAAAGTCGTTCACATATACATTAAAGAGCGAGGGAGATAACAGAGCCCTGAGGGACTCCAGCAGGACACGATTTTGTCGATGATAGTGTTCCACAAGATTGACCTGTTGACTCCTGCCTTCCAAAAACTTCGCGTCCAGAGCCAGAAACCTTTGTCACATTCATTTTCGCTAATTTCATTAACAAAATGCCGTGATCCACAAGGTCGAAAGCCTTGCGGAAGTCTATGAACAAGGCATGTACTCCATTCTTGTTATCACGTAAATTATCTGTGACATTGAACCAGTTCTGTGAGATGCAGGTTAATGCAGATACCGTCGATCGTTCACCAGTGAATGCATGTTGGCTATCATTTATCTTCAGGTCAATATTGTTCAGTTTAAGTTGTAGCTTTTCCAGGATTTTCGCCATTTGAGGGAGTATTGAGATTTGACGAAAGTCAGTTTCGATGTTGGTTGGGGACGCACTTTAGGAACTGGAGTAACCAATGCATGTTTATATATAGTTGGATATTTGTATTGTGATATGCTGCTACAAATGATATCGTGCACAACGGGGGCAAGTTCTTCGTGAAATCGTTTAAGAAACCAAGCTGGGATATTATCTGATCCGGTAGCTTTTTGCTTTTAAATGTCTCAGTGTAGACTTGACTTGACCAATAGAGGACGGGAGGAGGATTTTCCTTCAACAATGGTGCTACTTCGGCAAGACTTGGGATAGAAGCAGCAGGAGGTCCTGCCATGGTTTTGTAAAAATATCTTGCAATAGTTCTGCAGTACTGGTTGCTTGTTCCGTAGTAATTGCGTTAATCGTGTTTATTGTTTCAAACCGGCCAATTGAAATATGTCCTTATACCATCTGGCTGGATTATAGTTCCGTTGGCTTCCAACCTTTGAATGGTAATATTCCTTTTCGCCTTTTTAATAAGCGTTGTTATTTTATCACATAGTTCTTGTATTTAATTACGTCCCCGCTACTGAAGGCTCTCTGTCTTGCTTTAATCTTTCTTTTATAAAGGACGTCATCCATGGCTTGTCCGAAACATGAGTACGTATTGTGGTTTCAGGTAATATTTCATCTAATAACTGTATTGTTGTGGTGGTAAATTTATCAACTTTTTCATCAATATCTTGTGCATTAAACACGGGGTTCCAATCCTCTTGGTCTAGCTTAACACCAAGAGAGATAAGTTTATTTGGTTTCATTAGACGTACTTTGCGTGAACAGGGCTTGATGTTCTCGTTCGCATTGGGGTAGTACAGTAAACATTGATGATCGGAACGACCAACAGGGGCAAGTGTGCCACCTCATTGTATAATTCCGACATGTTCGTAATAATTTGATCTAGCACATTCGTACCTCTTGTTGGTGATCGTACCACTTTTTTCAAGCTAAACCGACTGCAGAGTGAGTTTAATTTCATTTTGTTAAAATCACCGATTACAAACACTCCAGCTGATGGGAAATCTTCCAGTACAGAGTCAAGTCCCACAGTAAGGTATTCTTTCATTTCCCTTTCCTTTTCAACCGGCTGTCCTGGTGGATAATATACGCCGACGACAACGATAACACTAAAAGGTCTGGGGTTCTTTTCGGCTTCAGAAGGAGCCATAAAACTTCTTTGTCGTCATTTTCGAGATTTTTTAAACGAGAAGATGGTATATCACTATTAACATAAGCTAAGACTCCGCCTCCAGGTGTTTGTCGGTCGCGGCGATATACCTGGAATTTGCGACCAATCCCAACAGCAGAGTCGGGTATGTCTTCGTTTAGCCAGGATTCGGTGACCATGACTAGGAAGGGTTATTCGTTTCAACAACGGCACTTAATTCGTCGACCTTGTTGGATACATGACAAATGTTGGTTAGAAGTATGGATGGTGTAAAACATTTAATAGGGTACCAACCGTGGTAATAGAGATACAGTTTGAGGGGTTATGCTTCCTAATAGGGGGTGGGTTGATTGAAGGTGGAGAATCATCTAGTAATAAAAGTTGAACCAGTTCATTTTGTCTTTCCAGCTGGGTTTCAAACGAAAATCCTCTTCATTGGTCGTATTGCTTTTACGGGCATTGCTTGGATGTTTTAATTTCCTGTTTGGTTTTCTACGGCTATTAGTGGACTGTTCTCTCCTAGTTATACGAGTTGGAATGGGCTGGCAATTGTATGGGTTATGCTGTATGGGGATATGTTGCTGCGTCTTAACACTCGTGCCATTGTGTTTTTCAGGCTCTCTCGGACTTAAACAGCTTCTTTGACTATTATGCTGCATTCTCTTTGACCGAGTATGACTCAGGCGTTTAGTGACGGAGTTTACTAATTCGTCACTTGGTAGATGGATTTCCGTTGTATTTCCTTCATTGTTTTCCATAATAGAAACTACGTGCGTAGTTGCGCTATTGTTATTAATAATGCGAGGGTTGCCTTTGTGTTTTCGTTGTTGGTATTTAGAAGTTTCGTTGTTTTCGGTCTCCTGGGGCGTTGTGATTTTAACAGCACCATTACACGCTTGATGCGTAGTCATAATACTTCTATCATAAATTTCATTGGGTATTATAACTTCGGAATGTTCGAGGATTAAGTCCATTTCCGATTCCGAACTTGAGACACGCGGTACACAATAACTAGTGTTGTCGTTAATATGACTAATTGTATGATTGAAATTTTCACAGCGTATCTTGGAATTTGCATAAGATAGTTCTTCGACTTGGTTTTTCAGGTTATCCTGATTTTTTCTTAGTTTCGAGATTTCATCATGTAGTTTAAGAATACTTTGTAAACTTGATTGCGTCTCCCTGCTATGTTTCGATTCTAATATTGTCATGTCTAGCTTCAGACCTTCAACATCAACCGAGATTTCACTGCATCTACATGAACTTGTGGAATTAGCATCACGTTTTGCACGAGTTAACACGCCAGGCTGGTTATTATTTCCCTGGCTTAAAACGGAAAATAATCTGTTCTGAATAGATTGTGTTTCGATACCTTCGATTTTTAGATATTTCTTGTTTTTCCACCACGTTATCTTAGTGTTCCCATCGCTAAAAGCTTTTTTCTCCCCTCCGGGTGAACTCCATGACCCATTAATGTCGGTAATTTCGGCGACGAAGAGCTTCAAGGAAGAGAAATCTCCGGACCACGAGAGCTGTAGGTTTTTGCTGAGTAAGGCGAATTGGTCCTGGCTAGTAACTCCAGTATCAACAATAACAGGATTCATTCTTGTAACCATTTACGTTTGTTGTAAACGTTTATATATACCGCCAACTCTCGCTTGCGTTTTTCGTGGACTCGCATTGTAACGTGCGTTGGTCGTGGTGCGTTGGTCGTGGACTCGCATTGTAACGCTGCAGATTGAACCGGGGAATGCGTGAATTACGGAGAACATTATTCGTTTAGTCCAAGCAAAGATGTAAGTTACTGTGTGTTTATATATGTTTGTAATAAGTCTGTCTATTTATCTTGTTTACATTCAACTCTATAACTATGTAAATACTGTAGCTGCTTTGTAATCGCCTTTTTAGTTTTCACCGACTGGTAATTTCTTATTAAATGTTTATGATTTGGATTGCCTGTCTAGTTGACACTCCGTTCCCTGTCAGCAGGGACACGACAAGGGATCTCACCGAGGAATCAATTTTACCATGGAAAAACTGAATTTTTCAAAATTATTGAAAAACCTGGTACTTTTTGGTTACACCACTGGTATAATGCTGTACTGATTTTAGTATTTACCTTTCACTCAATTAAGTTAGCAATATCCTACAGTATTATCACACAACATGACTCACCAAATCCTGGTACAATTTGATAAACCGTTGCTTATTTATCTCTGCACTGGTATTCTGTGGTACATTAGTGTTTGTTCCACGGAATGTTCAATTAAAAAAATATTTAAGTCTATGAAATCTAGCCCCAAAACCCCCCAGGAAGAAAAAGTATATCGATAAACTATACTAAAAAATATTAAGAAGCCACATTATATATATTTGACAAAAGATATGGAACATGTAAATTTTTGCGGTATTCTGTGGTACATACACCTGTACCATAATCTTGAAAAACGTGTGTACATTTGTACTGAAAATATACGTTTTCTTTATTTTTTTGTCTGTTTTCGCATGCGTATTTTTAAATGTTTGTCAGCGATGCTTGATTACGCAACACCACTAATCTCAAACTTAGTTCGCAACACTGGAATTTTTTATGATTCAATTTACTATGGAGCAAATAAATTAATACGTTATTTTATTAATCTTTAATTGAAATTCTTTAAACTCGGTAGCCATTCAGCGTTAGGAGCTGGTTTTCAATGGGCCGTGTTTCATACAATGGTACGGTATTAGCTAAAAGTAAAATATTTACAAAGGTTGTGAAACCTACTTACTGATCAGTTTCACACTAACAACAGATTATTACAACAATATATATTAAGTGCTTATTTATATTATAATATTATACTAGTTAACATTACGAGGGGTATACTAAATCCCACAGCTTAATCATTCCTATAGTAACTGATGAGCATTGATTTTACTGCATTAACTGTGGTAATTTCGACATTTTGTGTTAAGTCAGTGAGGAGATTGTTCCATGATTTTGCCGCTCTGTGGGAAAAACTTTTTTAAAGAAAATTTGTATTACGTTTTGCTAAGGAAAGTTGACAGAAATTCCTTCTTAAATTGTAAATTTTATTTGAGCAAAGATTAAACATTTCGGTAAGATAATCCGGCGAATATCTAGTTAAAGCTTTAAAAGTAGCTATATTTTCTCGAATTAATTATGAATGGGTAGCCAACTGAGTTTTTGAAATATCTCTTGGGATCGTACATCATACGAGTCACCGGTAATTACACGTGCCGCTTTCCTTTGAAGTTTAGACAGCTTTGTTACTTTTACTACCATCATTCCAAACATTAGAACAGTAATAGAAATGTGGAATTATAAATGTACTAGAAATACTTGCATGCAGTAGCCCCTCGCTTGCCTATAAATGATAATTATATAATCAATGAGTATAATCATCGTAATCAACCATGCATAAATATGCTGTAGTAAACCTATAGCATGCTACACTGGGCTCTTATCCTAGTGATCCTAACCAAGACGGGACGTCAGTGAAGCACCAACTGTTCATTCTGTATTTAAATTACAATTTCTGAATTTCAACCATCAGCAGGTAGGGTATAATATATCCCATAAAGATTCTCTGATTTTGTCAACCTTACAATTTTACCTTGTCAAACTATGGAAGCAGCATTGAGATAATTTTGTAACAGAATTTATTACAACATAACACAATTTTACATTTATTTAACAAAAGTCTAAATTATAATTATAATAGCCTACATTGATAAAAAATTAATAAATAGTCAAAATATTATTACATTTTGACACAAATGAAAGCGATAATAAATGTTTTATTTTATTAGAACGATGTTTCGAGTCATCTTTACATCATTTTCAAGTTTAATTAAAGTTCGTTATTATTTGACTGTTCGTATAGAATTCGTATAGGGCTATATATTTATGTGTTTGTCCATTTTGTAACTTAATAGTTTTAATTGTATAATTATTATGTTTAAAATTTGTAACTTTTTCGCGCGCGTCACTTTATACGTAATATAATGTAATTATTTGCTAACGCCATGAACTCGCTATACGAACAGTCAAATAATAACGAACTTTAATTGAACTAGAAAATGATGTAAAGATGACATCGAAATGTCGTTCTAATAAAATAAAACATTTATTATCGCTTTCATTTATATTAACAAATAAATAAATTCTAAATAAATAATTTTAAACGATGGAAACAATTGCACATTCGGGAATTAAATACTGTACAATTTATGCACTAAGATTCCCAAATGTGCAATTGTTAAAATTAGGTGTTCGACCTTGTTTGGCTCTCTGGGGGCACTTAATGCTGGCGTGCCCCCTCTCGCCACATAACCAGCAAACAACTTTCTATGTCAGTAATTCAAGATGGCGTTGAATCACGTATGGCGTATGCTCTTGATTTTATGGATATTTGAAGCTATCTTTGCCGAGTTATCTCACGCAAAGTTCAATAAATCTAAACGTTGTTGAACGTACGTTTGAACAGCGAATTATTCGCAGTGAAACAACCATATACGAAAGTGAAGTACAAGTCAATTGTCTCAGCATATACATCGGGGAAGCAAACTCTTCGGTTTGTAAATTTCGGTTTGGCTGCGGTCATTTTACAACGCTCTGGCGATGTTGCTTTATTAACGAATCCTGGCCCTATCAATACTCAATTGTCAAAGAAATATCTTCACTTTGGTCAAGTTAACGTTAATGGTCTCAGAAACAAAACAATTGCGATTAAAGATTTGTTGATCGACACTGGAATTCATTTTCTTGCCATTACCGAAACAAAGTTGGACGACCTAATTCTGGATGGATCTTTAGCTATTGAAGGTTATAAGTTAAAAAAAAAAATAGAAATGAACACGGGGGAGGAATCGGTTTATATTTTAAAGATTGTTTAGTCTGCAGAATAAGGCATGACCTATGTTCGGAGAATATTGAAGATCTTTGGGTTGAAATTAGTAGGCCACAAGCACCAGCGATGTTGTTAGGAATACTTTATTGTCCCCCAAGCACAAATAGAGCCTATATGACTAACGTTTATGACTCCTGGGAAAAGGCCACGGACGAGAATAAAGAAACTTACATATTGGGAGATTTTAACAAAAATTGGTTTGATCTAGACGACTCAGCACTTTTAAGATCCTACGCTAACATTTGTTGTGTAACGCAAACTGTAACTGAGGCGACAAGAACAGTATGTACTGCTCGCTCTGCAACATCTACATGCCTTGATCTCATATTTACAAATTCACCCGAACAAAACATTTCCATATGCAAAGTTATTCCAGTTGGTTTCACCGATCACGACCTTACAGTATTGTCTATTTAGACCAAAATTCCCAGGGGACCCTCAAAGGTGGTCTACAAAGGCAGTTATACCTGTAAACATTTTTCTGCAGATCAATTTATTAATGACTTTACAACTCGCCCCGTTCTGGTTGGTTGGGCTGTCTGATGACCCAAATGAGGCACTTGATATATTTCTTAATTTGTTCAGAGACATAGTGGATACCCATGTCCCCATCAGAAAATACACAGTTAAATCCAAACCCGCTCCATGGTTAACCGAAAACATTCGTGACTTAATGAAGATGAGAAATGCCGCAAAAATCGATGCTAGGATTTCTGGTTTTACCTCTGACTGGGCGGTTTATAGAAAATTAAGAAACTATGTCGTTAAAGTTAACAGAGAAAGCAAACGAAATTACTTTCTTGATGCTATTAATTATAGCAAAAAAAGATGCGAGGTCTGTGGAAAACTATAAACAATTTATTAGGACGTTCAAATTATTTTCTCCCAACCTATGCGGAGAGTAATGGTGAAATTTACACTAAACCGAAAGACATAGCTAATCATTTCGCGAGGTTTTTCGATGAGAAAATAAAAAAATACAGATCTGAGATGTCTGACCCGACAGATATGGAGTACGTAACTAAATTAATTACTGAAATCATGGCTGGTAAAAACTGTAGTTTTGAATTCTCATTATTGAGTCTTTCCGAAGTACAAAGCAGCCTTGCTAATCTTCCAAATACCAAAGTAACAGGAATTGACTGCATAGACAATTTTTTACTTAAAACTGCTTCAGGAATCATCGCGGAACCAATCAGACACATTTTTAACTGCTCATACGCCAAATCAATTTCCCCTGATCAGTGGAAAATAGCTAAATTACACCCGATTCCAAAAGATAAGAAATTGCCTTTTGAAGACGTAAACAGTCGACCTATCAGTCTTCTAAATGTGTTGAGTAAATTGCATGAAAAATCTGCATACAAACAGATCTGTCGCTATGTTTCTGAACACGACGTTATCCTAATGAATCAACATGCATACAGATCCAATCATAGCACTGAATCAGCACTTATACATCTGACTGACAATTGCCTTGACAGCATGTAAAACGGTATGCTAACTGGCGCTACTCTGCTGGACTTTTCAGCTGCTTTTGACCTGGTTGATCATAATTTGTTATTTTTGATATTGAAATGTTATAACTTCTCGGATAGTGCGATTAACTGGATCAGGTCATATCTAAGGGGCAGAACATCAACTGTATACATCAATGGTGCTTTCTCTAACTCGATCGAAATGACTTGTGGGGTGCCACAAGGCAGCTGTCTTGGCCCGTTACTCTTCAGTTTGTTTGTCAATGACCTGCTATCTGTCTTAACTACAGCAGACATTACTTTGTACGCTGCCAGACTTGCACATAATGCCAGACTTGTATCTGACGATCTCCAGCATGACTTATCAAATGTTGAAGAATGGGTCTCGAAAAATCGGCTAGTTCTTAACGTGGGAAAAACAAAAAGTATCTTGATTGGAAGCCGTCAAAGGGTAAAAGCTGCTCAACCGCTTACCTTATCCATCAAAGTAAATAAGTCACTTGAAATTAAAACCACTTGAAATTATGCATGAATATAACACAAGGTTCTCGTCAAGGTGTCGAAGAGACAATAAGTTATTAGAAAAACCTAAATTAAAAAAAAACATTCTTAGCTAGAGCTTTTAGAACTAGGGCTATCGAACTTTGGAATAGTTTGGATAGTGACATCAAGATTATATCTTCGAAATCCTCGTTCAAATCTGCTGTTCTTAAACAGCTAGATTGGTTTATATAGGTATATGTTAGACAAATTTTAGGACCATACCAATGTATTTTATTATTACGTAATCTTTAGGTAATTAAGACCTCGTGTAAACTAGCTTTAGCTAACTGGGGATTTTCTCAAATACAAATACAAATACAAATTGAAAAGATAAAATGTTATATTAACTGCATGTTGGTTTAGTAATATATAATCTTAATAATTATGTATCTCACACAACTGCAAGATATTGTATATATTATTATAATTTTTTCATTATTTCATTTCCAACACTTAATTGTTCTGACTTTACAGGAGCAAGGCAAGGGATTGTGGTTCAGGGTTTCACAAATGACCAAACAACTAATGGCTGATTGATATTTTCAAACAATGCATCTGATAAAGATATTTTTGAGACATGCTGTACCATAGATTATTGTATTGATGAGCTTGGCAATATACTTACGTGCTCTGCAATTGTTTGACTAGTGGCCTCTCAGGCCACATTTATTGCATCTTCCTAAATTTGATTAAAGTACAAATTAGTCGTGTGTAAAATGAAACTACAGTAAACAGCATTTACATAAAGAGGTTTTCAGTGAAGGGCTCAAATCATACCGTCTAATTAAATGCATTTTTCTCAAAACTTACTTTTGCCCTCACCTTCTGTATAACTTGCATCTGCATTTAATTGAAAAATATTTCATCTAGTTTCTCCATAATATTCCAAATATATAGTACCAAATAGTTGTCTGTTATTGTTATTCTATTATAATTGGATCATGTACAACATGATTTATCACTTAAGTAATAATATACCAGTGTCTTCCTCAGCATGAACATCTAAAAAGAGAAAAGTTACATTTTGGTATTCATGTAAGTGGTAAAAGAGGCAGGTACAATAACAAAGCTGAATATAAATACAATTATTAAGCTCTATGTTACTTTGATACAGTAATCTAAGTATGACCCTTTAATTTGGGTTTACATGACTGTAGTTTTTCAGGTACAGTGGAGGGGATGCTTGATTACTTCATTCATCTAGAAAAGGGGTGGGTGTTAAAGAGAGGGGGTATATTTAAGATGTAGGCATATTAGAGATATTAATGCTAACTATATGATAATTGTATTGTTTACATACCAAGACGATCTTTTAATTTTCTGCTGTCTGTCACTAAAACACAAGAATTATCAAATATTTATGGGGTTTCAAAGAAACAGAAGAAAATTTAAGTTTTTTAAATGATTTAAGATTCTTTAAGAACACGGGATGTAAAATTTAATAGATTAATAACTAAGATTTCAAGTGCAATGTTTAATACATCCTTGACTTATCGTATTAATTATTAAAATGCAATTTAATATTATTTAAAAAGGGTTGTTTCATGTCAATTTGCTAAATTGCGTATGATTATAAAGATATAATACAGAAAAATGACTTATAAATAACTTTATCGCTTCCTTTATTTATATGTAACCTCCGGCGAGGTTCTTGTCACGATGAGCTCCGTTTTCTGTGCGTCAGATCAAAAAACAACTTAAGACATGTATGGGAGAAATTTGGCTATGTGCGTAAGCACATGCCGATTTATTAATTTTTATAATAACTGATGTATTAACTAATACCGCAAATATTAATATAAATACGAGTTCGCACAGAAAAGGTGGGGTATTTAAAACGCCCACACAGTAGCTAGTAAAACTAATATACAAAGAAAGAAAGTGCAGCGTGAAAACGGGGAGGCGGGCGGGAGAAAATAAGAGATTATTGACATGAAGCTTGAGCTTTCACGTGCTGAGCAGAATGACCGATCATGCGGGTAACCTGGATTTTCATACGCCATAGCCCGTTATCACGTGCATCACATGAAAATCACTCGTGTGTGAAATTACTTGTTTATCAAGCAATTTCACACACGTGCGTGACATGCCTACTTACGATAAATAACAATAAATAAATTAAATAATAATAATTAACTGACGAAAGCAATAGAAATTTTATTGGCTCGCCAATAATTCCTTTATTGTAGCTTACTTTTTCTCCTTTAATAGATTTCTTGCAGGATACAGTGCATAAAAAAACATTTCAATGAGTTATTATATTAAAACGGTAGTCGAAATTATGTGTTTACTGTTTACACTGTGCGCATACACTCTATATCGTTTAGGAGAAAATTGTACTTTCAATATACATATTCCTAACTCGAAAATATTTAACTTCTTTCAAATATCTACTTTACTAAAGAAAAGAACATGTAGGCACTGTATAAAAACGATAAACTCCCAGAAACATGAAAGTCATCAAATAACTTTCGCGAGAAATGGTAAAACTGACTGCAGTGACGTCGACTAAAACATATCTTAAAAGTAATTTTGACCAATTTAAATGGTATATTTCACCGTATTGTTATTAAATTTTACTTATATGTTCAGAGTTGCAAAGATTAAATTGAAAATATGTAAAAACAGGCACAATTTTTATGTTTAAAAAACTTACCAAAGCAGCCTCAAGCACGTATCACTCGGATATTTTCCCGCGCTTCCAGGAGCTTGAACTTGCGTGGATCTTGCGTGTGGATTATTTGGTAGCCATAGCAACACTCGAAACATCCACGAAATTGAAATCTATATGAAATCGACAAAATTTGAAATAATTATATATCCGAAAGATGTTTAAAAGGGTACTAACTTAGGAATAGGACTGCAAATAACCTCTTCAAATTTCAAATTGCTTTCCATGTTATTTAAATTTTGTAATCTTTAATAACTCTTTCTCCTTTACTTAAATGACGCATAACCTGCTCTAAAATTATTACAGAATCAAATGTCAGATACATACTCTGACCATGGTCACTTATTACTGATACATTACCAGTAATGTACATTGGCCTATCACCTACAGGTGGTAATTGACCAAAATCACTCATTAAAATTATTGACATACCACCAAAAGGGACATCTTCCATTCCAGTGCCAGCACGTAGTCTGTTTTTCAGCCATGATATCATTTTATGCCCAATCATTGACATTTTGTCAATGACCAGATACCTCTTACCTTCTAGGTCAATGATCAGATACCTCTTACCTTCTAGTCTCAGTTGTAGCCGCTGCAAAGAATCACTCTGTAATTCCCTATGAATAATAAAGGCTGCAATCCAAGTGGTTGCTGTAACAATACACTGATCACCTAATACTTGTTTCACAGCACTAATTAAATATGTTTTACCTGTCCCGGCTGTTCCACAGACAATCATATGAACAGGATCAGGATTATCACCCGTCTGAGATGTGATAATGTCAAACTCGTGTTTTTCATTCAAAGTCTCCAGATCAACAACAGGTTGTTGACCATCTTGTCGGTATCCTTGGTGACCAAGTTCCTCAGCATCCTTTCTCTGTTTATATATCCATCCTGGAGCTTCCTTTAGCAAATCTGTAAGTACAGCCCTTACCGCTTCAAACCAATCAACTGTTTCACTGTTTGACATCCCATTACCCGCTTCCTCATAATGTTGGTTGATTCTGCATAACAACATCCAATCATCAACTTCCTCCTCATCATTAGGATCGATTTCACTTTCATCATCACCTTTATCATCACTCTGATCATTTTCATAGCTTTGACCAGAATGCGCAGCGTGAACCATTTGTGATTCAACAGAATACCTAAATACATTCTCTATAGCAAAATCAGTCTGAAGAAACAAATGATAAGTGTTAACAAACATGTCATCACTCTCGTCCTGATTATCCCAACTATTTGATGCTTTACCTTCCGATGGCTTAAACTTTATAAGCTGATATTTGCAGTATTTTCCAAAATTAGGACCACCGGGATTGGCAGAAACGTTTGGAAATGTCCGGACAATGTACGGATTTGCTCGTTTAGTCAATTCACCTCTGACTTTAATGTACTGCGATGCGTATTGCATCAAATTCAACTGAGACAACCCAGTATATCACTCACTGCTGTACACTCTCCATAATCTTCTAGAACAGATTTCTGAAGTATCTCATCTCCTTGATTTTCCACGTCAAGAATAACCTTCCTTCTGTTTTCTAAAGAAATAGTAACAAAACTATATGAGCAGCCTACCAATGGCGGACTAAGTAACATGTGTGTGCAGTTTCTTGGGCTGCCATATCTCTATCTCCAGTTACTTGGATCATAGCTTTCTTGATGGCTGAAGATACTTGGTCATCGTTCTGTAATGAGGATACACGCACTTTTAATATTTCAGAGGCAGATTTTGGGTCCTTCTTTCGCAGGTCCTCCTTTCGCAGCATACTTGGCTTTGTATCTTGCAAATGCCTTCTCATCTACAATAACCTGCAAATCGACATTGGCCCGCCAAATTTCGAGCATGACCCTGTTATGGGAATTTAGCCGTTCGTTATTTCTTTTGGTGTCTAACTCAGACTCTATAGACTTATTCTTCTTACCTACAATCTCGTAAGTTAGTGTTGTTGCATCTTGTAATGGTTTTGGAAACCCAAATCTGCATTTCACATAATTATTATTAATATGGATCCAAACCATTGAGCCAACACTTACACCTACTAAAAATAGCAATAATATATGGTACCTGAACATTAGCTGGACATATATGGTGAGTGTTTTTTATACATAATCAATAATGAAAACAAAAAATCACAACTGCATTATCAGACATTTATCATAATAGACACTTCAAACAATAGCTTGAAATCGAGACTGACAATGTAATCCAATAAGCAGTCTTTATTGTCAGTAGCGTAGCCAGCCCGCCGATTTATTCCCGCAATGCAAATTTGTTCGCGTTCATTGACGGTGAAAATAATGAATTTCTAAAGAAATGAATAATGATAATGATTTGAAATTTGCATAGTCGGACCAAATCGGCGGGCTGGCTCCGCCACTGCTTATTGCTAGGCCGAAAATTTGGGAAATATCTATTATAAGTGTTTCTAATGGAAATAATATTGAGAACCTCCCCCCCCCCCATAGTCGACTAATTCTCACTTATGTACATCACAATAGTATGTAAAACAATTGGTTTTTACCGTATTAACAACTTCTCAGCGTCTTCGTCCTCTCTGAGAACATCCTGGAAAAGGAAATCAAAAGAACCTTGTGACATTTCTTTCGTCTCATTCTCTATCACTGCAATACATGCACGATTACGTAATAATCTAATATCAAGGTCATTTTTTAACTTTGCACATCCGTGTGCATGAATACTTCCCCTGGTCTGATACTCGAATCGATGCCAAAACCATTCAGCATCTAAGACACGACTAAGCCAATGTCTGATAAACTCCTGCAGCCTCTGCATGAAGAACCAATCTGTCAGGTGTGGATTGTCAATTACAGCTTGTGCCCGTTCAGATCTTGAAGCACCTTCATTGCTTTGCAACAGCCTTTGTAAATCTGGCCAATGACGGTCGGCTACGCTAAATGTAAAGAAAAAGGTTGGCCAATGCCCAATATGGAAACCGTGGGTGAGAAGCAAACCTCCATTCAAACTTACCATCTGCCAGTTTCTCAGCAAACTTCATTAAGTGCTTGAATGCCTCTGTTAATGTTATACCATGCTGTCTCGCGCTATTTGTTGGGTCATCTTTTCCCATAAGGAAACAATGTCGGAAATGCCATAGTAGCCAAACCATCTTCAGTAGACGGCCAGTCTAAGGGATCAACCTCATTTACTGCATCTTGGATAGCTGCATTGTCTTTTCTCTGTCTTTGACGCATAGGAATAAAATTAATGATGTACTACCATTTCCTAAAACTGAATTCTTCAACAATAGCATTAGCACTCATTACAGGGTCTTGGGGAGTCCCCTCATTATCAACATGAACTGAAAGTTCATTTTCATCAACAACATACACCTTAGGTCATCTGCGATATACCATTTTCTGGTAAACTTTGGATAAAATCTCGATCAATCTCTATGTCTTTAAAGAATGGATTGTTTGTCTTTAACAATTATATAGCTTCAAGAACTCTGTGTCGACGCACAGTAAAATATCTATATGTGTCGTCAGTACCATGTCTTCGCACAATCATAACTGGAAAGTCAGCTACACGTGCCGGCAACCTAGTATTCAAGGAACATTTGAATATCTTGAGAGAAGTACCCTTATACCCCCTCTTCCAACCATGTTTTCTATACACTCTCATAATAGGGCAAACCCTTGAAATTAACATTTCTTCTACCTGTGTCAAACCTCTTAACTGTTCAGGAACAACTCCTTGGTCCATCTCATTCTTTGTCTGAAATTATTTGTCTCTTTTACACGGGTAACAAACATATGTTTCTGATGTTAAGTTCTGTCGTGTCGGCCAGGCCTACATTGTCAAGTCTCACTTCTGTGCTTGTTTCTATCGCTAGCTTGTTGTCTCATACCTGCAAACCACTCCTCTCGCTTTCGACTTCTTTCTTTCTGCCCTCTTTCTCAGATATAAGCCCTATTTTCTTCTCTCTGCCCTCGCCTGTACTTCCTTCAGTCCTTCGTTTGTATGCAGTCCTACGCTTTGCCAACCGATACTGCTTTTCTTCTGGCGTTTCGTCTTTTTCCCCTTAGTTTTGCGAGTCTTTCTGCGTGTGTATCTTTTTCGTTTTTGTCTTGCTGTTTCTTTTCTTTGCTATTCGGCTTTTATTTTTTTAAATGCGGTTGTTTTGTATTTTTTATCGATATTTCTTCAGGAAATTTTATTTTGTACGAAAGTATAAACTTTTAAAAAAAGTTTGCAAAATGACAGTTAAATTTCTGACGTATAAATATAAAAACAAAATCTTTCTCTTAGCCAATCATGATGTTGCTAGTTACCAGTATTCTCTCGGCTTCAACTTGCGCATGCGCATAACTTAAAAAACCGTCCATGACAAACAAAAATGGCGGACAACTTTGCATTCCACAATGTTTTCACATACCCGGGTGTAAATATCCGAGCTGAATTAGTACCCTCGCACGGTGCTTCGCGCCGGCTCGGGGATTATACATTTTTTTAAGAATATGTCTAGGCACAAAAGATTTAGCTCTCCTTAGTAAAGCAATATTTTTTTAAATCGATTTGTTTTGTTCTTCATTATGTTTGTCCCATTTTAATTGCTCGCCTAAAATGACACCAAGGATCTTTTTGTGAGATACACGCTTAATAACTTTATCACCAAGGTTAATTTTGGGACCCCTCTCGAAAAATGGGACTCGTTGGCGTGAGCCTATCATCATTAATTCAGTTTTGGTTTCATTTAATGTAAGTTTATATGCAGTGAGCCATTGAATGACATTCATAAGATCATGATTAAGTTTTGTTTCAGTTTCATCTACAGTGAATCCTTTAGCTGAAAGAATTGTATCATCAGCAAATAATCTAGCCTTGGTTGTTTCAAGACACCTAGGCAAATCATTGATGTATAAGAGGAATAGGAATAGGCCAAGATTGGATCCCTGCGGAACCCCGCAATTAATTTCTTTTAAATCAGATAGTTTACCATTAATTGCACAGACTTGTTTCCTATTACTGAGATAAGATCGGTACAATTCAAGACTAATTCCCCTTATACCGTACAGCTCTAACTTGGAAAGTAGAATTTTGCGATTAACCGCGGTGTCGAAAACTTTTTATAAATCCAGAAATAACACTCCGTTTATTAAACCTTTGTCCATATTATTAAGCCAATCACTCGTTAAATCAAGCAATGTGGTTTCTGTGGAGTGATGCTCACGGATGCCAGACTGTTCATTTATGACTATGTTATTTTCGTTCATGAAATACTTTAACTGATTATATATTAATTTTTGAAATAACTTGGCAATGATAGAAATCACAGAAATTGGTCTATAAATACCACATTCTGTTTTTGCACCTTCCTTAAATATTGGGGACACCTTGGCCAGTTTCGAGTCATCTGGATATATTCCAGTTTGCAATGATAAACTAAAGATGTTGACCAATGAGTCAATTATTATGTCCCCGGCAGCTTTTAATAGTTTAGTGCTTATTCCGTCAACCCCTGACGACTTTTTTGTTTTGATTTGAGCAAGCGTTTCAGACAGTTCAAATGGACTGATGTTTTGGAAATAAAAAGTATTTCTAATTCAAGCTACGAATCGTAAGGGATCGGCGTCATTCCTAGTTATATTATCAGCAAGTTTTAATTGTGTTGTGGAGAAATAATCATTGAAGCAACAACATGCCTTTTCGTAAGCTACACACCTAAATTTGACAGCTTGTTTCTTAAGGTTGTCGAGTTGGCGCATGTTTTTCCGCAATTGTTAGAAATTTGTTCTTCCAATCGTACCACAAAACGTTAGGGTCATCACTACTAATATTGATATTAATATTATTCCTTAGGTCTTCCTTAAATTCATTAACATTGAAATTTTTAAACTGTCTACTGAATATGATTTTTGGCAATTCTTTAGGAACACTGACTTTGCGGCATAGGTAAACTAAATGATGGTCACTAATACCTAGTTCTACAACCCCAGCTGCTGTTGTCTTATTATCGTCGATGGAACTAAATAACTAATGATAACATCAATTAGAGATTGAGACTTGGTAGTTACTCTAGTATAGGACTTAGTATATGTTGCTTCAGGAGATACCTGTAGATATCAAATATATCTAGCAATTTAGTAGTGCAAGCACTTTTTTCCTGCTCTAAAAAATCACAGTTCAGATCTCCATTAATAATTAGTTCTTTGTTTTCGATATCAGCTTGTTTAAGAAATTTTTCAAAATGATGAAATATATAAATTTTCGAATTAGGCGGCCTATACCACGTTGAGATCAAGAACGGCTTGCTTTTAGGATTATTTATTTCTATACAAATTTGTTCCAGTACCTCAGGAACCAAGTCCTTCCGGTTAGTAAATGAGATGCTGCTTCGAATGTACACTGCTACACCGCCGCCGTTTCAATTTCTGTCTCGTCTAACTATATCATATCCAGAGATTTTAACCTCAGAATCTGATAATTATACTATCATCAAGCCGAGTTTCGTTTAAGGTCAATATATCGAAAGGTTTATCTTGCATATAAACTAAGAGCTCATCAAAATGTTTTATCAAACTAGTAATATTTAAATGGCAATTATGTTTGATAACCGTCTTCTTTCATAGTCATTATTGCTATCGATAGATAAAGTAGAAGTACAAAGTCAACCAGATTGCTTAAAAAAATGTTCTAATGTTTTTAGACATAATGGCAGTTCCCTGCTTACTCAGATGGACTCCAGATGCGTTCAAATGAGATCCCGAAATGTTCTCATGCGAAATGAAGGCCCAATTATTATTAGCACATACCTGTGACAATTTAGCGTTTATTTATCTTGTTTATTTAGTAACTAAACTGGGGTTGTCCGCTCTCGTTACAATTGCAGAAATAACTAACTTCGTTCCAGGCGATTCAGCTAAGATTTCTTGCCCGAGGTTGGTTATTTCTTCGTGTATGCTTTGCGCTGACTTTTGACTAAGGTCATTTGTACGAACATGCAACATCAAGATATCAGGTGATGCTGATATGGGAGATTTTACGTAGTACTTCATATCTGCGACTTTTGCTCCTGGGAAAGTTCTAACCTTTACATTCATCTTTAAATTTTGACGAAATTTAGTTTGGTTGATATATTTCAACATTGAATCTCCAACAATTGTGATCTTTCATTGATCTGATGGGCGTTGCGACGCTTGGTCTCCCAGATTTTGCTCTTTCTGCACAGTTTGTCCTCTGATAGTAATTTGTTGCCTGGTACGCTGCTTACGGTTAGCTGAATCTGTAGTTGGAGCGTCGTCGTGGTCATTGTTCAACTCCGTGATTCGAGAATGTTGCTTTGTATTCTATTTTATTATATTCCCAACGTCTCCATTCGTTTCTGCTTCTTCGTCGTCTTCTACGTGCAGGATAGAGAACTTGTTATTCAGCCTTGTACTACAATCAACATTTGGACTTGTGCCTCGAGAATGAGCCGTTAAGCCACGGATTATGTGATTCATTAGAATCAATTTTCCTGTTTGAGCTGCTTATATTAGCTTGGTCTTCATTTAATAGGCGAGGCCTGCTCTGGGATCTTAACTCGCCTTAACTCGCCTTAAATCGCCCTAACTCGCCTTAAATCGCGGATAAAAATTGGCAACAATTCTCTTAAATCGCTTAAACTCGCACTAAATCGCCTAAACTCGCCAACCAAATTAAAATGCTGAAAATAGTAAATACTATATATATACAGTGTAAACACCCTTTCCCCAGGAGAGGGGGGTTCTGCTTGTTTATTTCAGATAAAATTAGGAGGGCGCTTATCCGAGGGGGCTTGCTGGAGAGGGGGGCTTAGCCGAAACAAGGGAAGTTACATGCTTATTGATAAAAGCCGAAACACAGTAATGCACTAGTAATTGGAAAGCCACGCACCCCCCTACCCAGGGAACAGCGGACATTAGATAAAGGTTGTGTCCTAAATCATTCTAATCCCCAACCTATACATGGCCTTCTTACTAGTCTAAACATGACTAAAGTCCCCAGCTACCCGGGCACCAAAAATGAAGGCTACCATAATAATTGCTTTTAAAATTCAACAAACTATTCTAAAATTTCCCCAATTTTGATCATTGGAGGCCAAACATGCAATCCAGAGTTTGTCAAAACTTTGCCAAAGTAGTTAAATATTTTGCATTTTGTCTGTTAGCTGTATCTTGCAATTTACACAAAGTCAAATAATACATTATCCTGTAAAAGCTATTTTTAGTAAAACAATGTCTATAGAGTATAGGGTAAATGTCGATGAACAAGGCTTAATAATACATCTCGAACAGACGAATTCCCACTGATTCCCAGCCCATAATCCCTGGCCATCATGACACATATCTAACGTACGCTGTCTAATGCCCTGAGTACCCAGGCATAACAGATAGGCTAATCTGCAAATAAATCCCCGCCATTTCCCGGCATGTCCCGGATAGGGGGGTGTGAGGCTTTCCATGACTGGTGCATAAGTTACATACTATCAAGCTTATAGGTATATAATATGACATAGGAACCCTTATATTCAAACAGAAGTCAGGATGGCAAGAATCAGTCTGTTTTCAACATTTTATCTATTTCGATAAGTATAATTAATATGCCAATATTGTGATATGAACTTCCAGAACAATTCATAAATTGTTTCGTTTTCCTTTATTGAAAATAGTGCGGGGCCTATAAATTACAGGGTAGAGGGCTTATCAACTTTCGAAATTTTAAGTGACGGTAAACTGATACTTTTAATAATTCCGACGGCCTTATATACAAGTGCTGAATTGCAGTGCCTGTAGTGCACAACATTTAATATTTTATATCAACAGTGTTCAAACTTACATAAATTGATAAACCACAGCATGATCCTGGTCAACTTTTATAGTCAGCATTGTCCGGTTCATATCGTCTTATATAAAGATCCATGATCGTTTTAATAACCGAGGTTTAACATTTTTAGCGTACGACTTGGGTCGATAACAAAACCTGGCATTTTCATTAATTCAGTTAAATACTTCATGTTAGCCACTGTGGGGAGGGAGCCTTCTCTCAGGCTATCCAGCGGAAATTTATTATTCAAGTATGGGAAACTTTATATAAACTAAATTTTAACATTAGTGAATTTTTATAAATACTGCACTTTATATATTGAGGGGAATTAAAATAAATACCAATCAATGTTGAGTTTTACTTATTAAATGAACACATGGAAATGAAATACTATATTTGCAACGTAAATTCAAGCTTATTTGGTAAGTTTAACACATATGTAAATTCGTTTGAATATTAAACTACAATGTATTGCCACATTGGAACATGCATGGTCACAGTTTTAATATATACTGTACCCTTGGAATTTCCAAGATATTGACAAGGCATTCATGCATTTGGAAATTCTCAAAATATAGGATAGCAACCCCATGGGATGCACTAAATCTTCTCGTTCCTACATTCCAGCCACAACCCTGATATTTTAGATTTCCAATTGATTGTGGTTCCAGGACTGAACTTAGTAATAGGTATTAGTATGCAATTCAATTTAAAAATACATGTTATTATATACTGGTTTATGTTCTTCATTGTATTAATTCCAGCAATTTGGTGGTATAACCTTAAAATTAGTAATACGGCAAAATAACAAGCTAATTAATAATAAGTTTCAACTGGGTCTTGTTTACATAACAGTCTAACCAGACCCCCTGGGGGTGTGAGGGGGGGAGTGGTGCTCTTTCAAAATACATTTACTATGCACTATTAATTATGTGTTATTACTGTATTTTGCTTAAAGTACTATACTTGCATATTTAATTACCATGTATTTTTTCTTAAATCGCCCTAAAACGCCTTAAAACGCATTACCTAAAAGTTGTGTTTTTTCTTAAATCGCCTAAACTCGCCTTAACTCGCATTATCTCGCGGCGAGTTAAGGCGAGTTTAGATCCCAGAGCAGGCCTTAGGCGAATGACGGTTAAGAGACTAGCTTCCTCATTTTTATGCAGATGTTAACTTCGCATTTAGTTCGATTAGAGTACTTTTAAGATAATCTAAGTCCGCTTTGAGAGCGCTGTTTTGTTCTCTCAATGAATTATTTTCCTGGACAAGTTGATCAATGTCAGTCGCGTGTTTTCGAATTTTGTACGCACTTATAAGTTCATTCAAAACGATAGCGGATTGCGGGGGCGTTATGTCAGCAAAGTCGTTAACGCCTAAATTGCATTCTCTGTTCGGTGTGATGGTCGATATTCTTTGTAAAATCATTCTATACTCTTCGATCATAGAGCCTTCTAGTAACACACTTTGGTTTTCATACCATCGAGTAGTGATATCGTTTGTCTTTATCTGTTTGCAGCCACCTCAAGGTGTTGTCCATTTCCCCTTGATGCTCAATATATCTTGTACGAATCGTTGAAATAGATTAAAGTTACTTAGCCATTTGAATTTACCACTGTTGAAAACTGGTGGATTTATCTGAGCACTTTCGTTGTAATTGAAAGCCATATTGTCAACCGTGGTGTAACTTAAAATTGAACAGATATATGTAGAGATCACGGTGTCAAGCGAAATCTCTGACCTCTGCGAAATCTCTGACCTCGCGTGACTGGTCAGAGATTTCGCGCGTGTGGACGCGAAGTCTCTGACCTCCGCGAAATTTCTGACTCGAAACTGGATTCAATTTGATATCGTTATCGAAGAATAAATGCTTAAAACCTGAAGTTATTTAGGGCATAAACTACAGTAAAAGTCATTTATATTTTAACAATGGCGCACTGGTGACTGGACAGAGCTCAGAAATATTTTTATATAATTTATTTCACATTCTGAAAGATTCCCGTGGGTTAATTGCTTCATTCTTAACACAAATCCACGGTAAGAAACGTTAATTTCTAGCTTTGGTATAGTAAATATAGGAAAACGAGACTTTAGAAAGCTTTTTTAGCAAATTTATGTTTGAAATTGCAAATATGTTACTGTCAGTATCAAGTATGGCCGCCTATATGACAGGTCATGTGTGCACTGCCACATTAATAATGTGGCACTATACCTGTCAAATATGTGACACTATATCATTGTCCACATAGGTTTGTCGATATGTGTGGACAACATGTGTTGGTGCATGTACATGCTCTATATCCAGTTATCGACCAACGGATTCTTGGCTTGTACCCTGTTATCGACAACTTTTGACTCATAAGTCATAAAAATGATATATTGAGATATTAAAGTCCCATAACAGATGGGAAAATACCAAATGCTTGTCTTCGCCCTTGTCTCATTAATATTGTTCTTTGGTAACACACAGAACGCCAGTTTGTCTGACAACAACAATCAAGTGCTATGCTCTTCAGGGCATTTATGATACAGTACTATGCGGTGCCATGACCTAGTGAGCCATGTCCATTGCCACACTGAAGGAAAAGGGCATTCTGTCCTACAGCCATGGCACTATTTTATTAACCATGGTATTATGAGAAATTAGTAATTAAATATCACCACATTAAGCCTTGGGTTGGGTTGGGCCTGGCATCACCCTACAGTTTTGCAACTTTCACAAACCTCCATTGGCTTACAGGGGGATTATAACTCTAATTTCCCAACATCTAATGGTATTTATTAATACTCTAAAAAATAACAAAGAAGACAAAGCCAATTCAGTTCATTAAAGAAATATTTAACCTCATTATTATCTTAATTTCTTGCAACATTTACATAATTATTTACATATATTTACATCCAGAGGTTAGTTATTTACTTTTTTTATTTACAAAAGCCAAGAAATGCATCTCATTTCCCAACTTGGCACCATTCATCCTCTCGGCATTAATGAGCGCCTCTCTTACATTTAACTCCTATCTGTTTATGCCTGCCATCAGCAGATACTCTACATCTCATGTTATCTAATATTTTGTTCCTTGTTTTTTGTCATTCTTGCTTTGTTATCTTTGTTCGCTGCTCCTTATATGCGCATGCTAATATATTTTGTTTATAGTTTGTTTTGATTAAATCCATCTGATTGGTTTATTTTTTATCACGTGATCGCTTTTGTATTCACTATAAAAGCACATGTTTTCCCCCGACCCATTCTACTAACTTCCAGACAAAGGACCTTCCTCGAAACGTCAAAGTTCTCATTGTATTTTTCAGGTAGTTTTACACAACAGTCAACCGCCGTATTTGCTATACCCTACCCACACTGGCACCGCACGTTTGAGATATTTACTTATTTACAATTAAAGGGTATTGGTAATTGTGGTTCACCGAAAAGTTGGAGAGTGTTCAATATCATGAAGATAGAGATAAATATAAAATAGAATCTTCAGGCAAACATAACACAGGAAGTTCCTGTAACCTTGTTATATTTGCTCTATCTTTATGATATTTATTTGAGCACTCTCTGACATTTTGTGAACCACAATTCACTTTATAATAACTAATATTGTCCATTACAATAAAAGTTTTCTGCAAGGGCAGTTGCAAAGTCCACACCAATGCAGTTTGCATGGAAAAATTGACCACATCGGTCACAACCCAGTCAGTCATCCCCATCATCTTTCCTGCAGATTTTGCAGACACCTGCACTTCGTCCACTATAACAAAAAAAATTACATTATTTGACTATGCTGCATTGCTGCACCCTACACCAAGGTTAATTTTGGTAGTTTGGTACACTGTGAAACAATACAAACATCTGATTTACCTGTTAACATCATTGTAGCATGATCGACCCACATATTGTTGACAATATGTGTTGACCAATGTAATAAAGACTGTTATTTAATTCTAAAATTAGTATTATAATTAGTGCCTTGATTGTACTTTTCAGTCTCTCACTCTGTTGTGCAACTTACAGCTTTAATATACTGTAGCTTTCAATAAGTTGGAATTCTCTTTCCAATTAATGATACCAAGCAACAATATCCAGTAAGTATAAAATAAATCATAGATAATCCATTGCAAATCTTGGACGAGGAAATTTGGCTCTGGTCACAATGATACCAAGCAATATATTTCCAGTAAATCCAGCATAGTAAGAATAAAATAAATTGCAGATCCACCCAAAGCCAAGTAAACAATAACAGCTATATTGATGAAAAATTGATTATATTGACAAAAAATAATGTACAATTAATAAGGTAATGCCTTGCCAATACCATACCTTCATACACAAAGTTTCTTGAGAATTCAGAAAGCGCATGGAAGGTTTTTTTTCTCGTGGTCTTCTCCAAATTTTCTAAGTGTGCAGGCATCTGGCGTCCTGACTTCAGGAACTCGAGAACATCTTGCAAATAAACCTATTTTTATGACATACCAAGAACATTTTTTAATAAACTAACCATGTTAACACTGCTAGTAAATGATCTTTCTCCTTGGCATTCAAAATACGAGAAAATAAAATGCAAAGTGTCCTGACTGTCATCTGTTCGACACAACTGATATATAAATACCAACAATCTCATCGCTATAAAATTCAAAGTTCTACATACCTTGTGTTTATTCATCTTTGTTGTAGGCTTTGTCGATGCAATGTTGACACAGGCAGTATTAGTCTCGGTTGTAAAATTAGCCATTTAACGACGATTAAACTTGTAAAGAAAGCTTTTAAGACGCACGCTTCTCTGTAGCTTTTACTAGCTTGAACACTTGCGAAATTTATGAGCAAAAATCAAACATGCATATCATTGCGCATGAGCAGAAACACAAAATCAGAGATTTTGCAAGTCAGAGATTTCGCGTCACAACGGAGCACAAAATATACGTCTAACCCCACTGACGATCTTCTCGTGAATTGTACTATTATGATATTACTATTATGAGTATTATATTACTATTATGAGTTCAAATATACTTGAACTGATTCACACACCCAATACTTTGTTCATTTAGAGTGATTTCAGCTACCGTAAATTTTATTCCAAAAGGCTTTCCAATAATTCTTCCAAGCTAATTCTATCTCTTGCTTCAATGAATTCCCAAATGCTCTGTGACTGGTGTTCGGATTCATCATTCATGTAATAATGAAAATCGTAGCGTGTGCGCTCAGCTTTATTCGCATTACTGTTTGGGTCGGTCAGTACTTGAAAAATATTTTCCCTCGGTATCATAAGCGGCCCGAGACCGAAAGTCGGGAAATATTTTTCCAGTACCGACCTCCCTGCCAGTAAATAACATGTATTTATGAAGTGCAGAATGTGCGCTATTTCTATTTATAGACATGTTTTCCCTTGCTACTCTGGTAAAGTAAATTAATATAAACCCAGAACAAATTCCTGTCGCTGAAGAGTTTACACGAAGTACCTGTAGAGGACTGTGTAGCGTAACCGCTGACTGTTAGTGTTTTGACATTTCAATATCGATCTTTCTTGTTTACTTTACAGCAAGGCACTTTTCTACTTTATTGTAAGTCTTACCTTCTCGTTGTATTTATATTTAACTTTGTAATCGTCCTATTCATTGGCATAGTCCGATATGCGTATAGTATGTATGTAGTTATATTTTTATTCATTGTATTTACTTAGGACTCTTTCATCGTCTGTGTTATTAAAATATATCACATATTCGAGAAGGTCATTTCTTCATGAAAGAGTCATGGTTATCGTAGAATGTTCTGTCCCGCAATGCGATTTTCAAATTAATGACGTCTCAGAGGCACTTGCCATCGCTCTGCTAACAAACCATGGTCTGGCCCATCAGAATACAGCACCTACAGTTTCACAACAACCAGCACCCACACTTCAAGGCCCAAAACTTGAGCGGCCCAAAATAGATGTCGGTGTGTCTACTGAAGACTGGAACGTGTTTGTCCGGCGATGGGCAGTCTTCCGAGCCGGATCTGGGATCAATGACACTTCGGCCCCATACCAATTATTCCAGTGTGCTGGGACCGAGCTCGGTGATAGCCTCCTAAAAGCAAACCCCAATGCAGCCTCCAGTACCCTCGACGAACTGCTTGCCGCCATGCGGTCCCTTGCGGTCATCCCCGTTGCTACTTGCGTCCTGCGGACTGAGCTCCTCCAACTACGTCAAGAAAGGGATGAGACTTTCCGAGCATTTACGGCCAGGGTGAGAGGGAAGGCCGAAACTTGCGCCTTTACAGCCGAATGTGAGTGTGGCAAGGGCGTGGACTACACAGATCACGTCATCCGCGACGTTCTCCTCAATGGCTTATCTGATCCAGACATCCGCCGTGAAGTACTGGGGACGCCCGACATCCTCAAGAAACCAGTCAATGACGTGATTGCCCTTGTTGAGAACAAGGAAATGGCCCGCAATGCCCTTCCGTCATCAACTCTGTCTGCTGTGTCATCTTTCCAGCGCCAGAAGAATCCAAGGACAACCATTGCTACCACCCCGCCCCCAGCAGATCAAACGAAAGAGGCAACCTGCCCGGACTGCAAGCATACCTTCAAGGTCTTTACAGAGGGAGCCCGTGGGTGGAACACCAAACCTCACCAATTGGGCATTGACTGCTACCGAGCTCGTCCCAGGTGGCCGCATTCCATAGCGACCGACCTTCTCAGACAGGTAGACGCCGTAAACATGCCTCCACCACCCATGGCAACGTCAACAGAGCTTCAACCACAAGACTTGACCACCACATATTCTCAAAAGGTGAATGGAAACGAGCACGCCTGTTAGACCACCCTAGAGTCAAAGTCACGATCTCCGTTGCCAAGTCAGCCGCACCTAGAGTCACCAGCCCCACCCATGCCCCGGGCCACAACACAGAGGTCTCAGCAGTTGCCGACACAGGTGCACAATCTGACTTGTGGTCCCTGACTGATTTCCTTGCCTGTGGATTCTCCCGCGACGATTTACGGCCGGTTAGTCTTAGCTTGTCAGCTGCCAACCGCTCTCCTATCTCCATTGACGGAGCGTTCTTTGCAAAGATCACAACGCAACGCAGCAGTGCCAAAGTGGCGTCGTGCCACTCTATGGTTTATGTTAGCAGCTCTGTCCAAGCCATGTATTTGTCATACGAGACATTGCTAAACCTCGGCCTGCTCGCAAATGCCTTCCCATCTACGGACAATGCAGGCAGCCCCAAAGAAAGGATCCACATCACCGACTCTGATGCATCATCCGCACCTCCATCCATCAACGTCACGCGGTCACTCAATGGTGGTTGTCATACGCCGAATACCCCACAAGACACATGCTCGTGCCCCCAGCGTGAGGTTACCCCACCACGCCCATCGGCCCTGCCTTTCCCCTGTACACCAGAGAATAACGAACGTATGAAAGCATGGCTCCTTGCTAGATACTCCTCGTCCACATTCAACACGTGCCCACATCGGGCATTACCATGCATGGAGGGCCCACCGATCGAGATGCACGTTGACATGGCCGCCACACCGAAGGCCTGCCACACACCAGCCAACATACCCCTACACTGGCAGCAGCAAGTATACAACGACCTCCTCCGTGACGAAGCACTTGGTGTCATTGAACGTGTGCCTTACGGAGAACCTGTGTCCTGGTGCCATCGGATGGTGGTAACACGGAAGCACGACGGGTCTCCACGTCGCACGGTCGATCTCTCGCCACTAAACAAATTTTGTAAGCTGGAAACATTCGCCATGGAGTCACCCTTCCACCTCGCACGTCGCATCCCCAAGGACACGTGGAAAACAGTCACGGATGCCTGGAACGGCTACCACAGCGTCCCGCTTCGAGAATCAGACCGCCCTCTTACCACCTTCATCACGCCCTTTGGCCGTTGGCGCTACTTGAGAGCACCCCAAGGCTTCCTATCATCAGGGGATGGATACAATCGTCGTTTTGACGCCATCCTGTCGGCTCTTGTGCGCAAGGAACGCTGCGTGGACGACACAATCCACTATGACACCGACTTGGAGCAGCATTGGTGGAGGACCATCGACGTGCTCACACGTGTTGGACAAGCCGGAATTGTGTTAAACCCAGACAAATTCCAATTTACCAAACGGAGCGTAGACTTTGCCGGCTTCAGAGTGTCATCCTCGACCATCGAACCACTTCCGAAGTACCTAGACGCCATTAGAGAGTTCCCCCCACCCAGCTCCACAACCGATATCCGGAGCTGGTTCGGCCTTGTCAACCAGGTAACCAACTACGCACAACTACGCGATATAATGGCCCCCTTCAAGCCTTTCCTCAGTCCTCGCTGCCCATTCCACTGGACGCTCGAGTTGGAGGCTGCCTTCATAACATCGAAAGAGGCCATCGTGGAAGCCATCCGCAAGGGTGTTGAGATCTTTGATATACACAAGCGGACCTGCCTCCGCCCAGACTGGTCACGACGCGGTATTGGTTACTTCCTTCTTCAACAGCACTGCAGCTGCCCTTCCGGTATACCAGACTGCTGCCCTGGAGGATGGCACATCACCCTGGCTGGCTCACGATTCCTCTCATCAGCCGAGGAACGCTACGCCGCGATTGAAGGGGAAGCACTTGCCGTGGCATGGGGTCTTGAACAGACACGCTACTTCACACAAGGTTGCGACAACCTTGTCGTAATCACCGACCACAAACCACTTGTGAAGATCTTCGGCGACCGCACGTTGGACGAGATACCCAACTCGCGACTATTCCGGCTTAAACAACGCACCCTCCCGTGGCGTTTCGACATCAAGCACTTACCCGGCAAGACCAACCTCGCCGCTGACGCAACGTCGAGACACCCCTCACCATCAGGTTCGGCGAACACTGTTTCACTCGGATTGTCCAGTTGCCCTGACTTCATTGAGTCGGCGCTCATGGCTTCCATCCGACACGATGCTCAAGAGCTCGGTACGATCTCATGGCCTATTCTCGCGCAAGAAACAGCGGCCGACACGTCCTGAACCACCTACTCAAGCTGATAGAGCAAGGCACAGAGCTTCGACTGCAACGATCCCACACTAGCCAGCCTCTGGCCCATCTGCGAATCTGCATATGCACAAGATGGCGTCCTGCTATACCAAGACCGTGTTGTAGTCCCTCCGTCCCTCCGCCGCCGCGTTTTACAGCATCTACACGCAGCCCACCAAGGAGCGTCAACCATGGAACAACGTGCCCGCGCTATAGTCTACTGGCCAGGGATGTCAAAGGACATTCGCGCAACCAGAGACGGATGTGCAGACTGCAACCGGAATGCCCCTTCACAGGCAGCCACACCACCTCTCCCCACTCCACCACCGTCAACTCCCTTTGAAGCGATTTTCTCTGATTTCTTTGATTATGGAGGACGCCATTACCTCGTAGTAGGAGACCGCCTGTCTGGCTGGGTAGAGGTGCTGAGTTCAACAGCAGGAACCAACCTTGGCGGCTCGGTGGGCCTCGTGCAACACCTGCGCTCGTTCTTCGCAACGTTTGGTGTACCAGAGGAGCTCTCAAGCGACGGCGGCCCGGAGTCTATGGCAAGCCATACTGAGGACTTCCTCCGCCTGTGGGGCGTCAGGCACCGTGTGTCTTCCGTCGCGTTTCCTCAATCCAATGGTAGAGCAGAGGTTGCAGTGAAAACAGCCAAGCGTCTCCTAATGTCCAACACAGGGCCAACCGGCAGCCTTGACCATGACCGTTTCCTGACTGCCATCCTGCAATTGCGCAACACCCCTGATCCCGACTGCAACCTTTCACCAGCACAGATAATTTTTGGCCGCCCCTTACGGGACTCACTATCTTTTGTTAACCGACTGGAGAAATTCTCGAACCCAAACGTCCGCCCTCTTTGGCGTCAGGCATGGGCAGCAAGGGAAGACGCCCTTCGAACACGGATTACTCGCACCACTGAATCCTGAAAGCCCATTCGCGGCCACTCCGCCCATTAACCTTAGGCGAGAGAGTATTCCTCCAGAACCAAACAGGTGCCAGCCGGACCAAGTGGGATCGATCGGGAACAGTTGTCGAAGCACAAGGCCACGACCAATACAGGGTAAAGTGGATGGTTCCGGACGACTCACCCTACGCAACCGCCGCTTCCTCCGTGCATATACACCAACGACTCCATCCACCAAGCAGTCACTGACAGCACCACCCCTACCCACCAGCAGCACTGAAAAGCAGGACTCCACACCACACCTTCGCCCCACAGTGACTTTGCCACAACCGACGGATACACCAGAACAGACACCAAGTCGCGATACACCTATAGTGAGTCCAACACCGATTGACAGTCCAGACCCACCTGCTCCAGGACTCACAAACGATTTACCACCCACTGTGCCGAACACACTTCTAGCACCAACCTCGCATCCACCGTCATCGGGCCAGTCCTCACGCCCCAGCCGGGAACGTCGACCCCCTAAACGATTCGAACCTGAAACAGGCAAATGGCTAACACATTGAGTGCGTCCACCTATGTAGCGCCATAGAGTTCCGCACTGGGGGGGATGAAGAGTTTACACGAAGTACCTGTAGAGGACTGTGTAGCGTAACCACTGACTGTTAGTGTTTTGACATTTCAATATCGATCTTTCTTGTTTACTTTACAGCAAGGCACTTTTCTACTTTATTGTAAGTCTTACCTTCTCGTTGTATTTATATTTAACTTTGTAATCGTCCTATTCATTGGCATAGTCCGATATGCGTATAGTATGTATGTAGTTATATTTTTATTCATTGTATTTACTTAGGACTCTTTCATCGTCTGTGTTATTAAAATATATCACATATTCGAGAAGGTCATTTCTTCAGTCACGACCGAAGGTTTTGAGACTCTAGTCTAGTGTATTCCTTAGGGCACAGATCTAATTAAACTTTCGGGTCGTGAGTCTACTTAATATACAACACTCGATTCCACTAGCAGCTCACAGTAACATTATCTAAAATTAATTTACCTCATGTCTAACACAGCGAAGATCCAATGCTAAAGAGAGAAACGCGGAGGACCAATAATGAGGAAGGAAAAATAGAACGGTAACTAACATATGAGTTACTTTAAAACTTACTTTTATGCCGCACACGAAAAGGCATGGCAACAATAGTTGCTGGAGTGCAGGAGTCTTCTTGTAACATGAGGGGAAGAGGCAACAAGAACAATAATATAAATTTGGGTGAAATAAACGCTTTTCCGAGACGGCTTTTCATTTTGCTTCGGAAACAAGAAAGTAAATTCAGTTTAGCAGTTGTTATGTGAGCGTCTTCTCTAAACTGAACAGATGGTTGACGATACATGGCTGTTTAGTTGGTATAGTGATGCCATTGGACGTCCACGCAATTAAGTACATCTGTTATGAAACATGTTTGCCAATTTTCGCTAACTGAAGACAAGTAAATGTTGTATCTACTTATTGCTAGCAAATTGTGCGTGCATGTTTTTCAGTCAGAAAATAACTTTTGGATTATCTTGACTTCCTATGATCAACCAATTGTTGGAAAGAAATTTAAACCTCTGGAAAAACTTAATGTTTTGTATTTTAGACAACTCATTTCCGAAACAAGAGATTTTAACCAGTTTAGCTGCTCTTACGTAAGCATTTTCTCTATAGACTGAACAGGTGGCGATCCAATCCTGATGCGTTACTATAGTGACGCGAAAGCACATCTATATTCAGTTAAGCGCTTAAATATCTGTTATGGAACATTTTGCGATTATCTTTCAGAATATTAATATTCTATTTCAGCAACAACTATACAACTATTCAATATTTTCGAATTCTCAAAACAGTTTCAAATAGAAAGCCACTTGGTTTATATGTTTACAACTCTTAGGTGGACGGACAGCCAATTGACAAGTCTCCGAAAGTTAGTTAGTTAGTTAGTAAACGTTAATCATAAAGCTTTTAGTGAGGGACGAAAACAGGAGTACCCTGAAAAAAAGCCCCGAAACACAGGAGAGAACCGACCAATCACTACTTACATGAGCTTATCAATAACATGGACGTTAGCCAACCTAAGTAATCTTAAAATAAAAATTAAGGCCCAGCATTATGCACGAAAAATAGCGATCAAAAAATGAAATATTTAAAAAGATTCGTTAAAGAACTAATGTTTCGTCCTTTGCTTCAGACATCTTCAAGGCTATATATGAATATAAAGATTTTCTCGGCATCTCGTTCGATTGGATGTGTTAGTAGAAGGATACTCGAACGGAAATAGATATACATTTTTTTAGACATAGCCAGGAGCAGTTGCGAAAAATGCAACTTAGGCCCTCTGGTAGGAATTGAACCTGCGGCCCTGCGATTCCTGTAGCATCTCCCCATGGCCTTGTGCCTTCTGGACTCGATTCCTGTGCATAGCCGCAAGCAGCATGGGGGGCCCATAAACTGTTTTCGTTTTGGCCTGCCCCTTCACGTTATGTTCCGACTACGGCTTTCGTCGGGCAAGACGAATCCACAACCACCTAATGTTTAGATACAAGATACGCCCCTGGCGACGAATATTTGGAGTAAGCATTCAATATTGTACACCACCCCGCACAATGATAAATCTCTTACCAAACAAGACCAAGCAGCTGAAAGAATAGATTTTGAATCTTTCTGCTTGTAGAAGGGATGAGTTTTGGTTTCTTTTTAGCAACAGTAGATGAGCTACAGTTCTTGATCTGTGGTTTGTTGGAACATTTTCTGACGAAATAGGCCCTTTTGCGTCCCAGCTGTCGAGATCAATGGACTTGGGTGGTTGAAGTATATTCTCTGGCTTTGGAGCAGAACAACGGGATTCAAGAGGCTGTAGAAGATCAAAATGGCAACAGACTCGATGAAAATCAAACAAAACTAATGTTATAGCGTAGTCACACTTAGCTGGACTATTTAATACCGGAGGTGACACAAGATGAGGATCAAATCGAGACCATTTCTGATCTGGCTTTGAATATACACATATCGTGATATCGGACGTTGCAACGCCGGTGAACAAGCAAAAATATCGACGGTTTCTCCCCAAGTTAGTACCCGATTTAAAGCTTTTCTCTAGATGCTTCTCAATTGTAGTATGACTAAACAAAAACGGTTTAAACGTAGTTGGATGTTCAAAGATTATGTTGTTACACATGGCTCGAATATTCGCAAAATGCTTATCATTTTTGCCGTCTATCGCCAAAGCTATCGTTCTATAAAAGCAATATGTACCGTATCCACGAACAACAATTTACTTTCTACCAATCGGCAGTGAGTATGAATCCATTTCTAATTATAATAAATATTTAAAAAAGCAAATTTTATTATACAAATGTGATTGTTTTACTTCGATACTTTACGAATATATTGATGTTTGCCCCACGGAGATCCCAAGATTCTTTGCGCTAACCGCACGAAAATATGGTGGTCTGGCAACCGGTAAATCATTCATTCAGTAGTGCTACTTGTAATATAATCTAAGATTTACTAATAAGATGATCAAGATTAGGCAGCGAAATACCAACTGCTTTTTAATTTAAATAAATATAGATCAAATATTCACAATAAAAGAAAGGTTTGTGATAAGGTATAACGATTTTCAAAACCAAGAATATGTCCAAAATAGAGCAGATAAAAAAATTTTAACATATGTAGGCTTTAAATTACAGCACAAATTTGAATAAAGTTTTCACGTTCTATTTCACCTTTGTGACATTTATTAAATAGTACAAACTTAATAGTACCTTTCTTTATGTTTTCCTTGTAATATTGCAGCAGAAGATTATTCACCTTATCACTGCTAAAATCACTCTGAAATAAAATAAAACGATATTCGTACACTGCTAAACGGCAGCCATATGTTGTATGTAAAATTACACGGTTAATAATTAATTGTCGCTATTTTGCTACATTCCATTCTGTATCAACGACCAATCATATTTCATTTCATTTCTGAAATATGATTGGTCAATACGACCAATCATATTTCAGAGACATTTCATTTCTGGTTCCTGATTATCCCAGAGTCTCCCAGGGCGAGATTGCCCTGTGAACTCTAAGGGACTGGAACGATAACTTGGCCGCCATCTTTAAAGCCACTCATGATGACCACTCTCCTCCGCAGAGGTTTCCGACATTATAAACTATTATGTGTTTCTAACTATTATGTGTTTTATGTGTTTCTAACTATCATGTGTTCCTAACATGAAGTTGTAGAGGGAAGAGTGGGGAACTTCCGCTGATTATAAGGAAGAGAGGAACGTAGGCGCGAAGCAAAATGAAACCTCTGCCAAAAAACGGTCGAAATAATGCCCAAATGGTCGAAATAATGCCAAATCCAGGGGGTGGACTGCCTTGTTAAATTCAACAATATAGAGGATGATAAAGACAATTTGAACGTTTCGTTCAATGAATTATCGATTGAAAGTAAGTAAAAATATAGGCGAACATTTGCTTTCTGATCTATTCATAAGTGAATATTATTCAAGGCATAATTTTTGTACGATGGTAGCGATATTACGTACGAGATCGATGATTTACGTCTTTAATTTCTCCGTTTTCCTGTATTATTAAATATTTACTATTCTACTTCAAAATTCTTAATATAAAATATACTGAGTTAACTCTGAATAGTTTGAATTATTTCATTTCATTGCAAACCCAAACAGTATGAAGAAATGTGCGGCTGTATATTCGGCTGTATTAGTTTTTATTAGAAACGTTCGTGGCTTCGTGCCTATGCTCTATAAATATTATAATTTTAAAACAACTTTTTAGGTTTTCGACTCCCCCCGGTTTTCCGAGCCATTGGGTGTGGCTTTTGGCAGAGGCTTCTCTTCGCGCCCTCAAACGTTTTCGTTTCGCGCCTGCGTTCCTCTCTCAACGAGTCAGCGGTGTTTTTCTTCATATTAACATTTTAAACCATTTTAAAAAGCCTCTGCGGAGGAGAGAACATGATGACCGCCATGGACGAATGGAGAAAAAAAACACCACTTGGAAACTATGGATTTACTACTCGCGTTTTACAGTAGTTACAGCAATGACTAAAAGGCAAAATAGACTTCAATACCTGGGCTTTAGTACAAAACAAATTTTGGGACCATCGAACTGGTTTTTTTGATGAGCTACGTTTGCTTCGATACGTCCCAACATTTTCCATTTTTAAGAATACAAAACTGGTACCCCTCGAATTTTTCTGGACCTAAGTGTAGAACAGTGAGATATATCCAGAAAACCAGGAACAGTTATTTTAAATTGAAGCCTTTGGATGAAAAACGGATTTTTCTTGCTCATTTTTGCTCAAAAACAAGCCTTTGACTCAATTTTCCATTCCTCTAAACTCTCCCTAGTCTTTTTGAAAGTGCATTTTCCCCGGGCGGTTCCAGCTCTTAGCTTGAAATTGGCTTCATCCAACCACCAGAATTTACTATAGGAACTAGCGTTCAAGTTTATGTAGAGTGTACTGGATTGTCCGAATGGAAAAAGCCTGACCGCTCGCCAGCCAATCAGATGGCTCTATATTCATGGATACCGGTCCGCTACAAAAGATATTGGTAAGTACCAAAATGGTACCCAATTAATATCAATTTGTTTTCTGCCACTGGTTTTCTATTGCGATTAATATTTATGACTTTTTTTTAAAGATTATTTATCTGATAACTAACCAATCACAATAATTGTGTCATTTGATAGGCTGTATCTTGAAACCTTGAACTATAATAGCGGTTACACTATTTTAATTAAAAGACAGGACGACGTCCACACTACAATATAAGTTGAAATAAAATAAACTAAGCTACACTATAGCAGGGTGTTCAAAGAAAACCATTAATTCATTGGTCCAGTTTTTAACGTTAATACAGTGCTGCCTAGAAGTAACTTAACACTACGCAAAACGATTGGTGCGGGTAAATTTAAAGATTGCAGTTGGTACGATTAGCCGTTCTGGTTTGTGCGGTTAGCGATTGCGTTTAGTGGAGTAAGCGATTGTGTTTAGCGCGGTTGGCGGCTTAGGTTCGTGCGGTTAACAGTTGCAGTTCGTGCGGTTGGAGGATGTGGTTCATGCGGTTAGCAGTTGCAGTTCGTGCTATTGACGGCTACTGTATTCCAGCATGACCCCATTATCCTTTATTCTACTTTTAGGCCTGCAGCAAATACTTCAACTTCAATCATCACCAAAGGATTAAGATGAAAACCTTGAATGACAACATATCTACCAGTCAAGGATGGTGAACAGGAAATTTCTTTAGTTTCTGCATGTGGAACTGAGTGTCGATCTCCGCATTTTGGGTTGTTTCGACCTTCGTTCCCTAATTTGTTACCAATCTTGATTTCGAAATCCAACAAACCATTATAAATTTCATAATCCTTTCTGTTTGTGATAACAACACGACCCACTGGTATTTCTACCTGAAACACATCGAAAAAAAGTATGATATAAAAATTTCCTAGTCGGCGTGATATAAATCTGACTGGTTTTTCTGAGTCAATTTCCATATTAACAACCACCATTCAAAGTAAAGCTAGGGCACTCGGAAACTGAGTACCTCCGCCAGCAATTTGAGTCAAGTATCCCTATATAAATTATACATGCACTAATTGAAAGAAAAAGAAAGGAAAACAAAGTTTTGTAAATTTCTCATCCAATTTTTATCTAAATTGAACCAAAATTTAATCGGTTTGTCCTTGGCCAATGGCTATAAGCTCCACAAATTTCATCATTAGTCTTAAACGTGTAAATAGTTTTTTAATTGCCTTTTCTTAAACTTGTGCATTTTGTGCAGAGTAGATAGTCGAGTGTTTGTAATTGAGTATAATATTGCATTGCGTTGCGTTGCATTATGTCGCATTTTGTCGCATTGTGTCGTATTGTGTCGTATTGTGTCGTATTGTGTCGTATTGTGTCGTATTGTGTCGTATTGTGTCGTATTGTGTCGTATTGTGTCGTATTGTGTCGTATTGTGTCGTATTGTGTCGTATTGTGTCGTATTGTGCCGTATTGTGTCGTATTGTGTCGTATTGTGTCATATTGGGTCGAATTGGGTCGTATTGTCTCGTATCGTGTCGTATTGTCCCGTATTGTCTCGAAATGTCTGGTATTGTCGACTCGTATTGTCTCGTATTGTGACGTATTGCATCGTATTGCATCGTATTTTATCGTATTGTATCGTATTGCATCGTATTGTATCGTATTGTATCGCAGTATGTCGCATTCTGTCGCATCGAATTAAAACTAGAACAGAAAGATTTAGGAATAGGTTTATACCATATGCAATTAAGTCTTTTTATAGAACAAATTACATTAGTGCATCCAATGTTGTATTTATATATGTAATCTTAATGAATGTAATTTCAATATTGTATAATATGTATATATATATATATATATCTTATAGTATAACATCATTGTAAAATCGTGCAATTCAATCTTTGATTGTAATGCGTATTTATTAATAAATTCAAATTCAAATTCAAATTGTGTCGCAATGTGTCGCATTATGTCGCATTTTGACGCATTGTGTCGCATTTTGACGCATTGTGTCGCATTGTGTCGCATTGTGTCGCATTGTGTCGCATTGTGTCGTATTGTGTCGCATTATGTCGCATTTTGTCGCATTGTGTCGCATTGTGTCGCACTGTCTCGTATTGTGTCGTATTGTGTCGTATTGGGTCGTATTCGGTCGTATTGGGTCGTATTGGGTCGTATTGGGTCGTATTGGGTCGTATTGCGTCGTATTGCGTCGTATTGCGTCGTATTGTGTCGTATTGGGTCGTATTGGGTCGTATTGCGTCGTATTGCGTCGTATTGCGTCGTATTGCGTCGCATTGCGTCGTATTGTGTCGTATTGTGTCGTATTGTCTCGTATTGTCTCGTATTGTCTCGTATCGTGTCGTATTGTTTCGTATTGTCTCACATTGTCTGGTATTGTCGACTCGTATTGTCTCGTATTGTCTCGTATTGTCTCGTATTGTCTCGTATTGTCTCGTATTGTCTCGTATTGTCTCGTACACTTGTAAGTTACCCACGTTGAATACTGTGCAAAATTGTGGTTAAAATAGTAAATTAACACCGGGACTTTTTATTTCATCGTTTTCACATTTTTTACTCTGTTTTGTTGCAAGTTCCATCAATTAATTTCTTTGCTGGTAATTCTCCACCTTTATAAGCATCGCCGAAGAAAATTTGTGGTGATAACCTCAATATGGCCCTTATTAATGCAGATCCGTGAGCGTACCTGTAGGTCCACTCGCCACCACTGCTCCCCTGCAGTATCAAGATGTGCACATGACGGAACCCCATTTGTTACACAAGAATTAGCTTTGATACCATCCACGGCGTAATTTTATGGTAAAATGCCAACTTGCACATTATCCCTTATTGAAGACTGTGCTGTCGGTTTTAGAAGAGCAAAATTGTAATCTGTGTCTTGAAACAGAAAATATATATTCAATATTACTAATGTTACTCTTTGATCTTTCCATATAATTGGATATATATTAAATATTTCAAGATGGCGGACTACACAACAGATTTCTATTTTTTTTATTATTGGCGAATTATTGAGATAATATTCTAGCAAGTAATATAAAAGGTTTGAAAATTTTTGACTTTTCGACTTGATTTAGATAACGTTCACTCATAAAAGTGTTATGTATGTATGTATGTAAAACTTTATTTCGTGACGCTAGCCTCATCAACATGTACGTTGGATTTCATGAGGGGCGTCATTTTTATGTACAAAATATTTACAAGAAAAACAAAAGAAGAAAAAATTAACTAATTATAAGAATACAAAATACAGGTGGTGTGAGCCAACATTAGCACAGTAATATTAATTATTAATATTTTCTTTAAAAATATAAATAGATTGTGCCTCTTTTGCGTCCCGAGAAAGGCTGTTCGAAAGCTTTGCCCCGCTGTATTTAAAACTTTTTTTTAGGAATTCCCTTTTCGGTTTTGGGAGAGCTATATCAGTATTGCTATTTCTCAAGTTATAGTTCGCCTGTGTTAAACTACTCCCAATCAATGACTCTTTCAAGTTGGGAGCAGTATAATCATTTAGAATTTTATACAGAAGAATGGACTTCATCTTTTGTCTTCTACTTTCTAAAGTTTCCCAACCAAGATTACTTACTCCGGCAATTATTCTTGCCGCACCATTTTGAAATTTCTGAAGTTTATCAAGCAATTGTATGCCACAAGTGTCCCATAGTGGAGAACAGTAGTCAAAATAAGGCTGGATCAAGGCATTGTAGATAATTTGGAGTGAGCTTACTGGGATGAAGTGCTTGGCCCTTCGCAACATTGCAATGCCAGACCCGACTTTTTTTAATATTTTTTCGATGTGTTTATCCCATTTGAGTTTTCCATCTAGTAATATACCCAGACATTCGAAAGAGCTAGTTCTACTAAGAGGTTTGTTGTTAAAGAACACAGGATAGTCTTGAACTTATGGGATGTGATATCCGCCAAAATTCATTCATTGAATTATGCCATTAAAAACTGCAATTTTGTAATCGTGTTATGCAATTATGCAATGCTCACTTGCAATTATGATGAATTTCATTCCGAGGGAAATTTCATTCGGCGAGAAATTTCATTCGACATGGCACTCAGAAACCAAAATTTGACTTCCGTTGAGAGAGGTCTGTATACAATATCGCTTTTTTATAGTTACCGTGCCCGAGGGTCGCAGGTTTATAGGTTTCTGCTCGCATTTTTTGCCGTTTGTTGGCACTCCTCCGCAAATATTTTTTGTGTTTTTTTTCGGTGGCTCGAACTTTATTCAATCAATGGCTTTTTCCGCTGGTTTTGCCTTGCGCCTTGCATCACGAACCGACAGCCCTAAATTTTTCTTTGTTGTGACGGATGGAGGGGTTTAATAAAATATTTCCTCTCAAAAGGGGGTGGGGGGCTTTATTTAAGAGCGGGGCTTAATCTATATATAGATTTTTAATTCTCATACAGAACTTCTTAGTAAAAAAATTATGTATATATATAAGAAGAAACGTTCCTTTTGAGAAAATGACCTCCCCTAACAGGAAAGAAATGCCCTGCTTTTAACTGTACCAACAATGAACGAAATATCCTTACTGGACCTCTAGAACAAATAAAGCGATCAAGTATATAAAGTCAGTAAAGTAAAATTTCCTCCTGTATTTACTAGGCCAATAATTTAATAAGAACAGTTTAGAACTGATAGAAGTATAAATATTTGATTTAGAACTATTAATTATAAATTATGTTAGTTTAGTTTAAATCTCTCGTTGTAATATCACTGGAACAATAAGACATGGACTTACTGAACCCCTAGAGAGAATAATTATAACTGAGAAAGCTACCATTATAAATTGTAGCTTTCTTCCTGTAATACAACTGAACCAATACGTCCTTAAAACACCACTTGGGATAATAGATTAGAACTCATAAACCTATGCCTTCAATATACATTATTGTTTAACATCCGATTTAAAAATGATGATATGGCATCCTGCTCTCTCAAAATTAATGCCATTATTTTTCTTACCTTAATCCCTAATCAAAAGTCTATAAGGGCCGTTCTGAACCTAAGCTTGGGACGAGGGTAGTAGGTCTGTCCGGAAGTGTACGTCCGGGTAATTGCAATAAAACCGAAACTAGAGGGCACACTGAGGGCGCTTTCCATTTAATGGCCAGACCGGTCAGACCAGAATTTCTGTGTCTGTATTGATGGAAAGGTCTAGTCTAGATTTTTTGAAAATCTGGCTAAAATGGACCTTCTTTTGATTTGATCCAAATTTTCCGGTCAGACCGGTCCTAGTCCCAAACGTTTTGTTTTCCATTTAACAATTTCATCTATCTGACCGTTCTGACCGTGTTAATGGAAAGCGCGTGAGGAGGGCGCTTTCCATTTAATGGCTAGACTGGTCAGATCGAGAATTTCTGTGTCTGTGGGAATGATTGATCTAGTTCAGATTTTTTGTGCACCATTAAAATGGACCTCTTTTTGATTTGATCCAAATTTTCCGGTCAGACTGGTCCTAGTAGTCCCAAACGTTTTGCTTATTTTAACATCTGATCCATCTGCCTAAGATCTTCACCAAATGGGAAAGCATCTGAGATTGTATATAACTCCTCTACCGATCATGCGAAATATTGATGCATTAATTATAGGCACCTTAATTAAGCATTTAGCTCTTTTCAGTCCGGAAAAAGAAAGCCATATTCACCCAACTTTTGACCGATTTGTCCTTTATCTTAGGGCCATTAACTCAATAAAATTGTATTAAACTGTTTTATAGTTTTTGAGTAATCGTGCTGGCAGTCAAACACACACATAAAAACACACAAACGAACCAAGGCGAAAACATAACCTCCTGGCATAGGTTAAGAAAGACATTAATCTTTGTTTACTTGTAAATTTCAATGTTGTTATAACATTCTTCGAGGCAGGTTATATTTAGCAACTTACCAAAATCTTCACAAAGATCTCCTTTGTATTCCTTTGGACATTGACATCTGTAAGGATCTGAACCAGGTCCATCTTTGAGATCAATGATCATCTTTCCTCCATTTTTACAATTCTTTATTTTATTACATGGAACCTTAAATGAATAGGAAAATAAATAAAATATAATAAAAACATGCATTAAACGTTTCTCTTCAATAGTTTCATTCTTTGAATATGCTGTGGGTTATGCACGAGCTTTGCTGAAGAATGCAACTATCTAAAAAAATATTGAAAATAATTTTTCTCAACCCTACTACTCTTGCATCTTTAACCCAACGCCGCGCATATTGTTCATCTCTACCTACACTGTAACCAAACGCTTATGTTCTTGGTTATACCACATTATTTTTTTGCCTACACTTCCTGCCTCTCCATGCTTCACGAGATATCAGTGTTTATGCTATATCAGTAGAAACGATTAATGATGGTTTCTTCAATAATCCACAGATCTTCTTGCTCTTGTAGTGTCAGAAATTTAACTAATGGGATCAGTTTAATATTGAGGTATAAATGTTTTTGTTTAATTTCAGATCTAGCTTTATCGTTTTCATACCAATGATTTCAGGTGATGCTCTAATGCCGTAATGATAGAAATATAGTATGTATAATACAAAATATATTCTTTTACCTTCCTAGGTTTAACAGAATGATAAAAGTTCCAGCCTTTGTCATCTTTGTTGCAGGCACATAAAAGTCGTGATCAAGTTTTGTACTGCGTTAACTGACAGTTTGGCTTCTTCAGTTGTTTTCGTAAGTTGATCTCTGCTTTAAATCATCTTACCAAACATTTCTGAGCACATTGTTTCAAATTCGCGTTTCAATGTATATGTTCCACCAACGGACAGACATCTATGGAATTTAGTGAAAGAAGTAGTTTAAAGTCAAAAATTTTCTCACAACGTAAAATGTATTTCCGATTACACTAACTATCCTTTTCATCCAGTAAGTGCTAACTGAATTTTTATTGCATTTATAGCATTGATGATTTCGTGCTATATTGAAACCTTAACTATGATTGAGATAATTTTAAGGTTTTAATATCTGCATGTGGGAAAATATTTTTCAGTACGGACCGACCGTAACGGTAAATAATGTTTTTAGTTTTTTCCTTCATGATTCCAGGGTGGTTCGAGATGCAGTGGCGTTGTCTAATCAAAACATATTTGTAAATTTGAAAGCTGACAGTAAAAAATTTTGAAGGAAACATATATTTATACATTAAATTCATATACTTTACTCAATATTATGGCAGCTGTGATATTTTTCTCACTTTTTGGCTGTTGAAGTGTTTTCTTGTTGCTGTTGAAGTGTTCAAACTGGCTGGTTACCCTGAAGTAGTCTAGGTAGTAATTCGCCGACAACTGAATTTGCGTAGGAATTTGCACAAGGATAGGGATTTGCATTGTTTTATAGACTATAATTTTCCAAATATTTCAAGACACGGTGAAAAAGGTATGCCTGATTATTTAATTTTTGTTTATGTGTGGTTTTTCATCTTTAAAACTTGCTAAAACTGCCCTTTCGACTTTACTCTGTCGAAAACATTTGACATTTGTTTGTTTTTCTACAATTGAAACGCTGTTTAAGATGAAAAAACATGTTCACACTGCTGTTTATTGTGTTACGGTTACTTTTTATCAGTTTTAAAAACCAAATTACAGCAAATTCTCAAAAGATATGACGCATGATGTATGTCGGCCAAGCCGAAGCCGTAGCTTGACATTGTTTATATTTATACTTACTACTTTTCTCGTTTTTAACATAAAATTTAAGCTAGATTAAATTTTGACATCGTCTAAGGAGTAACTGACTAAGATTACTATAATTCAAGCACATTTTGGTGGAATTGTTTTTGGAAATATTTTTAACTGCTTTTCTCACGAAAATGCGAAAAAAGCACCAAATATTTGTACTGTATTTGTTTTGCTTTAATAAATACACATGCAGTATTCAGCATCTCAGCTACCCTTAAACAATAGTCGAAAAATATACATTGAAACAGAAAGATTTGAACATACAACTTTTCCTTAAACATCAAACTTTCAAAAACAAGTTCAACTGCAGTGTAATACATGGATTTGTTGACTCAATTGTGTCATATATTTTTCATAAACAATGACAACAAGGAAGTGTTTCCGGCAAGTTAAATTAAGGCTGCGTGTTAAAATTTTATTTCAAACTTGTTATTATGGTAGAACAACCAGAGAAGTACAAAGTTTTAATCAGCATACCTTCTTCGTTGTCTTTTGAGTAGAAAAGCGTCGACTTCATCAAAACCAAATTATATTTTGGTGATGTTTTTTTATTAGCATAGGCAAAGCAAGCGAGCATGGACCTTTTCATATCGAAGCAACAATATTTGTAAAGCGCCGAAACCCCAGACCAAAAGGCAAGACGATTCATTGCTAGGCTTTCTAGCTACCATAATCTTCAAAAACGTGTGTACATTTCTACTGAAGATATACCTTTCCTTTATGTTTTTTGTCTGTTTTCGCGTGCGTGCTTTTAAATATTTGTCAGCGATGCTTGATTACACAACACCACTAATCTCAAACTTGAAAAATATTTTCCCTTGGTCTCAGAAGCGGACCGAGACCGAAGGTCGCGAAAATATTTTTCCAGTACGGACCTCCCTGCCGGTAAATAAGTGTGTCAAAGTTCAAATTTCCTGTTTGCGATTGGACAAAACCGTATCACGTGCCGGTCCACAAAACGTCATGTTCGCTGCATGCTTGCAACCGGTCCACAATGAAACAATTATTGACCGGTCAATAATAAAACCGGACGTGAGGCACGAGCTGTTCCCGTCTACCGGTCGGTTTGGAAGTCGTTCAGAAGAAGATAATAATCTATTATTAAGAGATAAGACGGAATACCAAGTGATTTATTGAGATTTTGACACTTGCTATATAATACAACACTTATTAACTGAGACCTCGGGAAAACAGAGTGTTTTGTGGCCCGTTGACCGCCGTTGTTGCACTCGGCTTCGCCTCGGCCAACAACGGCGGTCTCGGGGCCACAAAACACCCTGTTTCACTCGGTCTCAGTAAATAAGTGATAATTATGAAGTTCAGAATGCATGCAGTGTGCTATTTATATTTTCAGTCATGTTTTCCCTCGCTATTCTGATAGAGTAAATTAATATAATCCCAGCACAAATTCCTCTCACGACCAAAGGTTTTCAGACTCTAGCCTAGCGTATTCCTCTGAGCAGCGATCTAATCGGGTCGGGAGTCTACTTTGTTCAGGATTGCATTTAGTGTCGCAGCTGATTTGGCAACAAAATAACCTTATTTCGTAACGATAACTCTAACAGCATCGTTCTGTTCTTTTTGTAATCATAAAGAATTTATGCAGGATATGTTACAACACACAAGATCAAAGTAACCGAAAGGAAGTGTTACCAGAGTCTTGTAAAAAGCAGCTGTGGTTTGCTACCCCCAATGCTCTACCAACTGAGCTTAGATGATATTTTGGAACTTAGTATAGTTCTTTTGACATCTGTTTATATCTTTGCTAATAAATCTAAGTCTTTAATTTTGGATGATGCTACTCTGAGTGACGAAATATTTTCTCTACTCGAATCGAGTTACCTCGTTACTCAGTTGGTAGTAATCATGCATGAACTAGCAAGCCAAAGCCGAAAGTCGCGGATTCAATTACAAACGCGGTCAAGCAATTTTTCAGCTTGCCCTGTGTAGAGCAGCTCACAGTAGCATCATCTAAAACTAATTTCCCTGTGGTCCAACTCCGTTAGACTGGTGCAACTTCCTATGTTGTCTTACACTATTTTCTTACGAAACAGCGAAAATCCAATGATAAAGAGGAATAGCGATAGACCAATAAAAAGGAGACAAAAATAGAACGGTAACTAACATATGAGTTACTTTAAAAATTATATTTATGCAGCACACGAAAAGGCATGGCAACAATAGTTGCTGGAGTGCAGGAGTCTTCTTGTAACATGACAGGAAGAGGCAACAAGAACATGGACAGAAATTTGGGTGAAATAAACGCTTTTCCGAGACGGCTTTTCATTTTGCTTCGGAAACAAGACAGTAAATTCAGTTTAGCAGTTGTTATGTCTTCTCTAAACTGAACGGATGGTTGGCGTCGTTGATAGTGACGCCAGTGCTTATATATTTATTATGAAACATTTTTCCTTCATTCTTCAGAATTTTCATTAACTGAAGACAAGTAAATGTTGTATTTGCTCAATGCTAGTAAATTATGCATGCATGCTTTTCGGTGGCCGGACATTTTGCCGGAAGACACTTTGCCGAAAGACATTTTGCCGAAACACATTTTGCCGAATGGACAATTCGCCGACGGAGATTTTGCCGAATGGACAATTTAACCAACGAACTTTTTGCCGAAAAAAACATTTTGTCGAAGGTACATTTTGCCAAAGGGACAATTTGTGGAATGCTATTTCGTCAAAATAAATTCATCCGCATTATTTTCCAAATTGTTTGAGACGATGACTCATTTCTCATGCCTGAAAAGAAATCCTGGAGCAAGTGCTTGTCTGCATTTCTCTTCCGTCAACAAAAAAGAAGTACCTGTTGGTGAATCAGAGACTGAAAGACATTGTTTTTGACATTCACACTTGCGAGAATATGATAAATTTCTTACGGGCTATTACCCACAATCTCTATAATAGGCATGTACGTAAGTACGTTTGTATAATATCTGTGTAAAAACTTTCGTAAAATATTTTTCTATTTCTACTGCTTTATATCATAATAAATCTTTTTCTTAACAATCATGTTATTATACAGTCTGTTCGTTAACTGTTCAGTCTTCCGCAAACTGCCAAAAACTCAAAAACATAGGAAACGTTTTTGGAGTCTAAGTTTGGGGAAATAACACTCGGCAAAACGTCTTTTCGACAAATTGTCCCTTCGGCAAAATGTCCCTTCGGCAAAATGTCCCTTCGGCCAAATGTCTTTTCGGCAAGAAGTTTTACCAGAGCCTTATAAAAAGCAGCTGTGGTTTGCTACCCCCAATGCTCTACCAACTGAGCTTAGATGATATTTTGGAACTTAGTATAGTTCTTTTCACATCTGTTTATATCTTTGCTAATAAATCTAAGTCTTTAATTTTGGATGATGCTACTCTGATTGACGAAATATTTTCTCTACTCGAATCGAGTTACCTCTCAGTTGGTAGTAATCATGCATGAACTAGCAAGCCAAAGCCGAAAGTCGCGGATTCAATTCCAAACGCGGTCAAGCAATTTTTCAGCTTGCCCTGTGTAGAGCAGCTCACAGTAGCATCATCTAAAACTAATTTCCCTGTGGTCTAACTCCGTTAGACTGGTGCAACTTCCTATGTTGTCTTGCACTATTTTCTTAGGAAACAGCGAAAATCCAATGATAAAGAGGAATAGCGATAGACCAATAAAAAGGAGAGAAAAATAGAACGGTAACTAACATATGAGTTACTTTAAAATTTACCTTTATGCAGCACACGAAAAGGCATGGCAACAATAGTTGTTGAAGTGCAGGAGTCTTCTCGTAACAGGACAGGAAGAGGCAGGAAGAATATGAACAGAAATTTGGGTGAAATAAACGCTTTTCCGAGACGGCTTTTCATTTTGCTTCGGAAACAAGACAGTAAATTCAGTTTAGCAGTTGTTATGTCTTCTCTAAACTGAACAGATGGTTGGCGTCGTTGATAGTGACGCCAGTGCTTATATTTCATAGTTTCCCTTGTCCATCGCATTTAGTTGTTGAGAAAATTTGTGACAAAGTTCAACAGTCGTCCGCCATTTTGAAAAAAAACGCTTATGCTAATTTATGCATGAATACATTTGTTGACGTCATTAGATGGGTTAGACCAAATCTGACAATACAAATTATATTGTATTTACGCACTGTAAGAACATTTTGTTAAAAAATAATACATACATAGCAAATGCAATTAAATAATTGTGCACTAGGTAAGTATCACTGTTCTGCGGATATGTTTTTGACAATATTTGCAATAAACGCGTATATTTGCCTTGATGCGCTTAGATTTTCACCCCGTACTGGACATCTGCCAAATAATTTTATTTAATACACACATTTCATATGTTCCAAATTACATGTTCACGTTGTATTGCAGAAATACTTGGTACACATCAGTCAAAACATTATATAAGATTATATAATTGGAAATATTTCTATAAAAAAACATCGAACACAACTAGCGACAATATGCAATTTATCCGACTTTGTACTGAAATTGTATTACGGAAAAGCGAACCACCTGTCTTGAAGATGGCCACCCAGTTTGAAAAGTCTTTAGCCATAAATGATGTCGGCTAGGGCAACAACAATAGAACATTAGCGCATTAGAAGTATATTATTTATGGCGGCACGGATACACCTTTGTATCAAATTTTTAATGTTTTTTTTTTTCGGCGAGGCCTGACCAAGAAATCAAAATTACAACTGTTGCCGCGTCAGTGCTGACAGATTCTAATACAGCATTGTTGCGGGATAGCTATAAGGCCCATAAACAAATTTTGCTGCTTCATTATTGCAAGCCGAAGCAAAGGTGAAAACATGTCGTACTGCCCGGTATACGGTTGTAATAGTGACGCAAAAAAAAATCCTAGTGGGATACATTTCTTTGCGTTTCCAAACGGAAATCGGTAACCCAACAAATTAGAAGAAAGGCATGGGTTGAATTCTGCAAACGCAAAGCATTTAAGCCATTGTCTAACAGTAGAATTTGCTCGCTTCATTTTTCTGAAGACGCGTACGAACCTGGACATTCGCCACAGTTCCTGGAACGTATAGAGTGCGACGAAACGTTTCGAGTACGATTGAAAAGTGATGCCTTGCCAACCTTGAACAAACCGTTACTTGATGCAAGCGCAAGTAAAGCAAGGACTTTTACGGAAAAAAGACAGCGAAGAAAGGTAATTCGAATTCTCGATCAACAAATTGCCAGATTGCCATTGCCCCCCAAAAATTTATTATAAATATTGTCCCCCAAAAATTTATTATAAATATTTACCTACAATTATAGGGTCTATCTGAACTTCTAAATCCCGGAGAACTACTAAAGGAAGAAGAATGTTCAACCGAAGAAGAATGTTCAACAGAAGCCGAAACTCAGTCAGACGAAATGCCAGATCAGCCAACCGGACCAACCGAAGAGCCGAGTACGTCAGCGACATTCGAGACCGAATTGTTTCTCCCCAATACTCGAGAAAGATCGACACAAACATACAAAAAACAAGCAAGAAGATCAGTTAAAACGCAGACAATTATGACAACAACTTCCACGTTCTTTCAAACGAAATCCGCGGTACCTGTGACTGTAGAATATCCGTCCATTTCGGAAGACAACACTCAGGAAAAACCCCGTAATGTCGAAACAGATCCCACACAAACAACACCAGAAGTTGACGTGGAAAGCAGCACAAGCGAGGAATCAGTGACACTGCACAGTGAGTTTGTTCCAGTCGAGGCGTCATCGACTGAAAGCGACGAAGGCAGCGAGGACTCGGACTCAGACAGGCGTACCATTCTAGTGGAGGGGAAACTCCCACAAGACCAGATCAAGTTCATTGTATTCGAAGAAGCAATACTGGATGTGTTTGGTAAATGCGGCCAGTGTGGCTCGAAATGTATTGTGACGATGCAAAACCAAATTGGCTCATCGTGCAAAATTTGCAGCTCGTGTACGACTCAAAACGAACATTACTTTGAGTGGACAACTGGTCCGTCTGTGTCCAAAATGCCAGCATTTCATCTGCTGTTAGCATCTGGTATTCTCGCAACAGGAATGGAATCAGCGAAAGTTCTTCGACTCTTCAATGCGTTGAACATTCCTAAATTCCTAATCTGAAGCAACGGGAGCTGTCAAATATTTTGAAGAATTATGTAATTCCCGCAGTTTACAAAGTTTGGCAAGGGGAGCAATCTGCGAGACTGAGAGAATTAGAGGGAGTACCCATTGTGATTGCATCTGATATGCGTGTTGACAGTCCTGGTCACACTGGTCTATTTGGATCGGGAAGCACGCTGGACATGAAAAGAAATCTTATACTGGATACCCAAGTAATCAAGGTAAACGTAATTGCGTTGAATGAAGCATTTTTAAATATAGAATTATAATAGACCTTACAGTTTATTCACTTTGCCTTGGCCCAATGGCCTCGTTTTCGTGTGGTATTTACTAATGTTTCGTGCACAACAGAGTTGAGAATAAGTTTGTGTTTGGGCTTATTAAAAGATCAAGGAGAAACAAATTCGTGCAGGAAACATGGGTATATAACATTCATATGCGTCTGCCATGCCAATTGCCAAAACAGGTAAACATGGAAACGAGGCCATTGGGTCAAAAGCGAATAAACAGTAAGGTCTATTGATTATTTCAATAAGAGAAATAATTATATCTTGTTTTAGATGTCCAACCGTTTAATGTACCCGCTATCTATAACCTAAACTATTAAGCTCGTTTCCTCCTGATTCAGATTAACACTGTCTGTACATGAAAAGCTGGACATCTGAAACTGGCTTAGTAAAGTTTAGATTCTAATTGCCTAAACATAATAATTGTGTTTTAAAAAAAATATTTTAACAGTCTACTGAGGTAAAAAATTCAAATGCCGAGCTTGAATCTCTGAAGAGGCAAATGAAATGCTTGGAGGACAACAAGGTTGATGTTACCAAGTTGGTGACAGATCGTCACATCCAAGTCTCAGCATTTATGGCAAAGGAGAAGCCAGATATCGAGCATGCTTATGATGTCTGGCATGTAGCAAAAGGTATAACATTATAATTATGGTATGTCTGTATATTATTGATTTTTGCAGGCAACCAAGGGTGGTTGGGTGTTGGTTCCAAAAGGACATCTCTCGGTAAAATCTGACACGGGCATCATATTTTACACAGACACCGTGATAGGCCACCCTAGCTAGAGCTCAAAATCCTATGTCCATATGATAATTACCAACATATTTGGTTGGAATGCTTCCTTTCCATATATTTTGTATATTAAATAATTTTCTTTACAATTAATTATTTTTGCCATTTTGAAGGTGAGAAAAAGAAATTGACAAAGGTTGCAAAGAAAAAGAAATTTAAGTCAATTAAGCCATGGATTGGGGTAAGTAATACATAATTATATTCATTATAAGCATTAAAAACTAGCATACACAGCAAATTAGTTGGATAATTGTACAGTGTTGCAGATTGTGCATTACGGCCAATCTCATTCATTTTTTTTTTCATTTACTTGACAGTCAATCATTAATCATATCTATTGGGTTGGTGCCTCAAGTGAAGCAGAAGATGAAAGAGAAGAAAAATGGCGCAGCATTCTAAACCATATTGTGAACATTCACGAACATGCTGGTCATAAGATCTTCATTGAATGTCTTCATGGCACACTTGAAAGAGAATGGCTTAAACAAGGTCAAGCAAAATTTAATTAACTATGGGTTTAGGTAGTTATGGCTGACTAACTAACTCATCCCAAGAACCCCCCACCCCCTCAACTAGTAAAACATCCAGCATTGATGTGCATTGTTGTCTAGTATCATACATTGATCGTTCTTTATGTACATGTATATTACAGGATCAGCTGCTTACAAAATGTTAGAGGAAATGCTAACAAGACCTCGACTCATTGCAGCAATTCGCAAATTATCGCAATACCACCAGACATCTGGTTTGGAGGCCAAACACGCTTTGGACAACACACTTGCTTCAAAGAACACCTACCATTCCTATCATTCATTAAGTGCAAGGTGAGTTTTTCATTGCCTGATAGTGTATAATAATAGCTTTTATGTCTCATTTTAAGAATGTGTTATGGTTGTAGCCCCTGTTAGATCTAACTGAACTCACATGAGAATTGAGTGTGTTGCACAAACTACAAATGTTGTATACTAGTGCTTATTATTTTTTTGTATTCCTGTAACAGATTGTACTGTTCAAACTTGCACTTCAATGAAAATAGCAACAGGAAGCAAGCAACAACTGCTGATGGAACGCTAAGATGGGCAATTGCTTATCCAAAAGCATTTAAAGGGGAAAAGGCTGTCGCAAAACCGTTGAAGGAAAAGCCCACCTATGGTAAGAATTTAATTTCCCCTTCAATGACAAATTGTGTGACGAATGCTCTTTGAAATACATGTTTATGTCCAATTCACTCTTCCAACACACAGTCTTGAAAAAGTGAATTGGACATAAACATGTATATCAAAGCAACAAGTTTATCAATTTCCTTGCCTAAATCAAGAGAATTTCATATCTGAATATTTGTTAAAATATGTATTAAACAAGTCCCCCTAATATATTATTACCCAATCTACTGTAAGTTAAAAAAGTTCAAAAATCTAATTCTATAGGATATGTACAGTTGATATTGAATCAAGTTATTCAATTGAGAAGTCAGTACCCAACAATGAAGAAGGCCAAAGTTAACGCAAATGGCATGCTACCTGCTGAACCACAATCTCTTGTTGAGCAGTACTTGGAAGGAAAGGAGCGACCCTCACAGGAACAGGTGGTTGCCAGCAGAAAGTCACGGTTTAGTACGCCAGCCCTACCTACAAGTAAAGATAAAAGATCAGAGACTAAGCCGTGTGCTTGCAAAGGAAAATGTGCCACAATAAAGTGCAATTGTAGGGCGATAGAAGTGTTGTGTGACAGCAAATGCAAGTGCAGTGAAGCAAAGTGTAAAAATCGTGAATGAGACAAATTCAGGCACTTTCTACTTCATTGTAAATATGTAAATTAGGTTTAGGTTATTGTATATATTGAGGGGAGGTGGGGGTTGTGGATACAAGGTTTAGCACTTTAGGGTTCATGGCAGTGAAGGTTTTATGTAAGCGTGAAGTGTTTTCCCATTTAGGGTAAGGTTAAAGTGGAGAAAAGTCTATAATTTAGTAAAAATTGAAAATTTGGGTTTGTCTATATGGTCGGAGAGAATAGATTTATAACCTTACCCTAATTAGGAAAACACCTCACTTTTGTCCAGATTTTATAAAGGGTAAATATATTTACCAGTAATATTAAAATATTAATTTAGTAGCAACTGCACAAAGTGCCATTTATTAAATGTAACATAAAAGATTACCGTTTTGATGTTTTGGCATATTTAAAATGCGTATAAAGGCCATTAGGCGACGCGAAGCGTTCTCGTATTCTCGAGTAAACACAAGCAGGAAAAGGTCTTCTTTTCTTTTTCCCCAAAATCTGGAAAACCCAGCGGGAACATCGCTGATATGCCACCAGTCGATACAGTTTATGTATTTTTTCAAGATCCCCATCGTCAAGAGGCCAGTTTTCCTCAAGATAACGACAAACATCTATCTTCAGTACACCTTCTGATAGCATGTTGTCTTTAAAGTCCGGATGTGTTGTCAAACATGTTTCGCCTTGTGCCTCTGTTTGGTCAAGAAGTACTTCATATTCGTCGTATTCTAACGCTTTCTCATGGCAACAAAAACATTCAATAGCCTTTGTTGATAAAGCGCAATGTCCACATTTACACCAACTAAGACTTTCAAGGCGCCAAGCATTTACTCTTTCAAATTCGTGATCGACTTCCTCGTCAGACGAAGACAAATCACTGCCTTGTTCGGAATCGCTTTCATCGCTTAAATTGCTTGTTTTTGACCCCGGTTCTGGTTCATGTTGGTAAGGCAACACTTCTCCTACTTGGTTCTCGTGAATATTTTCCATCACAATAATAAAAACCTACAATTTCCTTATCAAAATGCAACAAATCTAGATAAACACACTACAAAATATATTGCTGTTTTGGTTGAACCCATCTAATGACGTCACATCCGGCAATTTGACTCGGAGATAATTTTTTTTAAATTTTGTCCAATATGGCGGACGATATATAGATTTTCGGTGAATTCAGATGCACATAACTCATGAACAAAAGACTTTGGTAAGGAATTAGTACCATATCCATTGTTAGGTGGTGCAACACTTTTAAAATAGGCAATAAAAATTTTCGTTGCCAATGTCCTTTAACTGAAGACAAGTAAATGTTGTATTTACTCAATGCTAGTAAATTATGTATGCACGCTTTTCGGCGACCGGACATTTTGCCGAAAGACACTTTGCCGAAAAACATTTTGCCGAAAGACATTTAGCCGATTGGACAATTGGCCGACGGGAAATATTTTTCCCGTGCGGACCTCCTGCCGGTAAATAACATCTATTTATGAAGTGGAGAATATGCACTATTTCTATTTTCAGACATGTTTTCGCTCACCACTCTGGTAAAGTAAATTAATATAAACCCAGAACAAATTCCTTTCACGACCGAAGGTATTGAGACTCTAGTCTAGTGTATTCCTCAGGGCAGCGATCTAATTAGACTTTTGGATCGTGAGTCTACATTGTTCAAGGATTGCATTTAGTGTCGCAGCTGATATGACATCAAAATAACCTTATTTATTTTTTATCTATGAAAATAAAGCAATCTGATTGGCTAGCGAGCGTTTCAGAGCGGTCCGGATTTTTGCATCCGGCCCGCTCTGAAACTCATCCGGCCCGCTCTGAAACTCATCCGGCCCGCTCTGGATTACGCGACAAAACACAGGAGTGAAACAATTTTTAGATTAAAAAATCTACCCAAAAGTTCTAAAAGCTAGCCTAACGATAGTTAGAGTACAAAAATAAATTGCATCAACTCCAAAGGCTTCATACTAAGCACGATGCGTCGAGAAAACTAAACATTTGTTTTAAATGCTCGTGTATTAAAACTAATACATTTGTTTTATTGCTCATGTATTTCAGTATTTGGCCACATTAAAGTTTAAAAAATTCAGTTTAAACAGATATCATAGAAGAAAAAACTTTTCTCCGTACATAAAACTTAAAAATATGGACCAACTGTAGTGAAAACATGATTTTTCTGCCCATTTGTTAAAGTACTTTTCGTATACATATTGTAAACAAAAAAAAATTAAAGCCGTGGCCCTTGGCAAACAAAGTTGAGGCTATATGTTTTTTTACCGTGAAATGACCAGAAAAAAATTACAGCATACCTTGTTCATTGTCCAGTTTTAGTAGAAAGCGTTGATCGAGGTCAAAACACATGCATTCACTGCATAATTCACTTTATGAGTTTTTTATGGCCAAAGCAAGTAAACAACGAAGATATCTTTCTCGAAGAAACACGGAATACCGGAAAACCAGGCCAAAACCTTTCATTCCTATGCTTTTCTACTGCCATATTTAAAAATATCGTGTAAATTTTTACAGAAACTATGGTTTTGTGTGAGTTTCTTGCCAGTTTTCTTGAGTTTTCGTCTTCGTGTTTTCTTTTAACGTTCAAGTTTTGTCAGCCTCGCTTTGAATTCACAATTGCACTGATCTCAAATTATTTCGCTACACTGGAATTTTCAATTTTAATAAATTCTTAAATTTTACCTATGATAAAAAATAAACACGTTATTTACCGGCAGCGTCGGTCCGGATGAGAAAAACTGTGCCCTCGGTCTTGAAAACGTCCCTCGCCCTCCGGGCTCGGGCCGTTTTCAAGACCTCGGGCACAGTTTTTCTCATCCGGACCTCGCAACCGGTAAATAACATATATATCTTAACGAGAACTCTAACAGCATCGTTCTGTTCTTTTTGTAATCATATTTTTAGCAGTTGTTATGTCTTCTCTAAACTGAACAGATGGTTGGCGTCGTTGATAGTGACGCCAGTGCTTATATATTTATTATGAAACATTTTCCCTTAATTCTTCAGAATATTCATTGTTGTATTTTCTCAATGCTAGTAAATTATGCATGCATGCTTTTCGGTGGCCGGACACTTTGCCGAAAGACATTTTGCCGAAACACATTTTGCCGAATGGACAATTCGCCGACGGAGATTTTGCCGAATGGACAATTTAACGAACGAACTTTTTGCCGAAAAAAACATTTTGTCGAAGGTACATTTTGCCAAAGGGACAATTTCTGGAATGCTATTTCGTCAAAATAAATTCATCCGCATTATTTTCCAAATTGTTTGAGACGATGACTCATTTCTCAGGCCGGAAAAGAAATCCTGGAGCAAGTGCTTGTCTGCATTGCTCTTCCGTCAACAAAAAAGAAGTACCAGTTGGTGAATCAGAGACTGAAAGACATTGTTTTTGACATTCACACTTGCGAGAATATGATAACTTTCTTACGGGATATTTCCCACAATCTCTATAATAGGCATGCACGTTTGTATAATATCTGTGTAAAAACATTCGTAAAATATTTTTGTATTTCTGCTGCTTTATATCATAATATATATTTTTCTTAACATTCATGTTATTATACAGTCTGTTCGTTAACTGTTCAGTCTTCCGCAAACTACCAAAAACTCAAAAACATAGGAAACGTTTTTGGAGTCTTAGGTTGCGGAAATAACACTCGGCAGAACGTCTTTTCGACAAATTGTTCCTTGGGCAAAATGTCCCTTCGGCAAAATGTCCCTTCGACAAAATGTCTTTTCGGCAAGAAGTTTTACCAGAGTCTTGTAAAAAGCAGCTGTGGTTTGCTACCCCCAATGCTCTACCAACTGAGCTTAGATGATATTTTGGAACTTAGTATAGTTCTTTTGACATCTGTTTATATCTTTGCTAATAAATCTAAGTCTTTAATTTTGGATGATGCTACTCTGAGTGACGAAATATTTTCTCTACTCGAATCGAGTTACCTCGTTACTCAGTTGGTGGTAATCATGTATGGACTAGCAAGCCAAAGCCGAAAGTCGCGGATTCAATTACAAACGCGGTCAGGTAATTTTTCAGCTTGCCCTGTGTAGAGCAGCTCACAGTAGCATCATCTAAAACTAATTTCCCTCTGGTCTAACACCATTAGACTCGTGCAACTTCCTATGTTGTCTTACACTATTTTCTTACGAAACAGCGAAAATCCAATGATAAAGAGGAATAGCGATAGGCCAATAAAAAGGAGAGAAAAATAGAACGGTAACTAACATATGAGTTACTTTAAAAATTACCTTTATGCAGCACACGAAAAGGCATGGCAACAATAGTTGCTGGAGTGCAGGAGTCTTCTTGTAACATGACAGGAAGAGGCAACAAGAACATGAACAGAAATTTGGGTGAAATAAACGCTTTTCCGAGACGGCTTTTCATTTTGCTTCGGAAACAAGAAAGTAAATTCAGTTTAGCAGTTGTTACAGTCTTCTCTAAACTGAACAGATGGTTGGCATCGTTGATAGTGACGCCAGTGCTTATATATTTAGAGACTGAGGACAAAAACACTTTGATTCAACGTTTCATATTTCGATTAATATGGATCATATTTCAGCAATAACTTTTAAAATATACCCATGTAAGATGGAAAATACGAAAATATATCGTTTTACGCTGTGATGGGCAATATTTCAGGCAGATTTTTTTGGATTCCCAATTGTCGACATTTATGCCTGATTTTCGACCATTAATTGGCAGGCCCTTCGTCTTTCCCCTGAAGCAAAATATCACCCGCCCGCGGGAAAAAGGGCCTGAGGAGGAGGTAGTATTTATTATGAAACATTTTTCCATAATTCTTCAGAATTTTCATTAACTGAAGACAAGTAAATGTTGTATTTACTCAATGCTAGTAAATTATGTATGCACGCTTTTCGGTGGCTGGACATTTTGCCGAAAGACACTTTGCCGAAAGACATTTTGCCGAAACACATTTAGCCGATTGGACAATTCGCCGACGGAGATTTTGCCCAATGGACAATTTAACGAACGAACGTTTTGCCGAAAAAACAGATTGCCGAAGGTACATTTTGCCAAAGGGACAATTTGTGGAATGCTATTTCGTCAAAACAAATTCGTCCGCATTTTTTTCCAAATTGTTTGAGACGATGACTCATTTCTCAGACCTGAAAAGAAATCCTGGAGCAAATGCTTGTCCGCATCCCTCTTCCGTCACCAAAAAAGAAGTACCAGTTGGTGAATCAGAGACTGAAAGACATTGTTTGTGACATTCACACTTACGAGAATATGATAACTAATTAATTAATTAATTATCGTTAATAATGTTATCAATCTCCTACCCAGAGTATGCCAAGAGTATGCCCGTTCGCAGGTTAGCGATTGTTCAAATTACTTCACAGATTTTGGAGAATTAGAAATAATGAAGGCCTACAGATAATGTCTTAACTAATTATTTTTAATAATTGTCAAGTTTTGATGGACATGCCTGATTGGTTTCATGATTTTATAATGTTCAGCAGTACATTATTTCGCAACTTATTCAGAAATAAGGATTGTTTAAAATTTCCTGGTTTAACTTAAGTGATAACAAGGTATAAATTTACATATCTCTTGCTTATGAAATTATCCGTGACATGTGTCATTTTATAAATAGAAAGGAAGTGATTGATGTTCCCTTATAGAATATAATTTTTATTAAAAACCAAAACTTGGGTTCCTATGTAATCTGTATGAAAAATCAGCACGAAATTGAAAGACTCTGACCCTCCAGATTTTTACTGACTTAGTAGGTATCCATGGAAGAAGTACGTTATTCAATTTGTTCTATTATTCGTTGATTTTTGTCTTGCTAAGTTCAAAGTTTTTATGAAATTGTAATCTTTGTCAATAACAAAATCTTTTAAAAAACACTCCGTGTATATTGCATAAATTAGCATATGTAATTATGCATACCAATCACGTGTGATAAGAATTTTATTATTTCTATAATTGTTATAATTTTGCAGTGATGGAATGTGACAGCCTTACAGGCGAGGGGTTACTGCATGCATGTATTTCTAGTTGTAATAGTATCTAAGATTTACTAAAAAGATGAACAAGATTTGGCATGCAGCGAAATACTAACTGCTTTTAAATTCAAATAAATATAGATCAAATATTCTGTTATTCACAATCAAATAAAAGGTTGTGATGAAGTATAACGATTTTCAAAATATAAAAATTTTAGTAACATATGTAGGCTTTAAATTACAGCATAAATTTGAATAAAGTTCTCACGTTCTATTTCACCTTTGTGACATTTATTAAATAATACAAACTTATTAGTACCTTTCTCTATATTTTTAGTGTAATATTGGAGAAGATTATTCACCTTATCACTGCTCTCAAATACACAAAAAACAATATTCGTACACTAATAAAAGGCACCCATCTTGTATGTAAAATTACACGGTTAATAATTAATTGTCGCTATATTGCTACATTCCATTCTGTGTCAACGACCAATCATATTCACTTCTGGTTCCTGATTATCCCATTGTCTCCGATTCTTCCCAAAGGATCGCAGGCTCGGGGGCGGGATTGTCCCAGTGAACTCTAGACTGAACGATAACTTGGCTGCCATCTTTGAAGCCACGCATGATGGCCACCATGGACGTATGGAGCAGAAAAAAATACCGCTTGGAAAACATGGATTTACTACTCACGTTTTACAGTAGTTACAGCAATGACTAAAAGGTAAATAACTGGGCTTTAGTACAAAAAAAGTTTTGGGACGTCGAAATGTTTTAAAGAAGCTTTTTTTGGAATTGAAGAGCTACGTTTGCTTCGGCACGTTCCAATATTAGCCATTTTTACGAATACAAAACTGGTACCAAAAGCCGGACCGCTCGCCAGCCAATCAGATTGCTCTATATATATTGATGGATACCGGTTCGCTACCAAAAATATTGGTAAGAACCAAAATGGTACCCAATTAATACGAAAATGTTTTCTGCCATTGATTTCTATTGCGATTAATGTTCATGACTTCCTTTTTAAAGATGATTTCTCTATTTATAATCTATTTTTGTGATAACCAACCAATCACAATCATTGTGTCGTAATAGCAGTTACATTATTTTTAAATAAAAGACCGGACGACGTGTTGTTGTGCACGTGCACTCTGAACTTCTACTTATTTATTAACTGAATCAAATTGTCGACATTGCAATATAAGTTGAAATAAAAACTAAGCTACACAATAGCGGGGTGTTTACAGAAAACCATTTGTTCATTGGTGAAGTTTTTAACGTTAATACAGTACTGCTTAGAAGCAACTTAACGGTTACTACTTCATGTGGGGAACACAAAACAGTTTGAACCAATATATCGGCGGATATACGATATGTCACGTAGTTATTCTAGGTGGTGCTTACCCTAACACAACCCCTGACCCTGACCCTAACCCTAATCCTAACCCTAACCCTAACCCCAACCCTAACCCCAAGCCAAACCCTAACATCATCTAATTATTTTTCTCAAACTATTATGTGTTCCTAACATGAAGTAGTAAGGAACTTAACAATGCGCTCACGATTAGTGCGGGTAAAGGATGCAGTTGGTACGATTTACCGTTCTGGTTTGTGCGGTTAGCGGTTGTGTTTAGTGCGGTTGGCGGCTTAGGTCGTGCGGTTAGCAGTTGCGGTTCGTGCGGTTGGAGGATGTGGTTCGTGCGATTAGCAGTTGCAGGTCGTGCGGTTGGCGGGTATCGATTTCCAGCATGAGCCCACTATCCTTCATTCTACATCTAGGCCTGCAGCAAATACTTCAACTTCAATCAACACCAAAGGATAAGGACGAAAACCTTGAATGACAACATATCTACCAGTCAAGGATGGTGAACAGGAAATTACTTTAGTTTCCGCATGTGGGACTGAGTGTCGATCTCCGCATTTTGGGTTATCTCGACCTTCGTTCCCTAAATTGTTACCAATGTTGATTTCGATATCCAACAAACTATTATAAATTTCATAATTCTTCCTGTTTGTGATAACGACACGACCCACTGGTATTTCTACCTGAAACACATCGGAAAAAAATAGGAGATAAAAATTCCCTAGTCGCTCCAACTCAACAAGATATAAATCTGATTGGTTTTCCTGAGTAAATATCGATATTAGCAACCACCATTCAAAATAAAGCTAGGGCACTGGGAGACTGAAACCTCCGCCAGCAAATAGAGTCAAGTATCCCTATATAAATTATACATGCACTAATTGAAAGAAAGGGAAAGGAAAACAAACTTTTGTGAATTTCTCATCCAATTTTCATCTAAATTTAACCAAAATTTAATCGGTTTGTCCTTGGCCAATGGCTATGAGCTCCACAAATTTCATCAGTAGTCTTAAACGTGTAAATAGTCTTTTAATTGCCATTTCTTAGACTTGTAAATATAGTGTAGAGTAGATAGCCGAGTTTGCATTGCTCTGCGCTGCGTTGCGTTCCATTGCGTTGCGTTGCGTTGCGTTGCGTTGCGTTATGTAGTGTTGTATTATTGCACTGCACTGCATTGTATTGTATTGCATTGCGTTGCATTGCGTCGCGTCGCGTTGCGTTGCGTCGCGTTGCGTTGCGTTGCGTTGCATCGCGTCGCGTTGCGTTGCGTTGCGTTGCATTGCATTGCATTGCGTTGCATTGTATTGTATTGTATTGTATTGTATTGTATTGTATTGTATTGTATTGTATTGTATTGTATTGTATTGTATTGTATTGTATTGTATTGTATTGTATTGTATTGTATTGTATTGTATTGTATTGAATTGTATTGTATTGTATTGTATTGTATTGTATTGTATTGTATTGTATTGTACAGAACACTTGTAAGTTTCCCACGTTGAACACTGAGCCAAATTATGATAAAAATAGTATACTAACACAAGGGATTTTTATTTGATCGTTTTCACCTTTTTATTTGATCGTTTCGAAGTCTGTTTTGTTGCAAGTTCCATCAATTTCTTTGCTCGTATTACTCCACTTTTATAAGCATCACCGAAGAAAAGTTGTGGTGATAACCTCAATATGGCCCTTATTAATGCAGATCAGTGATGGCGTACCTGTAGGTCCACTCGCCACCACTGCTCCTCTGGAGTATCAAGATGCGCACATGACCGAACCCCATTTGATGTACAAGAATCAGCTTTGATACCATCCACGGCGTAATTTGATGATAAAATGCCAACTTGCCTTTGATCCCTTGTTGAAGACTGTGCTGTTGGTTTTAGCAGAGCAAAATTGTAATCTGTGTCTTGAAACACAAAATATATATTCAATATTGCTAATGTTACTCTTTGATCTTTCCATGGAACTGGATAGATACCAATATATCAAGATGGCGGATTACACTAGAGCGAGCATTGTAAATATGGGCATTTTTCTATAATTTAACGATGGATATTATACATTAAAACAATGGAATTTATATTTTTTGTATTACTGGCGAATTATTGAGATAGTATTTTAGCAAGTAACATAAAAAGTTCGAAAACTTATGATTTTTTACTTGTTTAGGTAAATTTGACTCATAAAAGTGTTATTGCTTCACTTTTCTATAGTCAACATCAATTCATATGTAGCTTAGTTTTGATATTCGATGAGTTTAATGATCGAGGGACAGCTTGGCATTTCTTATCGAGCTGTTGTGAACGAATGCAAACTAGGGGGCTGGGTGGGTGTAACACTCTTTCAATAAACATGTACCATAAAATATAATATAATATAAACAATAGAAATGCAGATGAAACACAGCCATTCCTAAGAGATCAACTGGTAGACTTTCTAAAAATTCTGGTTCTAATTTTTTTCAAGAGATACTATCTCTGACAAAGTTATGTAGTAATTTGCACATAAAGTCCCACATAAATCGTGTAAGAAATGAAACAATCACTTTCCCATGCAATTTGTCTCTTTTATTACTACCCTAATTTTAGATGCGTATTATATTTTCCTTCAACATCTAATATGTTATCATAACATAATAATTTAAATTGTTCGTGCTATATTCATTATTGAGGAAAAATGGAAAATATGAATGTTTTTCAACCATGAATATCTTTGATCTTAGCGCAGATACATGTACGCTTAGCGTACAAATGAATTTACGATAAGTAATGATTAGGATCGGTGTGTATGTAAATTGCTTTTCAGATGTGTCAGCATAAGTGCTACATGAAGGGTTAACTCTAGCGGTAGCCAGGGCGCCCAGACAGGTGGAAAAGGTGGCCAATTGTACCTGGCCTGAGTTAAAGGGTGCCCCCAAAAAATAAGTAAAGTGATACAAAAATAGATATCACTGCCAATTAGTGTCCCAGATTAATGCATAAATTTGCTATTGCACAGATCCTACCTTTCAAAATATTCCCTGGAGAGAAGGCTCCGGATCCCTAGAATATTTAAGTATACGCACTGAAAATAAATGTTCAAGACAGAAGGACGTAATCCCACAGATTGTCGATAAAGTTCAAGAATGTGGAAATCAGTTTATTAAAGGAGCACATGATTCCATGGACTGTTTTTCTTTGTTGTGACGGAGGCAGAGGCTTCATAAAATCCTTCCTCTGAAAATGGGGTGGGAGCTTTATTTAAGAGGGGGCTTAATCCATATATGGATTTTTAATTCTCATACAAAACCTCTTAGTAAAAAAATTATGTATATATAAAATAATAAACGTGCCTTTTAAGGAAATGCCCTCCCCTAACGGGAAAGAAATGCCCTGCTTTTAACTGTACTAATAATGAATGAAATGTCCTTACCGGACCTCTAGAACAAATAAAGCGATCAAGTATATAAAGTCAGTAAAGTAAAATCTCCTCCTGTATTTACTAGGCCAATAATTTAATAAGAACAGTTTAGAACTGATAGAAGTATAAATATTTGATTTAGAACTATTAATTATAAAATATATTAGTTTAGTTTAAATCTCCCGTTGTAATATCACTGGAACAATAAGACATGGACTTACTGAACCCCTAGGGAGAATAATTATAACTGAGAAAGCTACCATTATAAATTGTAGCTTTCTTCCTGTAATACCACTGAAATTATACGTCCTTACCACACCACTTGGGATAATAGATTAGAACTCATAAACCTATGCTTTCAATATACATTATTGTTTAACATCCGATTTAAAAATGATGATATGACATCCTTTTCTCTCAAAATTAATGCCATTATTTTTCTTACGTTAATCCCTAATCAAAAGCTTATAAGCGCCGTTCTGAACCTAAGCTTGGGGCGAGGGTAGTAGGTCTGTCCGGCAGTGTACGTCCGGGTAATTGCAATAAAACCGAAACTAGAGGGCACATTGAGATTGTATAACTCCGCTACCGATCATGCAAAGTATTCATGCATTAATTATGGGGACCTTAATTAGGCATTTAGCTCTTTTCAGTTCGGAAAAAGAAAGCCATATTCACCCAACTTTTGATCGATTTGTCCTTTATCTTAGGGCCATTAACTCAACAAAATTGTATTAAACTGTTTTAGAGCTAGTTTTTGAGTAATCGTGCTGGCAGTCAAACACACACATAAAAACACACAAACGAACCAAGGCGAAAACATAACCTCATGGTATAGGTTATGAAAGACATTAATTTTTGTTTACTTGTAAATTTCATCGTTGTTGAGAACATTCTTCGAGGCAGGTTATATTTAGCAACTTACCAAAATCTTCACAAAGATCTCCTTTGTATTCCTTTGGACATTGACATCTGTAAGGATCTGAACAAGGTCCATCTTTGAGCTTTCCTTCATTTTTACAATTCTTTATTTTATTACATGGAACCTTAAATGAATAGGAAAATAAATAAAATATAATAAAAACATGCATTAAACGTTTCTCTTCAACAGTTTGGTTCTTTAAATATGCTGTGGGTTATTCACGAGTTTTGCTGAAGAATGCAACTATCTGAAAAATATTGAAAATAATTTTTCTCAACCCTAGTACTCTTGCATCTTTTCCCAACGCCGCGCATATTGTTCATCTCTACCTACACTGTAACCAAGCGATTATTTTCTTGGTTATACCACTACCTCTCCATGCTTCACGAGATAACTCAATGTTTTTGCTATGTCAGTAGAAGCAGTTAGTGTGGTAGTTTCTTAATAATCCACAGATCTTCTTACTTTTAGTATCAAATTTAACCAATGGAATCAGTTTCAATATTAGGTATAAATGTTTTTGTTTAATTTCAAAATCTAGCTTTATCGTTTTCACACGAATGATTTCGGGTAGTGCTCAATACCGTAATGATATAGGAAATATAGTATGTATAATACAAAATATATTCTTTTACCTTCCTAGGTTTAACAGGATGATAAAAATTCCAGCCTTTGTCATCTTTGTTGCAGGCATAAAAGTCGTGATCAAGTTTGTGCGTTAACTGACAGTTTGGCTTCTTGTGTTGTTTTTCATTAAAGTTGATCCCAGCACAGAAAGCATCTTGCAAACATTTCTGAGCACATTGTTTCTCGAATTGATACGTTTCAAGTAATATATTTTCCACCAACGGACAGACATCTACAGTATGGAATTTAATGAAAGAATTAGTTTTAAGTCAAAAATTATCTCACAACGTAAAATGTATTTCCGATTACACTAACTATCCTTTTTATCCAGTAAGAGCTAACTGAATTTTTTATTGCATTTAAAGCATTGATGATTTCATGCTATATTGAAACATTAACTATGATTGAGGTAATTTTAAGGTTTTAATGTCTGCACGCGGTTTTAATGTCTGCAAAAGGTTAAAATTTGACTTAAATTCCAACTATTACGAAAAATATTTCAGTCAATATAAATATATGTTATTTACCGGGTAGGAGGTCGTTACTGGGAAAAAAATTTCCCGCGCCCTAGGGAAAATATTTTTCAGTACGGACCGACCGTTACGGTAAATAACCTTTTTTATTTTTTTCCTTCATGAAAAATTGAATTTATATAAGATTCCAGTGTGGTTCGAGATCAGTGGCGTTGCCTAATCCAAACATATTTGTAAATTTGAAAACTGAATTTGAAGTGTTTTCTTGTAGCTGTTGAAGTGTTCAAACTGGCTGGTTACCAGGAACTAATCAGGTAGTAATTCGCCGACAACTGAATTTGCGTCGGAATTTGCACAAGGATAGGGATTTGCATTTTTTAAAGACTATAATTTTCCACATATTTCAAGACACGATGAAAAAGGTATGCCTGTTTATTCAATTTTTGTTTATGTGTGGTTTTTCATCGTTAAAACTTGCTAAAACTGCGCGTTTTCAGTAGGGCTTCGACTTTACTCTATCGAAAATATTTGACATTTGTTGTTTTTTGTACAATTGAAACGCTGTTTAAGATGAAAAAACATGTTCACACTACTGTTTATCGTGTTACGGTTACTTTTCATCAGTTTTAAAAACCAAATTACAGCAAATTCTCAAAAGATATGATGCATGATGCATGTCGGCGAAGCCGAAGCCGTAGCTTGATATTGTTTATATTTATACTTACTACTTTCTCGTTTTTAACATAATATTTAAGCTAGATTAAATTTTGACATCGTCTAAGGAGTAACTGACTAAGCTTAATATAATTCAAGCACATTTTGGTGGGATTTGTTTTGGAAATATTTTTCACTGCTTTTCTGACGAAAATGCGAAAAAAGCACCAAATATTTGTACTGTATTTGTTTTGCTTTAATAAATACTCATGCAGTATTCAGCATCTCAGCTACCCTTAAACTAGAGTCAAAATATGCATTGAAACAGAAAGATTTGAACATACAACTTTTCCTTAAACATCAAACTTTCAAAAACACGTTCAACTGCAGTGTAATACATGGATTTGTTGACTCCATTGTGTCATATATTTTTCATAAACAATGACAACAAGAAAGTGTTTCCGGAAGTTAAATTAAGGCTGCATGTTAAAATTTTTTTTTCAAACTTGTTATTATGGTAGAAAAGCCAGAGAAGTACAAACGTTTAATCAGCATACCCTCTTCGTTGTCTTTTGAGTAGAAAAGCGTCGATTTAATCAAAACCAAATTATATTTTGGTGATGTTTTTAGCGGCAAAGGCCAAAGCAAGCGAGCATGGACCTTTTCATATAGAAGCAACAATATTTGTAAAGCGCCGAAACCCCAGACCAAAAGGCAAGACGATTCATTGCTAGGCTTTCTAGCTACCATAATCTTGAAAAACGTGTGTACATTTCTACTGAAAATATACTTTTCCTTTATGTTTTTTGTCTGTTTTCCATTCGTATTTTTAAATGTTTGTCAGCGATGCTTGATTACGCAACACCACTAATCTCAAACTTAGTTCGCAACAATGGATTTTTTTATTATTCAATTTACTATGGAACAAAAAAAGTAATACGTTATTTACTGTTTGGGTCAGTCAGCAGCTCACAGTAGCATCATCTAAAATTAATTTCCCTCTGGTCTAACACCATTAGACTCGTGCAACTTCCTATGTTGTCTTACACTATTTTCTTATGAAACAGCGAAAATCCAATGATAAAAAGGAATAGCGATAGGCCAATAATAAGGAGAGAAAAATAGAACGGTAACTAACATATGAGTTACTTTAAAACTTACCTTTATGCAGCACACGAAAAGGCATGGCAACAATAGTTGCTGAAGTGCAGGAGTCTTCTTCTAACATGACAGGAAGAGGCAACAAGAATATGAACAGAAATTTGGGTGAAAAAAACGCTTTTCCGAGATGTCTTTTCATTTTGCTTCGAAACAAGACAGTAAATTGAGTTTAGCAGTTGTTATGTCTTCTCTAAACTGAACAGATGATTGGCGTCGTTGACAGTGATGCCACGGGACCTCCACGCAGTCAAGTGCTTAAATATTTATTATGAAACATTTTTCCATAATCCTTCAGAATTTTCATTAACTGAAGACAAGTAAATGTTGTATTTACTCAATGCTAGTAAATTATGCTTGCAAATAAATTTTGGATTATCTTGTCTTCTGATGATCAGCCAATTGTTGAAAAGAAATTTAGACCTCTGAAAAACTTAATGTTTGGTATTTTAGCTGTTCCTCTGTAAGCATCTTAACTACGCTGAACAGGTGGCGACCCAAGCCTGCTGAGTTACTATAGCGACGCGAAAGCACGTCTGTAGAGTTAAGTGCTTAAATATCTGTTATGGAACATTTTGCGATTATCTTTCAGAGTTATTAATATTCTATTTCAGCAACAAGTATACTACGTTTTCATGAGCTACAACTTTTGCGTAACACTTGCTGGGAAATTCTAAATTCTGTTCTGGCAATTCAGGTTTATATCAACAATAATTGTAAAATTTGTAGATAATTTATGAACTTATATGCAAATTAATTTGGATATGTAATATGAACCGGGACAAACCAAATATGATTTTAAAGAAGAAGTCATAAGCTATCGAATGACGCGTGTCCTGTTGCCAGAGAGAGTAAATATGTCTGGAGATATTTACATTTGAAACAACTGATCGTAAATACAGCTCGTTTCAGTCCTAACGGCAATAGGTATATCCAACACGTAAACTTCAATTAAAAATATAGATATTTATAGTATATTATTTCAAACGTTTAATTTGTTTGGAATTATTGCAAAATTAATTCAATTAAATTCACTTTGCTACAAAATATATGTCGTTTCTATATGATTGTTTGAGGTTCACATCATAGCCTTATTAGTAATTATACAACACTAAAATTTTTGGACTGATTTATTCAGTATTAAAAGTAGTAGAGGTTCACAAATTTTGGACTGATTTATTCAGTATTAAAGTCAGTAGAGTGTTCGGCAACTTGTAAAATGATCACTTGAGAAAACCGAGTTTAAAGTTTTTGCATATATTAGAATAACTTTTATAAAACAATATAATAGAAGATCAATCAATCAATAAATCAAAAGCATTTATTTAAACACGATTTAGAAGTAACGCAGCACATTGCTGATGTGGTCGTGTACATTAAACTAACTACTACATTAAAACATAAAAACTAGTTGCTATTATTACGATATATATAAAATGAGAATATTTAAATATTTTATATATTATGTATAAGCATAGATATTGTCTTTATTATTTGAAAATGTATTAAAATCCATGTTTTCCACCTCATGTTGTTTTATTAATCTTCTAAAGACAGCGTCATCTTTTCATTCCTAGTGCTTTCCGGTAATTTGTTCCACAAGGCTGCTCCCCTAAACGACACTGACTTGTGTAATGCACTAGTTTCAGGTCTTGGGATAATCATTCTTTGCCCTCCTCTCAAGTTGCTGTGTTGCTTTGTTATTATATTCTGACGGAGTTGTTCTGGTACCACGCTATTAGAACATTTATGAAATGTGCTCAATAGCCTGTGCTTGTATGTGTTGCTTAGTGTTCTCCAACGGGTTTCTTCGCTGGGAAAGTTCCAGTCCAGCTTGTAGATTATGCGTGCAGCCCTCACATGCATCTTTCCAATGCGTTAAACTGCGTTTTATTGCAGCTTCCCCACACGACGATACCATAAGTTATAGCAGGGAGGATGACCTTCGTGTAGAAGTCCACTAGCATGTGTTTTGGAAGAAAATTCATTGATTTCAATAGGTTTAAATTCCTAGCGATTGCAAGTTTAACGTCTTTTGCGTTAGTTGGACAATAGAATCAACCAACCACATACCATTATTTGCTTAGGGTAAAATCATGGTTTTACCCGAAGAAGATGCGGGATAAGCTGTATATCTTGGTTTTGCGTACACTTTTCCGTTTAAAATTATACAGATATGATAAAGAAAGCTGTAACGATTGCATTTTTTCATTTTCTTAAAAATTGAAATATACGACTGGGTTTTTTCCAAGACCACCTCAACAGGTTTTACGACCCAATTGGCAAGTCTCCGAAAGTTAGTTAGTTAGTTAACGTTAATTATAAGGGTTTGTTTTTAGTGAGGGACGAAAACCGCAGTACCCAGAGAAAAGCCTCCGAAACACAGGAGATTGATTGGCATTAGACAGAGTAAAATACTAAAGTAGGGTGCATCTGAGTATATTGCAAGCTTAAATGGGCTAAAGTTGAAAATTCAACAAAAATGGGGTGAAAATGATCAGATTGTTATCATATCTTTTCAGCTCAACATTCAGAAGGAGCATCTAGTTTGCATGGGTCTTTATCAGAAGAAAGTACATCACAAACAAGTTCTTTATCAAGACCGAGCATAGAGAATTCATTACTGCCAAGCACGTCACGTACAAGTTTGGCAAAGAATGTTCCAAGACCAAGTGGAAACATACAAGTTGACGAGCATAGGAGGCTTTTTGGGTATGGTGGTAAAGGGAAGAGTGCAACAAAGAGAGGAAAAGCAACAGCAAAGAAGCAAAGTGGGCAGACATGCACATTAAAATTTGTTTGCCTTGCTAGTTGCAATCCTACCAAGCCACCAACTTCTGTGAGAGAGAGGGCTGCCTTATCCAATGCTGGTCTAGGGGACAATAATTTGAAACATCCCAAGTGATTAGCTCTTGACAACTGGACTCTGCAGCTCAGTTGGCAGAATGCCGCACCGGAATGACAAACCCGCAGGTTCGATTCCTGCCTATAGTTGCATTTTTCGCTTATGCTACTGGTTAGGTGTAAAAAATGTATATATATATCATACTCGCTTGGAATTTCCGCCTACAAACATTTTCAACATTCGATATTCAGCCTTAAATACGACCTGCATACCAAATAGTGTATATTAATGTTGTAATATTTATCTCGCACATGCGGTGCCAGTGTAGGTAGAGTCTTTTATACGAAGATTCGGCAGTTGAGTAGGATCAATCTACCTGAAAAATCCAATAAGAACTTTGACGTTTTGAGCGAAGGGCTTTGGCCTGGAAGTTAGTAGCCAATTAATTAGTTGGCTACTAACTTCCAGACGAAGGGCCTTCGCTTGGAACGTCGAAGTTCTTATTGTATTTTTCAGGTATATATATCCTACTCAACTGCCAAATCTATATTAATGTTGTACATTGTACAAACAGGATTAACTTTTATACCTTTCGCAATATCGTCCAATTCTCTCCTCCTCTTGTGTGTATCACAAAGTACACAACCAGACCTTGCATGAGTAGCTTTCTTTCATTGTTTATCATATTGATATCTAATCCTGCTTCAAAAATATAGGGCGCGATTGCATTCTTAAGATCATCGTTAGCAGGTTCATCATGAGGGAGATTCTCAAACTGTAAAGAAGAGAGCACTATATACTACTTTTACTGTATACAGTACTTGCTTTCACTCCACGTTATTCATCAGAGGCAAAAAGAGAATGTTCGAAATAACCGGGATATATGGAATAGGACATGTTATCTTTTAGAATTTACAGCTATCCAGCATCTACAGTAGGTCATGTTCTTTACATTTTAGAATGATTTGGGGCCTGTAATTTCATGTTTGACATGTCATGTTGTGGTACCAATGGGCTCTATAGGAGAACATAACATGTTGGTGCACAACAGTGAACCCAAGGTAGGGTATGCTAGTTGTTCATAATTCATAGTACAGCATTACCTCATCATTATGTAAGAAGACATCTTTCTCAATGATTTCCAATATTTTTGTAGACGAAAAGAAGAAAGGAAACACCGTCCATCTTAAACATGTTTCACAGAAAGGACGAAGGTGAAAATTCCCGGTACGAACCTGTCACATTTGTATGTTACTTATATATACTTATATAATAAGTTGTTTTTTTTTGCATTTTCACTCGATAGGACTTAAAGTTGAAGGTTGTTTGTTGCTGGAATTACAAGTGATAAATATATACAACTTGTTGCAAAAGTTGTATATATTTATCACTCGTAATTCCATCAACAAACAACCTTCAACTTTAAGTCCTATCGAGTGAAACAACCTTCTACATGTACTTATATAATAAATGGATAGCAGACACAATTGACATGCAGGAACAAGCAGCCAAAACTACAGCCTGTATTTTGTTAATTGCTTTTTGTTCCATATTTAGTTCTTATGAAGTTAAGAGGACATTGCAGGACTTGGTTCCAACAGCTACGTCTGATGAAATTGACTCAGCCCTTTCAAGTACGGGTGGAAATGTTGATGCTGCTGCACAACAATTATTAGGTGAGTTTCAACTGGTAGTCTTTGTTTCCATCTTTACAAATATGGGTGGACCAAATTTAATTTTCTGTCTCTTGCGGTCAGTTCTAGACAGACATGATGAAAAAGAATAGCCAGGCCTAAACCATTTTGGGGAGATAGAATATCGAATTATAACTAATGTTTGACATTGATTTGAGTGAAAAACATTGATTGTTTCCCTGGTCTAACATACATTTATACAGTATGTAACCCATTGAAAGCACAGCATCAGGTATGGTTTGAAAATTCCTATGTCTACTACAGTATTTACTTTTTAGGTTTGAATGATATTGGCAGTGATGTTGATGATGAGATAATTGCAACAACAATTATTGAAGAACCTTCATTAGAAGCCAAGGACGATGAGAAGGTTCATAAGTCAGACTTAGAACAATTTCGAGAAAACACAGTAGATGAATCTTCCCCCAGGCAAAGGTTCACCGTCCCACGAGAGGATGGTTTGGAAGAACTAAAGAAAGACATCCTAGGGTGTTACAAAAATCCTAAAGTCAGGCTTACTGCCAAACCTCGTGTGAAATTTTAAGGTGAAGAAGGAGTAGGGAGTGGCCCAATAAGGGAATTTCTCCTTTGTGCCATGAAAATAGTCGAGGATGGCATAGAAAAGTATGGAAAACCGTTGTTGTTTTTTGAAGGCGGGGATAACCATAAAGTGCCCATCCATGACCAGGCTCTGAGATGCACAGGTGCATTTTTGCTATTGGCCGAATTATCGGCCACTCCATATTACATTCTGGCCCATTCATGTACGGTGTGTCGAGAGCAATTTTGCAGTACTGGGTACTGACTGCTAAGGCGAGTGAAGTCGACGACCTTTCCCTGGAAAGTCTCTCAATTTGTCTAAAGGACATTCCGGATATTGAGCTGAGAGAACATATAACGCAGGTAAAATTTGAATATATTTTCTTTTCAATCGAGTAACAAATATATACACTTAATGAGAGTGGGGACATGACAGAAAAATATCCAACTAAATATTTGGGATGGAGAGCTGTCACATGAGCATGATATTAAGTGATTCCATGATATCACGTAACCTTTGCCCAAATTGAGTATTTACAGTACCTGATTTTGAATACAAACAAAAAGTACGGGGAGAATTCGTTTAATTTATCTACGTAGACACTGTTAACAATCGAGGTACAACAAATGACCTCTTTGTAAAACTAAAACCTGTCATAAAACATAAACAGAATATATAACCTACAGTGATAGTGCTCTCTTCTTTACAGTTTGAGAATCTTCCTCATGATGAACCTGCTAACGATGATCTTAAGAATGCAATCGCGCCCTATATTTTTGAAGCAGGATTAGATATCAATATGATAAACAGTGAAAGAAAGCTACTCATGCAAGGTCTGGTTGTGTACTTTGTGATACACAAGAGGAGGAGAGAATTGGACGATATTGCGAAAGGTACAATGTACAACATTAATATAGATTTGGCGGTTGAGTAGGATATATATACCTGAAAAATACAATAAGAACTTCGACGTTCCAAGCGAAGGCCCTTCGTCTGGAAGTTAGTAGCCAACTAACTAATTGGCTACTAACTTCCAGGCCAAAGCCCTTCGCTCGAAACGTCAAAGTTCTTATTGTATTTTTCTGGTAGATTGATCCTACTCAACTGCCGAATCTTCGTATAAAAGAGTCTATCTACACTGGCACCGCATGTGCGAGATAAATATTACAACATTAATATACACTATTTGGTATGCAGGTCGTATTTAAGGCTGAATATCGAATGTTGAAAATGTTTGTAGACGGAAATTCCAAGCGAGTATTATATATAATTATATACATTTTCTACACCTAACCAGTAGCATAAGCGAAAAATGCAACTATAGGCAGGAATCGAACCTGCGGGTTTGCCATTCCGGTGCGGCATTCTGCCAACTGAGCTGCAGAGTCCAGTTGTCAAGAGCTAACCAGCAACCACAAGTTCATGTAGATATACTAGGGTGATGCCAGTGTTTGGTATAAGGATAAATATTCTAATTTTTCTAGCAGTTCCAGATGCCAAAAAATTAATTAAGATACTGTAGTTGCATGAAGTTGCGGAAGATAATACAAGGTCTGAAATTTGCAGTATCCCTATAGCCACAGAATATTAAAATTTGGTTTTAGATATTAAACCATGAATGACTTGTATCCTGACTGGATACTACAAAATTTCAAACATTCGTATAGCATTAAATGTCTCTGGTCAACATTCGAGACAAGGTAAAGAACAGTCGTTAAATACCACTTCTTTCGTTTCTTTGCAGGTATGAATGAAGTTCATTTACAAAGCTTCATAGGCAAATGCGACATTGAAGTCGTAGAAAGCATGTTTCCAAGATGTGAAATGAGATACATAACAGCGGAACAGGTCAAGGAGGCTATCGTCTTCGAGGGGCCCACAGGCCACGAGGACACAATTATTTACCTGTACGATTATCTAATAGAATTGGAGAAATACGAAGAAGGTATTATTGTCGTACGCGTTTTGCATAGTCCTACCCAGGGTTCGTACACCTTCATAATTAAAAATCCAGGACTTTCCAGGACGTTTTTCTATCCTTTTCCAGGGGTATTTGAAACAAGACAAAAATACTTTTACCAAGATGTCGACAATTTATTGCATTCTGAATTTTATTTAGATAAACATATTTAACACAAGTTCAGTTTTCCAAGGGTTAGTTTGAAATTTCAGGACTTTTCCAGTGGTTTTCAGGATAAGAAGAAAAATCCAGAGCTTTCTAGGATTTCCAGGGGCCGTACGAACCCTGTCTACCAATAGGCAATACACATGCACATGGGCTGTTTAATATATGAGCAATTTATAATGTATCTGTACTGTAGATAACATTTTGGCGTGGTTGTACACATATGACAGAAAAAGCATGCCATTGATTCGTAATACTTCTTACGAAAACATAGAATCTGACATCATAATTTTCATTATCTAGGAAAACCTTCCATGACTGACCTTTGCTGTTTTTGGACAGCTATGAACAATTTGCCACCACGGAATTGTGTTCTGCAAGTGAAATTTCAAGAAGGTGAAGGTCCATTGCCTATCGCAGAAACTTGTTTTTTATCAATATCCCTTCCCACGGTTCATCAATCCTATGAGGAATTCAAGAGAAATATGGACACAGCTCTCACTCATGGTTCTCTGGGCATACACCATTCGTAATTGACAAAGTGCACCAAATTTACAAATTAATCCGCATCGGGGTTAATTTCGTTATTCACAAACAGAAGATATACTGTACAACATTTTATTAATTAGTTGCTGGGGGTCGCGACAACTATAGGTTCGTTTGACCAACAGAACCTACGTTATTTTTTGACGCAATGAAAATTATCCATCAATAACCCAAGCTTTCTCACGCTTTAGTCCCACTTTAGTCCTTACTATCCAAACGTTTATACCTACATTTCCCCTAAACATGCCAGACGTCACCGCGGGATATGCCATGTGCGACTTATGCACTAGTGGAAATAGAGTTTTAACAAACATTGTCATTCTGCTAGCTGGGGTTTTAAGACTGACATAAGGCTAGGGTAAAATGCTGGGGATTTAAACCTATGGCTATAGATGTTATCTCGTAGAGCCTGGGATTTAATGAACTCCTTACCTTCTTCTTCAACAGTTCCCTGTAACCGTTTGTTTTTAGGCATGCGCTAGTGTCTCTATAAGAGGGTATGTCTGTTACCCTTATTTGTGTTAATGCTTGTGGGATCAAATTTGTATAACTGAGCATGTAGTTATGTGAGCAAGCGTCATTAATACTACGTACTTTTAATATTAAAAATGGCTAATCAGAAGACTACAGTACATTCGGCCTGGTCAGCCGGTAATTTAAGAAACGGACAATATTTTTAGGCCATGATTTAACACCAGAGAAATGTTAAAATACTTGTATACTCCTGGGGGTCACAGTTTCAATTAACTAGTGCATTACAGTACGTTAGAGGCCCGTTTACACTACGCTCGATTTTTGGCTTGGCACAGATAAAAAGACTAAATAACTAGGTAGTCCTAGCACGGATAAAAGTGGCACGTGTAACATTTTTATCCATGCTGTGCCAAATATTGAGCGTAGTGTAAACAAGCATTAGGTCTAAAAATATGTATATAATTTTCGCTTGAAATTTCCATATATTGAGCGAGATACCCAAAACTTAGAATGTTTACCCCCATACCAATCACTGGCATATTTAGAATGTTTGCCCTCATCACATCTCCAATAAACTAACGAATACAGTTGTGCACTATTGTGAGAAGAGAGACAATTGTCTTCTAGCTAATAATAGCACCCAATAATGTTAATAGTATAATATTAATATAATATTAATAGCTTCCAGCAATTAAAAGCTCGATGGAGCGTCTTGTTATGACGTATATAGAAAACGTTTGCAGTTATAGATTTAAATGTGTGTTGTAAATAGCTAATTTTGGTAATCTAACATTGTTAAAGTTATATTCAAAATATCATAAAAAGCATCAAAAGCATTATTAATTGTTATGTTCTCTGGGACTTGCCTTCCTATTTCATCAGCTTGAGCTGCACCTAACCCACAGTTGGTTTCAGGAACTTCCACCATACCCGGTTCTACTTCTGCAAAAGCTTCCTCCAGTCAACTCCATAATTGTGATAGTCATCCCCTTCCTGACAAACAAATTGTTAACATATTGTAATGTTAAGTACTAAAAAGGTATCAGTGATCAGTGGCGAACACACTCGGAAAAAGTGCAGATGCCAGTGTTGCAGATGCAAGTTTAGAATGCCAGAATATACAGTATCCCTGCCCATTTTTCTGTAAATTTCAGTGAAAAAACATTTAAGCCACAAACTATAAACAAATTTACTTAAATAATAGATAATCAGGCTTTCATGGTAGAAAGAAAAACGTTTGCATTGTTACAGCTGAGTTACTCAGTTAATCTGCCATCACTTAAAGGCTTTTTGAAATTTCTGGGGGATCTGACCCCCTTAGTGTCTGCCACTGTGTATGATATGATAAAAGTATTTGACACCCACCTTAAAGATTTCCCTTGCTATGGTGGAATTTGTCTCAGATATGGCATTCAAACCTTGTATCCACAGTTGCAAAGGGGTTTTGTTATGTTCAGAGCGAAGTGGGTGTTGAATCCAGGCATCTTTCCAAGACGTCAGATGGTTGTTTATAAGTGGAAGAAAGACAGAATGAAGGCACCACAAGTGTGTCTCGTTATTTGGATCAAGCAAGCCTTGCCTCTCCATTTCGTAAAACAGGTCATAAAATACCCCGGTACATCCCTGAAATACGTCACGCCAAAGCCTTTCAATTCTTTGGTTATGAATGCTTTTTCCTAAAATGAATTGACACATCCTGCTCAGATTCCTCAATTTCAATATTTTCCTATTAATCTATGTTGCCTTAAAATTATCTGTGAAAATATACAGTATTGATTTCATTTAGATGTACTTCCTAGGTTAAAATGAAGCACAGAGAAAAGTCTCTATGTTGAATATGTATCGCCTTGTACCATGTAATGATCAGGATAGGTTATATATATATTTGCTTTCCGAGTAAGATATTCAACGTAACTTGTCCAGTGAGATGGTCAGTAATATATTGACACCGCTAAAACATGGCCTGCCTACTATAAAGTGCAAAAATGTAATAAACACCCAGGGCATTTATAAGATAATTTACAATATTGCCCTGTCACAAACCTGTTATCATGCTTCCTCTTCCAGGTCCACGTTGTTGGTGATTCAACATGAACCAAGCAACCTGGACATTCTCCCCACCCTTATCAGATCTGACACGCGAAGGCAGGCCATATGTTTCTACAGCATTCGTAAATGCTGTTAAAACAGTCTCAGCCTTGTTGTTGTTTGATGCGACAAGGTACACTGGTATCCGTGAGAAACCATCAATTCCCCCATGAATAACAATCCTCCACCTATAAAGTAAATAGAACTGCAACCTAGTAGTACGTCCTTCATGTTAATTCACCAAAAGTGAAATCATCTGACAGACTAAAACGGTAAAGCATTATAGGGTTTATCGAGGTGTATTGCTGCCTTGTGTACAACCTGTCCTTGTTTAATTACACCAAATGATCTTATTCATTGAAGGGAATGCATTGACGCTTTTTGAATACCTTATCAGTTTATGGTTTCCATCAATATGCCACAAACTTAGGGGATTGTGAACTTCATATTTTCTCCTCCTCACTGCCTGTGCCCAACGGTCCATCATACCAATAGGATCAGTCCTTATTAGCGATTCCCTTATTCTGAAATGTTGCACCCGATGTCCTTTACCCATAACAAAGCCTTTTGTCAAGCGAATACCAGTATTGGGATTTCTATTCTGTGCTTCCCTTACAAGTTCATCAAGCTGCTCATCACTAATGGCACTATAAGTTGCTGTTAAACAAAACATTTCATTTCATTGGGGAGTCTAAGATACTGTGAGTGAGAAGACAATTCAGTGTATACGACGATTAAGTATTTTACAATCTTAATGCAATAACAAGTAATTAATTTCACTATGCCAGATCAATTAAACCCAAATGCTATAAGGGGTTTTTGCCTTCAATAAATCCACAAATTTAGTTTAGTTTAGTTTAATAACTTTATCATCGAATAAAATATTTACAGATGAACGGTGGTCCAACAGAGCAAAACCCCAATTGAACTGGACTACCGCAGTATTATCATTTTGTGCCTGCAAGCAAATTTCATAACTTCAAAATGTGCCTCCAAAAATGCATCATATTTTCAGTTTTGAAAGCTAAATTTCTCTAAAATTTCAGGATCCTTGAAGGCATTGCTTTTAATATGGGGACTAGACAAGCAGGTGTTTATACTGAGTGTCACAGCCAGCCAGCCTGGAAAACCAGACAGAGTTTGACTTCTCTTCAAATGCAAAAATATCATCCTCCGTAATCAGGGAGCCCAGTTACACTGTATGGGGGAATTTCATTTCAGTAACCAATTCCATCATGGTAATGCACTTATCAATGTCAAGCCCCAGGGGGAAGTCAGACATATGTGGAGCATTTCAAGGGTAGGGATAATTGAATTGAAAACCTGTAATGTGTTGCTCAAAAAATCAAATGCTCCACACCAGCCTTGAAAACGTTTTCGTGTTTGACAAATATTTCCAGCCCAACAGTGGGACATTTGACTGACAACACACTTTAATACAGGACTGCAGGCATTAAATCCATCATTCAAGACAACCATTCCAACAGACCAACACTTAATATATAATGGCTACTATTTTGTACGATAATAATGTGTATATTACTCACCAGTAACACTCATCCCAAATGATTTTATCCTACGTTCCAACGTTCTTTTGCTAATCCTGAGCATGTTACTTATTTCACCGACCTTAAAACCTTGCTCCAATAAAAAGTTCACTTGTTCTTCCTTTATGTCAAAGGCAGGTTTTCCACGTCCACCAGTATATATTTTTCTTGGACCTATATTGTCACTAGAGGCTTTAAAACGATGCTCACATTCATGTATTACCCGGTAGGTCCGGTCAACCAACTCTAATGTCCTGTCATCAATACCAACATTCACAAAATATCTTTTCAGTACGTCGAGCCTCAAAGCTATACCCTCAACACAATCTGGGTCATTCAAAGAATCTAATCTGTATATTAAATCTTCAACAGTGTTTAAGGCATTGAATAGATCAACATTTCCAATCGCTTCTGCTGCATTCCCTTCCAAGGATTCAGACGCCATTTTTTTTGTCATAATTATATCGCGCGAACGTGGGTGAAGGTTGCGTGATGGTCTGGACACGAATTGAATGTGCCGGTGGGTTGTACGTATGTTAGCTAATGAATATTGGCGGACATTTCACGCTATGGTCTGTCGCCGCCAATATTGAACTTCTCGTATTCATGTGTTGATTAATTTTCAACATATTTCGAACATTGAACTTCTGATGGGTGCTGAATAATCGGTATGTTCAATGTCCGATTTAACTTCAATGTCGGAAATGTGTTGAATAATATACATGTTCAATATCCGATTTAACTTCAATGTCGAAAATATGTTGAATAACAAACAACTTCAATGTCCGAAATAACTTCAATGTCAGAAGATTTGAATGACGATAAACATGAATATTGGCGGTAATATGACGCCATAATTTTACTCGTCAATACGTTCACTATATTTCGATCTGTTCAGCAAGCTACTTCGCTGCGATTCTTTGGGTATTTTCATGGTATCCTTAAACTAAAGCAATCTCAATTCTACTTTAAAGATGGATAGTCTGGGAAAACAATTTGATGTTGGTGAGTGTTGTTAAGATTAGAGATAACATAGCGTATAAGTTATATGTGGAAATATTTCGTTGAAAATATGCTTACAAAGGCAAATTTTCCATACATGCACAGCCAAATCAGAACCGAATCTTATGAACCGATTAACGTTTGAGCGATGTTGTTTTTATTTCTGCCTTTATTGGTTTCACCGCACATACATTTTATTTTGATATTTGAGTTATTTAAGATTTTAATCCAGTCTGCGTATGTTATAAACATAGGGTATAAATTGTAGAAATATGTCGTTGAAAATTCGCTTACAAAGACAAATTTCCCGTACTTGATCAAGTCACAGCAGAATGTTTTGAAGCACTAACCTATAGGCTATAGGCGATGTGTCTGTTACCTTTTCCTCGTTTATTGCCATTTACTGCACATGAATTTGTCAGTTGAATTATACATCAGAATTATATCCTTCATTGCATAAGAACTGTAATCAATCAAAAGTCAGTTATTTTTCTATCTTATTTCCTGCTATGTTTAAGCTATTTTTGCTAAGACCAATTAAAATCCATGTAGGTACAAAGTGACACATACGTTATCCCATGAAATATCATAACGACAATCATTTGAGAATACGCAAACTGTTCATAGAAAAAATATAAGATATATCTACAACTCTACAAATCTATAAACGCGCGCCAAATCTACAACTATTCAAATGCAAAGCATTGTGCTTTATAGGTGACTCACAGAAGGCATTTGATTGCAGTAAATTGTCGCCCCTGAAGCATGGGTTTAGATATAACAGTATAAACCAACAGCGCTTGGACTTATTTTGCTTTTCGTCAGTTTTAACTTCGGCGTAATAACCTCATGGTCTACCAAGGTCGTTACGCAAGGCAAGAGATCATTATGCGCAAATATAATAAACGGGTAACATACCTTCCTTCTACACATTTTAACCTATATATTTAAAGTACCTTTGTGTATGAGACTACAAAATATATTACACATAATTAATAATTTTAAAAATTTCTTCCAAATAGACAAATACTGTTATGACATATTAACAACTTTTGATCTACTACAATCATACAACTAGATATATTTATGAACTTTAGGCTAGTATTAGGTATTATCTTTTACCTTGTAATTTATTTGTATCCTTTGTACCTCTTTTGGTACTTTGTTTGGAATAAAATTATTCATTTAATTATTCATAATTGTACGTTTTATTTCAATGTTATAAAGTGTTATAGTAGGTACACTTACTTTGGGGAAACAACTATATGGAAATTATTTGTGAAGACAATGTAAACTAAAGAATTTATCACAAAATATGCCATATGTTGATTACTTTTAAGGCAGCGTATTAAATTTCTTTAGCTCACTAAAGCCATATGATTACGTCTTCGTTTGCTCACCAACCATACGATTGTTTTACAGCAAGTGTATGTAGAACGTAAATATATTTGTGTTCGTGTAAATCAGAATAATGACACAATTTAAGACTATAAAAAAAAGTCAATTTATCATATTATTTCAATGGCGTGCGGTTTTAATATTTCAGACTTCGAAATAACAGGCAATTAAAATCAAATTTGTATGTGACCGGCTTAGGAAAAATGTCATTAGGTTATATTGAAACTTGTATTTTTATCTTTTATAAGAAGAAAATATTGTAACTATGGTTGTAGTTGTAGACCAGAGACAAGCTCTAATGAAAGTTAAAATGAAATGAAACGTGCGAACCCTGCGATTTCGCTATGTCACGAAGTTTAGATATTTTAGCACAACTTAGTCTTATAAAAATACAAAATCAAACACATTGATTCGTAAAACAACTACTAAGCGTGTTGCCATTGTGAATTTAATCGCGTATTGGTGGCCTCTGATTGACCAACTGATATCGGGGCACATATATAGAGATAGATGGATATTTTTTTGTATAAACATGCAAATATTTCTGAGTATTCTCGTGATGAATATGCCATTCGTTATTTAATCAAATATTCCAGTGTTTATTAGCGGATTTGTATAGCAATGTTAGTGCTCATTAACGAAAAATTGTATTATATAGTAACACGCTCCATTGAGCGTCTATTTGCTGAGTTAGTCAATTTTCTCTAGCTATAGTAGTCAATTTTCTCTCTGTGCACAACAGACTGTACTTATTAGCATGCATTAGACATGTTAGAGATGTACATGCAGTGGCTAAAGTAACGAGCCATGCAGTACATCCTCGCCCTCGACTACTCGGCACTTAAAGTTTATATATAAACACAACTTTGCACATGATACTAGAAATACATTCTACATAACTGTCCATTTATTGCAATGTTGTACAGTGTTATGGTATCACAAACCTTCAAGAAACAAAAATTTCAGAAATTGTATTCTAACTATTACCAGTCTTCTGATGATATTACACATTTTGCTTGCTATGAAAGAGCGTATTAAATTGCTGTAGTGAGAAGTTTAGTCGAAATAGAAAATGATGGCACAATTTAAGGCTATAAAGGAAGAACTTTGGACTGTAGGTAAGCATGAAAGCCGCGCAAAAAGCCTAACGCGCCCGAATGAAACAAACTGCGTGTCGCCGGATGCATTAAGGTTACTCCATATGATGAAAACACTGATTCCATCATTTTTTACATTTTTATATATTTGAATTGAGGGGCTGAAAATCTTTCGATCCTCACAGATTATTTTAAAAAATATTAAAATGCGACCGAGATATAACTGTAAATGTTTTAAATTCGAATAATTTTGCCGCGAAAATAGTAATTGTAATTGACATTCTGCTAATTGGTGTTAACTCAATACCGGATGGAGATGCAGGTGAGAAATTTTGTAGCAACGCACATACCCAATAGCTCTCATGTCCTGAATTTCGTTTTGCTGATTTAGCTTGCTCCTTATTCGCTTTGCTCTCCCTACATTTGCGTTTTGCCGGCATATTTTAATGTTTTTGTTTTGCCTGTTACGCACTTATAACAAACTAGATAATCAATAAATGACGCAGAACCACCTTGCCCAGAGCACCTTGCCAAAAGTACTTTGATGAGGTTCGATCTGATTGGCTTACAGTTTGAAGTGAGAACAGAGGGCGGAGAAACACAACAGGGAGTGGAAAACCCCCACGAAATCTCTTTTGGCCTTTTACACAGAATGAAATATTCTCAGATTGTCCTCACAAAAAGAGAAATGCACCGTGCACGTTTTATCCGATTCCTTCCAAACTTTGCCACAATGTAGAACAATAGTTAAGGAGCAAAAGTGTGTTCGTGTTTTTCGTTTAACGCCATAGTTTTCGAGTTATAGGCATCCGTTCTACCGTGTATACAAAATTTGTGTGAGTCAACTTGTCTGCTTTATATCAAAGCAAATACAATAGCTGTCAAAAAATGCGAACACACTTTTGTTCTTTGATTATCGGAGATGGGAAATATGATGTTTTGCAGGTCCTAGGGTTAAATCGGCGGCGTGCAAATCTCGTGACGCGAAGGAGGTCAGATTTTCAAAAGTAGCCCGTAGCAACCACAGTGTTTTAAAATATAGCATTTTTGTTAAATTGTGGGTTACAACAATGATTTATCATCACGTACACAAAATTTGACGGCAAAAGCGTAAAAATTGAGCGCGCGGTGAGCATTTTTGTAAAACGCCATTTCATCATGTGGAGTAACCTTAACGGCCTTCATTATCATACAAACTGATATATAATGTATAAATATGTTTTCAAATCAACTCAGTGTGTCATAATTGGTACTTCGGAGTCGATGTAGCCAATCTAGAGTAAAGTAAAATCCAAGGAAAACCGAAGTAGTATAGAGGATAACAATAATATTTAAGACAAAACCTTGTGCTTGGTGATCCAGGAGTTTTAGAAAGAAAAATAAACGCTCTTTCAAAACGTGAGAACTTCCACAGTACGAAGCCAATTGATATCCTAGTTAATCATAAACAAAGAGTGGGAAGGTTAAGGCAGTTCCCTTTGTATTATAAAATATATTATTGGTAATAAATTGTAATCAATTGAAATGATTATTAATAAACAATTTAGTTCATTGTTTCAGATCCTAAATTTCCGCGTTTCTGTTGCTCTTGTGTGTTCTGGTTCTCCGTAATCCGGCTTTCACGAATAGCCACACACAAACTATTGCGTAAGCTGGGAAGTGTCACGCTGTTGACATTTTGATACACGATACGATCATTTTGAGATCATCAGAATTAGGCTGGCATAATTATTTTACTCGTCAACACTCGCACTAAATCTAAGACTTCTTTTGGTAATATTAATACATTTTATCATTAAACTAAAGCAGTCTCAATTCTACTCTGTAGAGTCGATAGTCTGGGAACTGATTTAACCATAACATAGCATATGAATTACATGTAGCTAGAAATATTTCGTGAAAAATCTGTTTAAAAAGGCAAATTTCCCATACTTGATAATTGATCAAGTCACATAGCAGAATGTTTTGAAGCACTAACCTATAGGCAATGTGTCTGTTACCTTTCCCTCGTTTATTGCTATTTACTGCACATCAGAATTATATCATTCATTGTATATAAGAACCATAACTCAATCAAGAGTCAGTTATTTCTCTATCTTATTTCCTGCTATCTTCTTAATATATAGAGTTCAGCTCTACATCATTTTATATAAACAGTCACATGAAAGCTTTGACTCAAAATTTAAGAGTGCAGACTACAGTTTGTGCTGTTTAAATTCACCTGAATTTTTAGACTTGTTGCAATATACATGAAATACTGAAAAGCCAACGAAAATGCCTACTTTACACTAAATAATATGTAATGTATTAACATTGTCAAACCTTCAACGGATGCTTTGGACGTCCTTTTCGCTTGGCTTGGGTGCCATCTTTCCGAAATGACACTCTCGCATACTGTTCGATCTGGACAGTCGTTTCGTCCGTAAAAACAACGTCTTCGAAGGTGTCCTTTCTCGATAAGGCGTCAAGGCAAAACGCTAGCCTTTTAATCTTGTTTGGCTCGCGAACAAACTGGCAATAACGAGCATTCTCGCATTTCCAACCCAATTTCTCACGTCTGACACGACGTATAGTCGACGATGACACATCGAGGCCACACTCTTTTGACATGATATTTTTTAGTTCCTCGGACGTTAACTTGTCGTTGCCTCTCATTTTCCCGTCAATAAAGGTCAGATGCTCCTCCGACAACTGTGATTTCCTTCCACTGCGGGAAGCATCGAGTAGACTACCGTTTGTGCGGTGGCGTGAAAGGAATTTACTCACAGATGTCCGCGAGACACTGATTCCGTCCTCGGCTAAAACTCTTGTAATGCCGGTCACATTCATGTTCTTATCTGACGAAAGAGACACAATCCGTCTGCGAGCGTATAACGACAGTTTTCCCATATTTAAAAGAAAAATATTCAACAAAATTTGAAAATACAAACGCTGAAATAAGTGAAATACCTCGACTCGCCCTCGCAGAATTTTCCTATTATATTTTGATCTCTGAAGCACAGATTAAGTATGAATACTTATTCTGTGTCTGAAGTCTGAATTATATTTACCCACGGAACTTTCCGACTTTGAGAGTCGTATTATTTTCGGTTTCTGCCGTAAATTTCGGTCAAATTTCAAAACGCCCACACAACCACGGGCAACCCGGAGTTACCCGCGGGCAAACCGAGGGTGGCCTCCGGGTAGCCCGTGGGCGACCTCCGGGGAGGCCGCGCGCGGCCTACGGGGAGACCGCGGGCGACCTTCGGGGGACCCGCGTGGCGCCTCCGGTGAAACCGCGTGTGGCCCGCGGTTACCCGCGGTTTTATGTTAAGTTACTTCTAGGCAGTACTGTAAGTGAGCACTTCTACGGGACTTGCGAAATATGTGAGAACCCCGAGAGTACCCCTACAGAATCCACAAGAGAACCCCGAGAGAACCCCTACAGAACCCCGAGAGAACCCCTAGAGAATGTGACTTTCTTTTTAATAGAAATATACAAAACGTCAGGTGATCTAAGCTGGAAAGTAGTGTAAACCCCGGTCAATATGTGTAAAAACTGTATATTTGTGCGAATCGCCTTAATGCGAAGACGCATGAGAAAAATGCGAACTTAATGCGAAGACGCATGAGAAAAATATGAAGGTGATGGAATTCAAGAAGGATGTGTGTGCTATGCAAAAGGAATGGTACAGCTAGAAAAACTTGTACAATGTGGCGATATCACCCTTAAAGGATTCGTGAACTTAGTATTGTCAATGACTAACAAAATATGTGTGCATAGATCAACCTAAATTTATGCGCGCACGGCTCATTGAACACAGCATGCCAAAGTAAACATCAGTAAGCTAAAGCATCTATAGTAAACATCGCTATAGCACATCAAAGTCCCTTAACGATATGACATCAGCAATAAGTGCCTCATAAACTGTCCACATTTTTATCGCAAAAGGAGAGAGAGACGATTTTGTAATGTCATAATAAAAAGGTCTTATCAGTGCTAACTAACAAAATATGTGTGCATAGATCAAAATGTTTACTTAGACTCATGCTGCTAAGTCGGAAATCATTATTTTATATTCCAATTAGCTGTCAAAAATTATTCAAATCCTTTGTATCTCACAGCTAAGTAAGCTAGTAATAAAACTTAGTCAGTGGGAAATCACTATTGGCTTGATCAATGCGTGATTATCAAAGTATTTCATGTGGGGGTATCAATTTACAACTTCGCGAGCAACAGCCTCTGCATATATAGCCTTAGTGTTGTGTTCTCATTAGTGTGAGTAAGATCAGAAGTCTTCCTAGCATAGATACATATGGCTTCAAGACAACATGGATAATCGTTTACCCAATGATCGGCAAGAAAAAAGACCTGTTTACACTTGGCCAAATAAAATCTCAACTCAGAATAAGCATACGTTGTCTCGAGCGTAGCAGGAGCGAACAAAGTATTCGCCTATCGTCATCGAAAAAACAACAAACATTAGCATGGTTAATACTTGGCTGTGAAGCACTTAAAGTCACTACTTCAAGTCGTGCATTACATGCTAGGCTAAAAGCTTATAATGACTCTCTGGAGAAGAAAAGTATGAACAATTTAATAAACAGTCTGCAGAATATGAACAGCGAATTGAGGGACTATATATTTATGAACAGTGCATGAATAAAGGCGTTGCTTAGGTATGCAAGGTAGAATTCATAGATATAGGAGACATAGATTGCTGACTCGTAATACGTCACTATATTGACAAATGCGCCAAAATTCAAACAAAATTTGACCGGTTGAGCAGCCATTTTGTATGATGGCGCCTCAAGTGCCTCGATGAACGAAGCTTAATGGGAGCATTTTCTAGATAATAACAGCATTAACTTCACATTACCGTGGAGTGTATTCAATATAGAAGTGTTGTGGACGGTTTTTCTTTGGAATAACAAACATTTGGCTGGTTTCAGTGAGCTCACGGATTGACGTTTTGCAATATTTTTGCCCCTTGGAGCAATGATGTCTAATAGAAAGTTGAAAGAGTTATTCCTGGATTATTTCTAAACAAAATAAAGTGGATTCAGGGCGACAAACTTGTGTATTACGAGCTGGCGGCCTAAATATGTGATTTCGCCGAACTTAAATCAGCATGAATCGAAGGTAATTTGTAATATTTTCCCTGTCAAATTGATGTGTCTATACGTCCACAAGGGCAATAAACATATTAAAAGAAGTATCTTTTCGTGAACGTTGCTGAAAGCGACGTACGTTGACTAGGTCACTTGATGTTTTGACCGGTTCAGCCGCCATTTTGAATTCTTCATGTTGGCGCGTGCCGTGACCTCGAGTCAGCAATCTATGTCTCCTATATCTATGGTAGAATTGCGTAATGCGTATGACGTAATTGTCGGCATCCCTTTGCTCGGTGAATGGGGGGGTTAACCTACTATCGAGGTAACATAACTGTGTCAGTAGCATCACCCTAAATCATGTAAACCCTTGCTTTCTACGACTCTCTTGGTCACTAACCCTACTAATAGGAATATCCTATCTCCATATAAAGCAAGGTCATGTTATTACAAAAATATTCTCAAATATATAATGAATTAACTTTAATTTTATGCAAAAATCATCTACTATTAAAAATTATTACATATACAGATTAGTCCCAGTAGATAACTGGTTATAAAACAATTTGAATACATAACTATTCGCCATACGAATACTAAATCTTATATACAAATTAAAATGGCAACAAAACATAGGAATATTCGTCTTACCTTCAGGCACTTAAACGCGTTTGTCTTTACACAGCAGCGGCAGCACTCTTCCATCAGACCGTCAATTGCCTAAATCAAAATTTGGGAAACGATAAACTAAGTTATATACTTCTGCTAAAAGAAATTACTCGAAAATTTACTGTATGCAACTCAAGACGAATTCATTTTGACCTCAGTGCGTCGAAGTGATTTGTATACAGTCTTCAACAGAAAATATAACCACCTATCGAGTAAATAATCGTACATAAAAATAGCAAATAACAATAAACATACCTTCGCAACAAAGTCCGTGTAATTTGTCCGGTTTTCGTGAATATATATAAAAGAAAATTTGGATAAAACTCGTCTCTCCTTGAACCTTTGAAAGCAAAATATTAAAAATATCGAATTTGACGCATGATGTGAATACAGAATCAAATTACTATAACACGTGATACATTCCTAACTCGTTGATTGGTGCAGACACGAGTGTTTCCACTTGTCAAGTTAACAGAGGGAAGCATTCTTCTCAGCAGAAAAAAAATCAATCCAATCCAAAAATGTAAATAAATCCTTTGACTTTGAGTGAATATAACGAGAAAAGTACGTTGGCGATTCTCGACAGACCCGACTTCGATTACCGCTCGCGGTTGAGCAGTAAAGAATGTATAAAGCCAATGCATAATACAGCATTCCCACTTGGCGACGTTACCGGAGCTAAGAACCTTCGTCAGCTAATTAAATAGCAGGAACTTCTTGCTTCTTAATTTTGTATCACTAGCAAATACCTTAACTAGTCCCTACGCCCAGTGAAATAATCTCACATAATGTTGGAGTTAAATAACTTTGGCCGCGGTGGAAATTCAGGAGTAAAATTACTCCGAATTTTTACTCCCGTTCGAGAATAATTGGAGTTAAAACGATTCCTAGAGTAATATTAAGGAGTAAAAATTCATCCATTATTTCTACTCCTTTGCTGGAGTAAATTTTACTCCTTCAGTGGAGTTAAAATGACTCCCAGTGGAGTAAATTCTGGAATGCGTACCGAAATGGAGTCGTTTTAACTCCATTTTTTGAGTAGATTTAACTCCAAAATTCTCTCCCACAGGGAGTAATTTTAACTCCTATGGCGGAGTTAAAATAACTCCTTGAAATTAACAGTGTATGGACTATGACTATCAGTAATAAAACGGCATCCATTTATTGGCAATTCATGATGTTTTTATCTCATTTTATCTCACAAATACCACCCCAAAACACATAGAATGCATAAAGAAAGCTAAGTAATCATACGTTTATATGACTAAAGTAAAATGTTTAAGCAAAATAATAGAATAAACACACGCAGAGAGATTGGGAGAAATCCTAGCCTCCTCCGCATGCATCTCTATGTCAAGACTATTGATCAGGGTTACAGCTAGGGTGAGGAAAAATCTAGAGAAATTCATAGATATAGAGAAATCTCACTATTTTTATCGCGATTTATCGCTGACTATATATCAATAATTCGGCTATAATTTGCGATTTGAACTTGTTATTAAATTGTAATGTCTTTTAATAGCGCTATTAAATCTCGTATTTATACACGTATCGGTGAAAAGTTCTTTGGGTTCGAAATATGACATCTTACCATATTTCCGAATAAGAACATCGACATCACTATTGTTAACTCGCGTTCTGACTGGTCCTCTTAAACAAACATATTCGTTTGGCGGAACTCAAAATACTTAGTTTTTGGGCAGGCCGTATTTCTCCTCTACTCGCCAGTGTCAGCAAATACCACCTACTACGCGGGGTAGTCATTGGTTGATCGAGCATATTTGCTATAATATATTGTATTCTATCTAAAGATAGATAACAACTCTAACTACTTTGTACGTATCACGATTTCCCATCAGATTCCTCTACTATTCACATCACATACAAAAATGGCTTTATTGCTCGTTTTACTCTTGAACCTTCATTGTACTTTGAGATCAATGGTTACCAGCCATAAACTAATAATTATAGCTATTTATCTTTCAGTTTCAACTGGCATTGAGTTTCTTTACATTTTAGCCTTTATACTGGTGAGCTAATAAGGCGGAAATATAGCTCCGTACGTGCTGAGAACTTGCCTTGACGGTGCTGCAAATTTCGAAACCGTAACGGGCGAACTCGTAATTTATATTGTGAAACACATCATGAAATTTGATCGTGTACTGGTAACGTGTAGGTCACTAGTTGCTCAAAATATATTAAATCTTCATAACGTAAAAATATATAAATGGAAAATTCTTGTGTATATGTGAATCGTCCCGCGCAACGCTCTCGCAATCTGGGAACAAGTTTGATGATGTGTTTAACCCACTATTCAGTGAGTTGAAACTTCTTGATATTTAAAAATTAATATAAATTCCTTTCATATCGCTAAATTAATGTTTTCGTTTCATCATCGCTTACTTCCGCCATCATTCCATAACTTACTTGTTACTACTCAGCAAATACATAACTACAATACGAGAAATGCTAGTTCGTATATATCGTTCTCATCCATGTAAAACTAATGTTAAGGAAATTTGGATTTATCTGCCAGGATTGCTTCTGGAGCAGAATGCTAAACTACTTATCGTAATTGTAGTGAATTACTCTTGTAGTGTTTCGTGCACGACACTAAATCTTATACAGTCATATTCGAAACTTTTTTCAATCCTGATCAATATTACGAGGAGTCATTTTTTTACAAGCCTTTTGGCTTCATGGATGCATCCTCGCCACTTATATAAACATAAATGTATCATGAGTGCGTATTATGTGTCCTTTTTGTAAATAGATATACATCTTTAATGTGGTAAATCAATACAATGAAAATGAAATGAAAAAATATGAAAATCAGTGATGAGTTCGACCGTCTACAGTTTCGAAATTTGCTAAGGGGGCTATGCACTGGAGAACAAGCCAGCGTTATTTTCCAATTTATATTTAGATACAATGGAAAATCCGACAAATGGTTCACATATAAACGATGCTGGTGTTTTTTCACATCACGAAGATCAAATCAACGGAAATGAAGAGGATGAATGTAAAATAGGTTTGATGTAGTTTTTTTGACATATTCACCAGAATAAAGACGGTTTGTAAGAGATTCGACACAATACAATTATACATGCAATATTTATGTTGTTTGAAGTTTAGGCGATATTACACGAAATTTCAATGGTTTGATGACGCGCTGCGTTACGAATCTCGTTGTCTTTTGCATCCTAGTCTTTAAATAGATGCAAAAATAATATAAGTTTATCGTAGGTTTATTATCACGCGTGTATAAATAGCATTTTGGCGATATAGAATAGGAAATCGAAGTTAAAGTTTATAAAAATCAGGACGAAATGTACATGTACACTTACAATCTGGATTGACAGATATTGTTGTAATAATTTCTTAACAAAGATGCGTTTTAAGCCATCATAATTATCAAGTACACGAATTTAAAGTAAAAATGGTAAGGGGATTGTTGCAACAGAAAATTCGAACGATGTAGACCCGAATTCACGTAAATGTATATTTTTCTATGTCTTTTTTATTTTTCAGAAATGACGGAGTGTAAAGTAGATGGTAAGATATTATTTGTTGGATATTATAAGTTTTGAACTAATAATGGACGCCGTTTCAGGGAATAACGGAAGAAAGCCCATTTCAGTTTTTCCTAACAGATCGTATATCACTAATTAAATTATCAGTTCATAAAACCGGCATAATAATCGCAAAATTTTACAACACTCCTTGCAGCCTTGTGTTAACCGCGCAGACAAAAACAATAGAAACGGTCTGGCACTGGCTGAGCTCATTCTCGTACCCCCAGAGTCCGTCTTACGCGAGATCAACGTACATCAAGGCGATGAACTTTTAGTGTTCAATCTAAAGGCAAACAATGCGCTTTCATGGGTTTATCGGATATTTTAACAGCCCAAAGCTCATTGATCGCATATGACTGTCATGGTAAACAAATACCTCCTACCAGCTTCCACCTCCTACCAGCTTCCACCTCCTACCAGCTTCCACCTCCTACCAGCTTCGCCAACCTCTCCTGCTTTAAAAGAAACATTAAAAAAACTTATGAAAATTTGCTTGGACAATATTTGACATAGAAATGCCATGCACCTGGTCATTAGTGCGTGACTGTCCATGTCATAGAACTTAACTAGTTATGTTTGATGGTTGCATTGTCGACATAGCTCTAAATCCTGAACCGCCAAAGCTACAGCCATTCTGAATTGCTTATAGTGTTTAGAATGGTTGCTTTTAGGGGTGGTCACTGGAGGGTGAAATTTGTCTACAATCTTTGCCAGAAATTGTGGGACAAATATTGAAATTCCATCAAGTATCTTATGTTCAGTTTCCCCCGCGCCCCCCGTTCAATGTTGGTATCACAAAAAAGTAATGCACCGCAAACGAGACACCTTCTAACATCAGCGCAATATTGAAACGGGTGGGGGGAGGGAAGGGGAGTAATTACGTCAAAAAATGTAATAATAACTATATTTCTTCATTTAAGCAATATTGTCCCAAAGTATTATGGCAAAGATTGTAGGTATCATATTTTACAAGAAAATGACTATGCACCATCCCAGGTCAACTGCTAATTATGCATCAAATTACTCATTCACCTGGCAAAGTCTATGTTTTCTTATTTCCTAAACATTTTTGTCATAGGATAAAAAAATATGCTTTTTTTAATATAATTATTATAAATTCATAAGGAATGATATTGTTTTGTTGAGATATAACATATTTCATTTCACTTACCCCAGAACACGATTTCAGCCATATTTTGCCGATTTGTTCGCAAGTATCATCCAAATGTTGTACTTTAACACAATGCTAGTTGACTAAAGAATAATTCAACCAAGTTTCGTCGGATTTTGGAGTAGTGCCATGTATTTTATCTTTGATTTTGCTTCCTTTGACATTTCCTCAATTATGTTGCCATTGCAATGTCTCGCCGCTTCTCTACCCGATAAATGCCACTTCTTCGTCCACATCTGTATTTATATTACAGTATCCAAAAATAATTGATTGTAGAATAGCCCCAATAGTCTAGGACCTGTATAGGAGTTTGTATGCGTTTCATTTAGCACATGAAATCTCAACTGTTTTAGGATAAATGACCATGGCGGTCAACATGGCATATGTGCCAAAACCTGAATTCGGGACGAAAGTCCTGAAAATGACCTCGCCCTGAAACGGCAGTGCTGACATAGCTCTAACTTCCGAAAAGCAAAAGCGACAGCCTTTCTGAAGTGCTTATAATGTTTAGAAGTGTTGCTTTTAGGGGTGGTTATTGGAGGGAAAAATTTGGCTAAGTATAATATTTTACAAGAAAATGACCATGCACCACCCCAGGTCAACTGCTAATTATGCATGAAATAACTAATATACCTGGCAGAGATTAAATTTTCTTACTTCCTAATTTTTTTTGTCGTGAGATAAAAAACTATGCTTAATTTAATATAATTATTGTAGATTTCATAAGGATTGACATTGTTTTGTTTAAATATAATACATTTTATTTCACTTACCCCCCAACAAAACACGATTTCAGCCATATTTGACCGTCTTGTTTGCTTTTTATCGCCGAGTCTCGCAAGTATCATCCAATTGTTGTACTTTTACATAATAATAGATGGCTAAAGAAGATTTCAACCAAGTTTCATCAAGTTTTGAAGCAGTGCAGTGTAAAATATACCGCCATTGCAAGCCAAATATACCGCCATTGCAAGCCTCGCAGCTTCTCTGGTCGATGAATGGCCACTTCTTCGTCTTCATATGTATTTAGATTATAGAATCCAAGAGTACTTCATTGTAGAATAGTCCCAATCGAAAAATTGAAAACATTAGTTGCACTTGAAAGGAAAAACCTCCCACAACATATTTAGGATCAGAATCAAAAACACAAGTTTAAAAATAATTTGATAGTCACGCGCAATCTTCGCGAAAACTTCTCGTGGGCTACTTGACAGGGGGGGTGGCAATATTTTCACGAAACGTTTGTTCGCCACCACAGAACCCAAGTAAATATATTATATTTATTGTATTTTTATGATTTATATAACAAAATCTGAGGGACTTTTGCACCGTCATTTCAAGGGTATTCTATACAGATATGTACGTTTCAGCTCTCAGACCTAAGTTTCTTTACTAAATCGATTTAGTATTTTATTAATGTCAGAGACAGAGTAAAGAAACTGAAGTCTGAGAGCTGAAACGTACATTTAAGAAATAGAAAAATTTTCCGTGTTTCTATACAGTTATAGAAACACGCGTGGGAGTTTTGGGAGAACAAAAAATAATCAGTGGGAGAACGAGACCGTAGGGCGAGATTTCCACGTTATTTCGAGTTCTTCGAAACTCCCACAAGTGTTTCTATAACTGTATAGAAACACTGGAAAAGACGTTTTCTCTTTCTTTCATAATATAACTCAAAAGACATTTTTAAACTCGATTAATTTACAAATTCTCATTACGTACGCGCATGCTCACCTTGCTCGTCAATTTCGCTGCAAGAAAACAACTCTGTTTGAAAATTAACAGTGAAAAATGTGTAAACGCATTAAAATTGGTTTTAAATAGTATTCAAAGTTTTATAATTCGCATTAAATTTGGGGTTTTTTATGATTTTAAATTTTGGCGGGAAAATTTCCCTGGTTCTATACAGTTGTAGCAACACGCTTCTCGACCAATCAGCACGCGCGTACTATAAATGCTATATTGTAAATCTGTATAGAATACCCTTGAAATTACGGTGCAAATGTCTCTCGGATTTTGTTGTAGTTAATTAACGCTTAAAGGAATCCAGAAAATACGGCAAAAATACGCAAATATTTATTGTTTTTATCATAAATCATAAAAATACAATAAATATGGTATATTTACTTGGGTTGCTGTGGTGGCGAACAAACGTTTCGTGAAAATATCTCCCCCCTGTCAAGTAGCCCACGAGGAGTTTTCGCGAAGATTGCGTGTGACTTTCAAATTATGTTTAAACTTGTGTTTTTGATTCTGATCCTAAATGTGTTATGGGAGGTTTTTCCTTTCAAATGCAACTAATGTTTTCAGTTTTTCGATTGTGACTATTCAACAATTAAGTACTCTTGGATACTGTAATCTAAATACATATGAATACGAAGAAGTGGCATTTATCGCGCAGAGAAGCGGCGAGGCATTGCAATGGCGGCATATTTGACGAAATATCGAAGGACACAATATCGAAGATAAAATACACTGCACAGCTTCAAAACTTGACGAAACTTGTTTGAAATCTTCTTTAGCCATCTATTATTATGTAAAAGTATTTCAATTGGATGATACTTGCGAGACTCGGCGATAAAAAGCAAACAAGACGGCAAAATATGGGTGAAATCGTGTTTTGTTGGGGGGTAAGTGAAATAAAATGTATTATATTTAAACAAAACAATGTCAATCCTTATAAAATCTACAATAGTTTCCTGTATCGTAGGTTTTTCCTGGCCTCCCTGACATTCCAGCTGTAATATGAGTGATGGTAATGCTCAAATCAGCCACTCTAACAATAAGGCTAAATACATAACAATTCTTCATTTTAAAAAATGGGGAGAAGGTCTTTTCGTCTATGGGGAATACACATTCTGTGTATTTGTGGGGTTGAAGTCTCCCAAAATGTCAACTTCAGGCCCATAGACTCAATATACGTCACACATATACCATATAATTAAGGACTGTCCATATAGGGGTTTATCGCCCCTTGGTCAGGTTAAGGACTGCCCGTATGGGTCTAGCACTCTGGGTCAGGTTAAGGACTGTCCATAGGGTTTCATTCCCTTGGTCAGGTTAAGGACTGTCCAAGTGTTTCTTGGTTCAGGGTCGTCAGGAATAGCTACCTGGCAAGGCTCTGCTTTATGGTCAGAGCATTCAGTTCAGTCAATCAGTTCAGCTTAAGGTGTGACGTGAGTAGGGATGATGTTTGTCATAATATGAGTCTTCACACCCCAGAACCCCTTCTCCCACAAAATATGTTTTGTTTGAATTGTGTTTTTATAAATACGGTTTTATATCAACAGCTTGGGTCATTAAAGCAAATTTATAGACAATATAAATTTAAGTTAATGAGACAACGCGTTAACTAGTATGTTAAGCAAGATATCAGATAAGTTTCTGTCTCAAAGGCAGTGATTCCTTCCGTCCTGGCCTCAAGGAATGCATTGTTTAGTTTTACTTATTGACAGATAGTTCAAAGATCATTTTCATCATTGGGCATGCTTTCACGTGAGCAGCCCTGGATATTGCATGCTAACGCTTCCTACTAACAAATTGACCAATCATAACGCGCAATATAATACAAGTTAATTAGCGCATAACTTGCAGGATGCTAACAAGATCATATCATTTATACTGAGCGCTTCGCTTACTCAAGTTATTGAAATAATTTCCACCCACCCACCTCCTTGGCTATTCAGCCTGACGTTTGCTCTAAGTTAGAGTTACCTTGAATATGTTCAAAATTGCAAATTCATCGATATAATATTGGTAGTTAATATATCAGTGGAAATAATAGCTATTATATAAAAATGGAAGCAGCTATCATCAACTGTCTTCAACACCATATACTGGATCAAGGACTCGAGAAAGGACATTTTGGAAAGAGACACAAACAATGTTGCTGCTAGATAATGCCTTTACTTTAGTATGTATATAGTTAAAAACTAACGTTTTCGGTCGCAGACTATTTTGTTATTTTGGTTAATAAATTTGTGGTTCGGGTTGAAGTCTCCCAAAATGTCAACTTCAGGCCCATAGACTCAATATACGTCACACATATACCATATAATTAAGGACTGTCCATATAGGGGTTTATCGCCCCTTGGTCAGGTTAAGGACTGCCCGTATGGGTCTAGCACTCTGGGTCAGGTTAAGGACTGTCCATAGGGGTTTCATTCCCCTTGGTCAGGTTAAGGACTGTCCAAGTGTTTCTTGGTTCAGGGTCGTCAGGGAATAGCTACCCCTGGCAAGGCTCTGCTTTATGGTCAGAGCATTCAGTTCAGTCAATCAGTTCAGCTTAAGGTGTGACGTGAGTAGGGATGATGTTTGTCATAATATGAGTCTTCACACCCCAGAACCCCTTCTCCCACAAAATATGTTTTGTTTGAATTGTGTTTTTATAAATACGGTTTTATATCAACAGCTTGGGTCATTAATGCATAATTAGCAGTTGACCTGGGGTGGTGCTTGGTCATTTTCTTGTCCCCGAGCCGGCGCGAAGCGCCGTGCGAGGATACTAATTCCGCTCGGATATTTACACCCGGGTATGTGAAAAACATTGTGGAATGCAAAGTCGTCCGCCATTTTTTTTTGTCATGGACGTTTGACGGCTTTTTATGTTATGCGCATGCGCGAGTACCGAGAGAAAAAAATTCAAAATGGCTATTCGAGAGCTGCTGAGTTTGAAACAAAAATCTTTTTTTGAGCCTGATTTAAAATATTTAATGAAAAAAATATATAATTAATTTCAAGAAGGATGTATTATTGACATTTTTCAAGGTAAATGATAACAAATATACTTTTTTTCTCCCCGAAGCAGCGTTTTTCGCTGTTGAAATATACATGTAAACATTTTCCGCACGGCTCAAGTGATTATATACTTATAGTTTGTCAATTATTCGTTTTATCCTCATTTATATTGTTATTTGCAGTAAAAATATAGCTCAGATATATTTTTAAAGCCATTCTATTTTGTGTATGAGCCATTCCAAAGTATTTTTCCACGAATTTGTTTGTTTTTGTTTTTCTTCGATATATTTTTGACACTCGTTGTGAGTATTATTTTTGCCGGCATGTTTATAACCGGCCATTCAGTAAAGCGCTGCATGAATTTTGTACTATATAATTATTAACCTTTTAAACTGGCCTCATAACTTTCTGTCTGTGTTTTTCTCTTTGAAATTTCTACTAATTTGCCTTCGGCTTGCAGTGACTATTCTCTATTGGCTTGTATAAATTACCTCGCCTTCGGCGATCCTGCATGAATGTATTTCTAGTAAAATATTATACTTAGACAAAATTTTCCTTCCAATAACCACCCCTAAAAGCAACCCTTCTAAACACTATAAGCACTTCAGAAAGGCTGTCGCTTTTGCTTTTCGGAAGTTAGAGCTATGTCGGCACTGCCGTTCCAGGGGGGTCATTTTCAGGACTTTCGTCCCGGATTCAAGTTTTGGCACATATGCCATGTTGACCGCCATGATCATTTTACCCTAAAACAGTTGAGATCTCCCGTGCTAAATGAAACGCATACAAACTGCTATACAGGTCCTAGACTACAATCGAAAAATTGAAAGCATTAGTCCCACTTGGGAGTGAAAAACCTCCCCTCGTTCATTAAGAATGAGATTCAAAAACAAAAGGTTCAAAATAATTTGAAAGTCTCGCGCAATCTTCACGAAAACTCCTCGTGGGCAACATCACGGGGGGGGCGTCATTTTCACGAATACGTTTGTTCGCGAACACAGAACCCAAGTAAAGTTCGTGTCTTTTGAGAAGATTATTTTTTGCGAGAGAGGTGTTTCAATATAAAGGCGAAGACGAAGCTGAAATAAAGTCTGAGGGCTGAAACGTACAGGCGTCTACACAGAATAGCCTTACAAGGATGGTGCAAAAAGATTGCGTAAATCTCTGGTTTCTTTTTTATAGCTAAAGGAAACCAGGAAAATACAAAATTACACGAATATTTGCTTATTTTGTCATAAAACATATAAACAGTTAAACACACGAACTTTACTTGAGTTTTTGTGGTCGCCAACAAACGTATTCGTGAAAATGTCACCCCCCCTGTAATGTTGCCCACGAGGAGTTTTCGTGAAGATTGCGCGAGAATTTCAAATTATTTTGAACCTTTTGTTTTTGATTTTCATTCTTGATGGTTTTTCACTCCGAAGTGGGACTAATGCTTTCAATTTTTCGATTGGGACTATTCTACAATCAATTATTTTTGGATACTTGTAACATAAATACAAATGTAGACGAAGAAGTGGCATTTATCGGGCAGAGAAGCGGCGAGACATTGCAATGGCAAAATAATTGAGGAAATGTCGAAGGACACAAAATCAAAGATAAAATACGTAGCACTGCTCCAAAACCCGACGAAACTTGGTTGAATTATTCTTTAGTCAACTAGCATTGTGTTAAAGTACAACATTTGGATGATATGGCTGAAATCGTGTTCTGGCGGGGGGTAAGTGAAATGAAATGTGTTATATCTCATGCCAGGTGAATGAGTAATTTGTATAGGTAATCGCATGGGGCCGAGTAAAATTAAGGTTTAATTTCACGCGTGTTTTCAAAGTTTCACAATTTGTGAAATATTGTTTAATTTCAAAGTTTCACAATTCGTAAATATTATTTGCTACGCACCTGTACTTTCAGCTTGGTTTGGCTACGCAGGTGAACAAGTGCATGAGATAGCCAATTTTATAAATATCAACCAAAGACAACGCCGGAAAAACACAAAAAAGTCTGAAACAGTATATATTTAATATTAAAAAGAACTTTATTTAATCAACCAACAACTTATTACAACAAATTTGCAGATATTAGCTACGCACGTAAACAACAGGAGCAAGGAAGCCAGTTTGAAGTGTCAATTAAATTGACATGAAACATAAACTTTACAAATCTCAACATATAATATTAACTTTTTAAAATAAGCATTGTCAAAACTCTGTCATCAGTTAATCAGAATCTGAATCAGAGTGAAGAATAAATCTTTTAGAAGAAGCAAGAGGCCTTTTTTTCATTGAATATTAATACTTCCCGCGCTTGCGTTTCAGCCAATCAGGTACAAGTAATTTTGCCCTGAATTAACAAGAAATGCCTGGCTCATTAGCCTATCAAATTTGAGTAATTGTTCGCTCTATATGATTAGGTGCATAAGTAGCAGTTGACCTGGGATGGTGGATAGTCATTTTCTTGTAAAATATGATACCTAGACAAATTTCACCCTCCAGTGACCACCCCTAAAAGCAACCATTCTAAACACTATAAGCAATTCAGAAAGGCTGTAGAATTGGCGGTTCAGGATTTAGGGCTATGTCGACAGTGCCGTTTCTGGGCGTGGTCATTTTCAGGACTTTCGCACCGGATTCGGGTTTTGGAACATGTTGACCGCCATGGTATTGTTGACCGCCATGGTCATTTTACCCTAAAACAGTTGAGATAATCTGTCCTAAATGAAATGCATACAAACTCCTTTACAGGTCCTAGACTATTGGGGGAGGTCTTACTTTATTTTCTAAGGACACACCCAGTGCAGAAAGCAAACAAACTTAGTAGAAGCAAACAAAGTGTTTATTTTGACACGTGGTTTGTATTGGCTAATTTACATTGAAGGCAAAAGGTGTGTATTGTTTATACAAATTTTTGTCAAATTGATGTTTGAATAAACATTTGTTTAATTCAGAATTTACTGGTTTCTTTGAGCAAACAATGATGCGAATGAGCAACTAAAGTCATCTGTTCAGAGTTGGTTGTGTGGTGCAAGGTTGTGTCAGATGGTAAAGATGGTAAAGATGGTGAAACACATTTAGAAGGTCGATCAGGGGGCAATAGAGTGTAAGGTTGTGTAAGATGGGGGAAGGTGTTCAGCAGGTCGGTAGATCACGCACCCCACTTCCCGGCTGCCTACCTCCCAGCTGCTCCACTTCCTAGCTGCCCTCTTCCCAGCTGTTCCACCTCCTAACTGCTCAACTCCGCAGGTGCCCCGTTTCCTTGCTGCCACAGTTTCTGGCAGCCTCACTCCTTAGCTATCTGACTTCTAGGCTAATGGCTAACCTGCTCTACTCCCTGATTCCCCTTTTCCAAGAAGATTGCATGTTTCCAATTTTATAATAGCTTTACTGAAAACGCCTTTCGGCAGAACTACCTTTGCGACAGTAACTTCTAGTATCATAATGATTCGCTTATATCCTAAACAATACACTCAGGAATTGTAAAAATTCAAGTAAAATTGACTTTGCATTTGTAAAAATATAGTAGTTTGATTTCACAAACACTATATCCATTAATAGATTTGGAAATGTTTTTATGTTGTTATTGCTGTAATTGTACAGCACGTGCAATACACGCGCCCAGCATGTAGTTATAACTCAATGCGATTGATTCTCTAAATTTTGCACACATTGTAAAAATAGAATAAACGCTTTTTTGATATGTTTTGACAGAATATAATAACCTTCAGCGTGGCCAATCATATTCGTTTCTGATTTGGACTTGACCAGAGCCTCTCGCCGCGCTCCGTTGAAGGGCTCTGGGTACGACAATGGGCTGAGCTAAATATGGTATGGGCCGTGCAGTCTCATATCTTTCTACGCAAAAATACCCCCAAAGTATTAGTTGACAAGCGTGTCATTCAAATTCTTTTAAAATTGAGGTAAAAATTGAGGTTTAAAACAAAATGAAGTAATATCATTATGTTTCGCGCACGAATACATTTCTCTTTGATCTTGACCCCAATCCCCAACCCTAACTCTATTGTGCACGTAACATAACGATATAACCCAGAATGCCAAATAATAGTATCACATACTATTGACAATTTAAATAGCTAGTACTTTTTACCTTTCCCGTTTTGTGGTTTGGAGATTTAAACACTTATGGCATTTAAAGTTTGTTGTGCTATTATTCTTTGACATTCTTCTATTATATTTGAATCTATACCTTGTTTTTAATGTAATATGATTGTTAAAACATCGTCTAGCTAGATATACTTTCTTCTTTTGTTCAATTTTTTCAAGACTCTACCAGCTATTCATGAAAATTAATACAAGTTTACATTTACATGCAACATTAAGATAAAAAAATTTAAGAGGTTAAAAATGCATTCTTAAAATTTTAATAGCATCTTGTAAACTCAGATATGAGCGGTTGCATTTTACCTTGCATGCAAGAATCACAGTTTATAGTGGCAAATTCTTTTTTTAATAGTCTTGCAATTAATGTCCCAATATTTTATGATTGGTTGTTTTTGTGAAAAATAACGCGAACCCACTAATGTTGGTCCAGATTTACGGATTCAATCAAAACTATGCGATCTAGACGTGTTTACTTAGGACAAATTAGCATTTTACAATGTGATTTGTACGAGTTTTGAGCGCTGTATTGAAATTTAACAGAACTCAACTAAATCATAAAAATGTATGTATGGGTTTTCCAGCTTCCAGATCATATCAGATGCTGAAAAATTGCGAATTCTCTGACGGTTCCTCTGACGCGACAAGTACTTTAGGTAAGCATAAATTATATATATTAAGCCAGGTAACTTAGCTTATAACTGAATAACTGACCATGGATAAATTGTACATGCATGACGACGAGTACTGAATCGAATGAGGCGAGATACTAATGAAAACTTAGTGAAATGGACAATATCCTGTGCCGTTCCCGGTCGTACTTATTGGAAATTTCATTTTAAACGAACTGCTATCAGTATCTGAGTTTTGCAAGGACGGGAGGATTAAGAGATATGTTTGGTTTAAATGCCGTGCGGATAACAGTGACGTGTTGGAGAACAAATCATGCAAAATCAAAATTTCTAACCCTAATATATCGTATATATTTCAAATAGGCAATTCTATTCCAGTTATGCTACAACCTACTAACCTAGTCTGCCTTGGCGAAGAGAAAGTTTTTCTCTTCGCCTACATTTTTGCTGTTCCCATGCATCGACTCGCAAACCAACATAGCCAAGAAATATACAAATTGGAGTTATAATAAAAAATAATTAATATATATATTAATCTTGAGTGCGTAATCAAATGGCGTGGCGGATTTGTGACGGGATAAGATTTGAATTTAACAAGCAATTTGGACCGCAAGATTTAATCTAAACACCTACGAATACATTCATTTGTTTGCAAATATTTTGAGATATTTTCGTACAATTAAGCAAATCTTGTCGGAGGTTAACAATTGAAGGTCCACTTAACTAGGGAATAATCACATCTATTATGACAACTCAACCGCGTTCGCTAATATATACAGCACATGAATGAAGGTGTTGTTTGGGCGAGTGGATACATATATCATAGAACACGGATGCATGCTGGCGAATAAATTGGTATGTATTCTTCAATATTCCTAGGAAATATTGAAGAATATGCATGAATGGTATTTGGTGAAAAAATAATATGCATGTTGATGCATACGGTCACGATTTCCTTTGTGTTTTCTTCACGAGTTAATAATGGAGTTCCAATTAATAGATATAAATTATTCGGAGTATGGGATTAACAAATACTATCATTTTCCTTTCTTGTGCTATTTTAGAGGCAGCTCTTCTAGCAAGGTCTACATATAAAGACAAAACTCTTGCAGTCTCCCAATCGAAAATGAGAATATATCTTCAAGATCACATCAATCTGAAAGATACATTTGAAGCAGGTAAATATACAGGGTGTTTAAAACGCAATCCTCAATTCGAATGTGAATGTTGAAAACAATATAGCAGTAAAGCCTTTATTTTTGCATTTATTTAAAAGCTCAGCCATTCAGCTTTCCAACGATGGTTTACTTTTTAAATTTGATCGATTGGTTCGCAAAAAAATATTACTTTAAACAACTGAGATTGGAAAATTGAAAAATCGAGATGCAATAATCCCCGAGTCGGCGCGAAGCGCCGTGCGAGGGTACTAATTCCGATCGGATATTTACGTCCGGGTATATGAAAACATTGTGGAATGCAAAGTCGTCCGCCATTTTTTTTTGTCATAGACAGGACAGGACTGGACCTTTTCGTAAGTTATGCGCATGCGCAAGTTCAAGCCGAGAGAAAACGGGTAACTAGCAACATCATGATTGGCTAAGACAACGATTTTGTTTTTATATTTATACTTCAGTAAAATAACTACCATCTTGGCATTTTATTTTTGGCATTGATATGAAAACTTTTTTCAAGTCGGGACATATTTTAAAATTCAGCCAAATATTAAGTCTTCAAAACAAGATAAATGAAAATTTTTTAGAGGACTTTCACTTACTAAAGTCAATAAGAAAATAAATCAGTCGACAGGCCGAGAAAGGAGAGGATATATAGTTCATCTGTAAAATAATGAAATTATTACAGATGAAACAGCCTGCGGTTGCAGACCAGTTTTCAGGTAAGCGGAAAAAAAAAATATATATATATATTACTAATTTGAATTGGTCTGAAACTTGATCTGTTTACATGCAGTGTAATAATTATCAAGAATATGTGATACATTACCAGAAATTTTGGTCATACAATAATATATTCTAATGCGAATGATTATAGTGTTGCTCATTATTCATGTCATTGTGTTCTTTAGAATACGTTCAAATATTGCATGCATGCATATGTAAATAAACCTGTAAACGACCACAAAGATTGTAAAATCAAACAAGTTTAAACGCTTTTGGAAGTACAACGTTAAAGACAAATAAGGATTTTTATGACCTCAACAATTAGGTTGATTATAGTAGAATGCATCGCGAGTCTGACACTTCGCGTCTCCCGTAATGATGTAGCCTAAATTGACCAATTTATATAGCCCCTGCAAGAAGATTAATATGGCTAACACTATGAATAGTGCCGCTTTTAGAACAAAATATGGCAAGCTAGGAAAGTACTTTGTCGTCGTAATAAACAATAATTTTTTAGTTATAACTATTGCTCAGTCTATGCTGAAGTCAGATAGAGTCTGGCAAAGAAGAAATATATCATCGCTCGAAAAAATTTGAGTTAATATGTGCTCTCCTTATTATTTTCTATTAGAAATCGCCATTTTAATGGTCTTTAATTATGTATGAGTGCCGCCATCTTGTCCCAAATTTCTGGTAACGAGCTGACCCTTGAACTCTAATAAATGGAGCTCGTTATTGCGCGTTTATGTCTAAATTATATTCAACACTGATTTCTAGTTTCTCTTTAGTTTCCCACAAATACAAATAAATACCCACGTATGGTTCGCTCAAACTATTGTAGAGTATAGATGTTTGAGAGCGATGCGCTTTACGATCGTCAAGTCTTGATGGCGCAATGTTTGTTGTTGGAAATATAATACCCTCATGTAGACTGAAGTATGTCGAATATTTTACATAGTGCGTGACGAACATCAGAATGATTTGTACGTTTCTCGTTCATATTGCATTTATCGTATCGTTCCCTTGATGCGTTATTGATCTGGTTAAAACACAAGTACGTAACTCAAAATGTGCAAGTATTCTATAAAGATGCACACAAGATTGTCAAGAAAATTGCATGCGTTTTGTGTGGATGACTTGGATGACGGGGGCAGTGCAAGTTGTGACATCCCCAAAAACCAGGATGACGAAAAATACAGACAGTGGCATATTAAACCTATGGCTTGGCTCTGCCAGCCGTAGTAACTATATACACCTCGTCCCAATGGGAATAGTTGTCCCTAGAGTTATGCTATTGTTGTTTACGAAATTGCCTATTCTTCATGAGCAACTGTGGCAACACCATGAGCAGATACATGTACGCTTAGCGTACCTATTTTTTATATATATATATATGTATACAATAAAGGTTTGAATGTTGTTGTCGCTGCTCTGAGTTTCACGCTATTGCGATGATCAGGCAACTGACAGATATAATTCACTAATCAATAATAAATACTACGGCTGTATGTCTAATTAGGTGTTAAGTTGCATGTCGGCAGTTTGTGAATAATTCTGGTCGTTTATTTAGATAGTGTTTATGTTTTTTCCGCGCCTTCATGATGAGTAATTTTTCTTGAAGGCACAGGTTGCATCTTCTTGCACCAGGTTTATACGCCGCTACTTGCTTAATTACAGACCACTTGATGTTAAACTGTCTGTTTTCCATTTTCAGTTTCCAAACATGTTTGGATAGCTCAGTGCATTAGCATACTTCGCGTTACGGAAAGACTTGAGATGGTTGCGGTATCTTACTTTAAAATTATTCGCTGTAATCCCGATATAACTTTTTTTTTCATTGGGATTTTCCGTAGTGACGTCCGCTCGGTATACAACGCTATTTTTCATGCACTTTCCAGCAGTGTGAATCACAGGCAGCCCAAGCTCACATTGTTGCTATATTAATATATTTTTTTATTAATAATTTTTTATTATTGCTGTTTGTATGTTATGATATATTATGTGTATGTGTCATGTCTGTTATGCTATTTGCCAGAAATGGTATGATGGAATTAAATATATATTTATTGTTGATGGTTAGGGTACTTCATATTAGCAAATTATAGTAGACTTGATAGTCAAATATATATTGTCAAAAAATTGCTAAAATATTGTGTCAAATGAAGAAATAAAGTTACTTACTTCTACTACAATTCGGTCACGATTTCCTTTGTGTTTTCTTCACGAGTTAATAATGGAGTTCCAATTAATAGATATAAATTATTCGGAGTATGGGATTTACAAATACTATCATTTCCTTTCTTGTGCTATTTTAGAGGAAGCTCTTCTAGCAAGGTCTGCATATAAAGACAAACCTCATGCAGTCTCCCAATCGAAAATGAGAATATATCTTCAAGATCACATCAATCTGAAAGATACATTTGAAGCAGGTAAATATACAGGGTGTTTAAAACGCAATCCTCAATTCGAATGTGAATGTTGAAAACAATATAGCAGTAAAGCCTTTATTTTTGCATTTATTTAAAAGCTCAGCCATTCAGCTTTCCAACGATGGTTTACTTTTTAAATTTGATCGATTGGTTCGCAAAAAAATATTCCTTTAAACAACTGAGATTGGAAAATTGAAAAATCGAGATGCAATAATCCCCGAGTCGGCGCGAAGCGCCGTGCGAGGGTACTAATTCCGATCGGATATTTACGTCCGGGTATGTGAAAACATTGTGGAATGCAAAGTCGTCCGCCATTTTTTTTTGTCATAGACAGGACAGGACTGGACCTTTTCGTAAGTTATGCGCATGCGCAAGTTCAAGCCGAGAGAAAACGGGTAACTAGCAACATCATGATTGGCTAAGACAACGATTTTGTTTTTATATTTATACTTCAGTAAAATAACTGCCATCTTGGCATTTTATTTTTGGCATTGATATGAAAACTTTTTTCAAGTCGGGACATATTTTAAAATTCAGACAAATATTAAGTCTTCAAAACAAGATATATGAAAAATTTTTAGAGGACTTTCACTTACTAAAGTCAATAAGAAAATAAATCAGTCGAAAGGCCGAGAAAGGAGAGAATATATAGTTCATCTGTAAAAGAATGAAATTATTACAGATGAAACAGCCTGCGGTTGCAGACCAGTTTTGAGGTAAGCGGAAAAAAAATAAAAAATATATATATATATTACTAATTTGAATTGGTCTGAAACTTGACCTGTTTACATGCAGTGTAATAATTATCAAGAATATGTGATACATTACCAGAAATTTTGGTCATACAATAATATATTCTAAAGCGAATGATTATAGTGTTGCTCATTATTCATGTCATTACCCTTGAACTCTAATAAATAGAGCTCGTTATTGCGCGTTTATGTCTGAATTATATTCAACACTGATTTCTAGTTTCTCTTTAGTTTCCCACAAATACAAATAAATACCCACGTATGGTTCGCTCAAACTATTGTAGAGTATGGATGTTTGAGAGCGATGCGCTTTACGATCGTCAAGTCTTGAAGGCGCAATGTTTGTTGTTGGAAATATAATACCCTCATGTAGACTGAAGTATGTCGAATATTTTACATAGTGCGTGACGAACATCAGCATGATTTGTACGTTTCTCGTTCGTATTGCATTTATCGTATCGTTCCCTTGATGCGTTATTGATCTGGTTAAAACACAAGTACGTAACTCAAAATGTGCAAGTATTCTATAAAGATGCACACAAGATTGTCAAGAAAATTGCATGCGTTTTGTGCGGATGACTTGGATGACGGGGGCAGTGCAAGTTGTGACATCCCCAAAAACCAGGATGACGAAAAATACAGACAGTGGCATATTAAACCTATGGCTTGGCTCTGCCAGCCGTAGTAACTATATACACCTCGTCCCAATGGGAATAGTTGTCCCTAGAGTCATGCTATTGTTGTTTACGAAATTGGCTATTCTTCATGAGCAACTGTGGCAACACCATCAGCAGATACATGTTCGCTTAGCGTACCTATTTTATATATATATATATATATGTATACAATAAAGGTTTGAATGTTGTTGTCGCTGCTCTGAGTTTCACGCTATTGCGATGATCAGGCAACTGACAGATATAATTCACTATTCAATAATAAATACTACGGCTGTATGTCTAATTAGGTATTAAGTTGCATGTCGGCAGTTTGTGAAAATTCTGGTCGTTTATTTAGATAGTGTTTATGTTTTTTCCGCGCCTTCATGATGAGTAATTTTTCTTGAAGGCACAGGTTGCATCTTCTTGCACCGGGTTTATACGCCGCTACTTGCTTAATTACACACCACTTGATGTTAAACTGTCTGTTTTCCATTTTCAGTTTCCAAACATGTTTGGATAGCTCAGTGTCATTAGCATACTTCGCGTTACGGAAAGACTTGAGATGGTTGCGGTATCTTACTTTAAAATTATTCGCTGTAATCCCGATATAACTTTTTTTTCATTGGGGTTTTCCGTAGTGACGTCCGCTCGGTATACAACGCTATTTTTCATGCACTTTCCAGCAGTGTGAATCACAGGCAGCCCAAGCTCACATTGTTGCTATATTAATTTTTTTTTGTTAATAATTCTTTATTATTGCTGTTTGTATGTTATGGTATATTATGTGTATGTGTTATGTCTGTTATGCTATTTGCCAGAAATGGTATGATGGAATTAAATATATATTTATTATTGATGGTTAGGGTACTTCATATTAGCAAATTATAGTAGACTTAATAGTCAAATATATATTGTCAAAAAATTGCTAAAATATTGTGTCAAATGAAGAAATAAAGTTACTTACTTCTACTACAAGTTGCAATCGACTTTTCGGTGTTGGCTTGGTGTGATTTTAAATCCACTTTGAGGGGAAAGTCACTCATGGTATTATATGTAATATTAAGGAGAAGGCAGGTAAATACAGCTCCAACGAACTCGCATCGGCTTCACAAATCCTTCTCGCGTCGCATAATAATGCATCGAATCGCCAAAAAAACAACAGATCCATAAAGCCCATTACATTTCACATCAAATTCATCGTCTTCAGCAAACACAAGGGATTTTTTGTCGGTGAAAATCCATAATTTGTTCGATTTTCTGACAATCTCAGGCACCGTGGCTGTCGATACCCAGGGATATTCAGTTGAGAGCTCGCGAGTTCGAATTACACTCTCTATTGTTATTGGTTGATTCGAACGCGTTCACGCGACAACAATGTAATGTAGCAACAATGTGAGCTTGGGCTGCCTGTGTGTGAATTAATTTGATTTCTGGCAATTGCACGTGGAAGTATCATTGTTTGTTATGTCGTTTTTTTCATTGTTTCGAGTTAGGATGCGTTTGTTATGTTTGCGGATAACGTTTTTTATGTTAGTTACACAGCTGTAGCTCACGGGCACAGTGTGGAGGCTAAAAAGTTTGTGCAATTTGTTTGAGGGTGGGAATTGTTTGTAAATTAGTTTTAAAAAATTCCGTGCTACGTTCGTTCTGACGTTTTTGCTATTTGGCGGGTTGTTCCATATTATGTTCGCTGTCTGTTTCGTCTTTTAGAGTTAGAGTTGTCTTGAGTTTGTGTGTACGTTAAGTCTGTGTCAAAGTTACTTTGCTTTAGAGCGTCGACGTTGCAAAGTGGAGTTTGACTAATAGTCGAGGGTCGAGAGTCGAGGGTAATAGGTCGAGGGCGAGGGTAATAGGTCGAGGGCGAGGGTAATAGGTCGAGGGCGAGGGTAGAATGTCGAGGATTGAAAACCATATGTCGAGGGTCGAAAAATGCATGTCGAGGGTCGAAAATAATATGTCGAGGGTCGAAAATAAAAAATATGGCGAGAGAAGTTCAAGAAATTGAAGAAATCTCTACATCTTGTTATGAAAGAGGGGGTAAAATTTCTATATCTTTCTAGATCTTTATGAAAGAGGGGCAAATTTTAGATACTTTTCTTTAGTACACTTTATAGCCAAGTTGAAGCGAAAAAAATACAATGAAAAATAGGCCCTTCGCATTGAAAATGGGTAGTTTTCATTCTCAGAAGAACGAAAAAAAATCTTTCTGCGATAAAGTAACTTTTGGCTGAGACAGAGCGTTTTAAGTGAGAAGCGGCAAGCCTGTTTACCGTCTGTGTCAACATGTCGCTGTTTGAAGACCTAACTTATGCGAGCTCTCCTGAGGAAAGTAAAAGCGCTACAGACAAGCTGATTGTTTTAGATAAAGTGCAAATTATCAGTGAAGAATGAAAAAAAATATTTTACGGATATGTTCATTTTTCGCTGAGATAGAGCGCTTTTAGTAGACTGACTTGTTGACTGACTTGTGGACAGTGTCAATATGTGACTGTTCGAGGACTCACCTTGTGCACGTTGTCCAGGCAAAGTTTAAAGCGATATAAGCTTAAAAATAGCTTCAAATGATGTGAGCTTTAATGACGAAGAATGAAAAAAAATCTTTCTGCGATAAAGTAACTTTTGGCTGAGACAGAGCGTTTTAAGTGAGAAGCGGCAAGCCTGTTTACCGTCTGTGTCAACATGTCGCTGTTTGAAGACCTAACTTATGCGAGCTCTCCTGAGGAAAGTAAAAGCGCTACAGACAAGCCGATTGTTTTAAATAATGTGCAAATTATCAGTGAAGAGTGAAAAAAAATATTATAGCATAACATTTATTCGTTACGACTATACAGCGATTTTGGCGGGAACTAACCGGACCTGGCTCCAGATTTAATTGACCGCACGCCGTTTGGCGACTTGACTTATGCAAGTTGTTTAGAGAAATCTAGAAGCAGTAGAGACTCGGCGATTGTGTTATATCATACTTCTTTTCTTGACAAAGAATGAAAACAAATATTGTTAGAATAGGTGAAGCCTTTGTGGAGTTACAGCCATTTGAACATGAACGCCATGCCTCTGGCTCTAGATTCAATTTGAATATAGAGCTGCGAATCTGAAACTGGAGCTGAGCAGCCTATGGTTATAATAGGTCGAGGGCGAGGGTAGAATGTCGAGGGTCGAAAAATGCATGTCGAGGGTCGAAAATAGAAAAATATGGCGAGAGAAGTTCAAGAAATTGAAGAAATCTCTATATCTTTTTTATGAAAGAGGGGGCAAATTTTTTATATCTTTCTAGATACTTTTCTTTAGTACATATACGTATAACAAATTAACAATACTGATGCGAGATTTTCGCGCAGTTTCAATTTGGACACTGGACATGGACAATGCGAAATAAATATTATACATGCATGTCCTATAGACTAAATTCTAATTAGATTCCTAACTATCAATATTTTGTGTCACCGTGGCAAACATTCACACACGGATTATCTTTCGCGCATGTTACGGCAGTAAATGTTTTTCGCACGGTCTGCGTGTATTCTAATACTGCGCGACGTTTTAAATACAAGTAACTATATTTTAGCTAATTTATCTATCTGCATTCTATAGAGGGCTGGGTAATATAAACCCAGTTCAAACCTTTATCCAGACATTTTGCCGACAACTATGTGTGATAATCAATACAATAAAATCGAAGCAAAATGATATACCCGTAAAGACCCAGACACACCGGACGCGATTCGGCAACGCGACGCGATTTTTCAGTTTTTAAAAGTAAATAAAACCGTCTATGGAAGGAAATTTTAAAAGATATGCAGGCCAAATAACTCAAACTGTTATAGCGCTTCTGAATATTTGAAAAACATAAAACAGGATCAAAGTTATATGTCAGTCAAAATCGAAAAATCGCGCCGCGTTGCCGAATCGCGTTCGGTGTGTCTGGGTCTTAACACTGAAGTGTCGCGTCCGCGCCCGTTGAGTATATGTGCTACGCAAGTGAAGTCTGAACAAAAGGAAATATTAATGTTCTATTATATATGTTCTAAACCATACCCTGCATACCAAATTTTGATCGCTGCATGCATCAGCGGAAGTCGCTACTTTGTCATTGACATGGCATTAATGCATTATGAAACAAAACAGACTCCGAACAGAAGCGTCATGTGCTCGCAATATTTGAGTTAACAACGAGAAACACGATAAACGGCGGTAATATCTATTAAGTATTCAAATTTTGAAATTAATGATAGCTCAAATCTATAAGATGGCTAGCACTGGGAACAGATTATGACACTTACGTCCTAGTGACAGATGTGACGTTGTTAGGCTAAATGCGCGTCAACCTATTCCACAATTATAAAAACTCGCATACTTTGAGACTATCGGATCTGTGAAGCCAAGTTGAAGCGAAAAAATACAATGAAAAATAGGCCCTTGGCATTGTAAATAGGTAGTTTTCATTCTCAGCCAGAAAATTCGAGAAGTTCCTCATTAATCATTGAGATACAATATCTTGACAGAATGAACCAAAAAATTGTACAATATAAGTATATATTTAATATTTATAATTATATCTAAAATAAGAGGGTTTAACTAATGAATTATTTACATAATACTGGTACCGATCGCTAACAACGTATAAAGAAAATACACTTACACTTACATCATAACGATTACTTTCCAAGTACTCGAACACCATATTATGCACGGTCATAGGCGACAACCCCAACTGAAAACAAGCCGCCGAATAAAAACATAGCCCATCGCCGGGAGGATCATACGAAATTCTAAGACCAGCCTCTTCTATTCTGCTTTGAAGTACTTCCATTTTTGCTAGTTTTAATAACTACAAGGATGCGGCAACTGAATATTTTTAAAGAAACTTTGTGCGTACTCAATGTATACTGCGTCAGCCAGAACTCGATCGCAAGTAAGGGGCTCGAATTAAAAAATTTCGCAAGTTTTAATCCAGGACTAAATATGCAAATCCCGACATCCGGCGCGACACTTCAGTGTTACGGGTATATCATTTTGCTGCGATTTTGTGGAGTCTATGTAATAGTCGAGGGTCGAGAGGTCGAGGGTCAAAGTCGAGGGTCGAGGGTAAAAAGTCGAGGGTAAGTCGAGGGTAAGTCGAGGGTCCCGAAAATCCCGCTTTTCACATTTTAAACGTATTTTAAATATTTTGCCACATTTTATTATGACTATAACGGTACGCCGGAATTAAGCTCTGCGTCTAAATCGACTGTCGCTCCCACGCCGTACCTATAATCGTATTAGGTTCGGCGCATGAGAAGTTCCGTTCGGAGTCTGTAATACAATAACATGACACTTCCGCCAGGTGCCTTGTAATAAAACGCTACTCTTAGTTTGTCGCACGGGCGTAGAAATAGTGTGTTTATGTTTACCTAGCATTTTCTTCCAATTTCGAATCTCTAATATTTTGATACAAATTCCACAATTGGCTCATGTTCATGATTTATGGTGGCGATAACTGGCCGAGAAAGGTAAGAAATACTATGGTGTCGATCAGAGCCGGTCTGTATATACCGTACGTCTTGTTTAATAAATATTAACGCCTATATACTCTCCTATAGGCGTGCGTGTCAGTCATATTTATCAAACAAGAATTAATTGTGTGGTTTAGAGCACACCCACGAACGAATTTTTCAAAAACCTATGCTAAAAATCGCATAGTTAAATTTATTTTTCATAATTAATACTGACAAAAGATTGTGCCTCATTGACGCTGTAATTCTTGTAATTGTTGATCGAAATACGCCTGATATAACATTGAGAGTAAAACTTTTATAGGTCAAATATAACAGTGGGAATTAGAGTGCAGAAAACCAGTACAGGGTGTATAAAAAAAAAGAAGACATTTAGAAATTATCCTATTGTGATAATTTGAATGCCTAAAGCACTATGCTAAACCTACGAATGCCGGACACAAAGAGTACATTCGTTTCGACATTTTAAATAAATTGATGTAATGACTAATGTCCTATGACTATCGAAATTAATACTGTCGGAGTAAACCCTTATTCAGAAACTTCTGAAAGAGCAAAGCCTAAGATCGCGAAGTGTTTGGTGTAAAGTATTAGCTGGCACCTGGCGGAAGTGTCATGTTATTGTATTACAGACTCCGAACTTCTCATGCGCCGAACCTAATACGATTATAGGTACGGCATGGAAGCGACAGTTGATTTAGACGCAGAACTTAATTCCGGCGTACCGTTATAGTCATAATAAAATGTGGCAAAATATTTAAAATACGTTTAAAATGTGAAAAGCGGGATTTTCGGGACCCTCGACTTACCCTCGACTTTTTACCCTCGACACTCGACTTTGACCCTCGACTTCTCGACCCACGACTATTACATAGACTCGATTTTGTGGTATTGATTATCACACATACTTGTCGGCAAAATGTCTGGATAAAGGTTTGAACTGGGTTTATATTACCCAGCCCTCTATAGATGCAGATAGATAAATTAGCTAAAATATGGTTACTTGTATTTAAAACGTCGCGCAGTATTAGAATTCACGCAGACCGTGCGAAGAACGTTTACTGCCGTAACATGCGCGAAAGATAATCCGTGTGTGAATGTTTGCCACGGTGACACAAAATATTGATAGTTAGGAATCTAATTAGAATTTATTCTATAGGACATGCATGTATAATATTTATTTCGCATTGTCCATGTCCATTGTCCAAATTGAAACTGCGCGAAAATCTCGCATCTAAAAAGATATAGAAATTTTGCCCCCTCTTTCATAAAAAAGATAGAGAGATTTCTTCAATTTCTTGAACTTCTCTCGCCATATTTTTCTATTTTCGACCCTCGACATGCATTTTTCGACCCTCGACATTCTACCCTCGCCCTCGACCTATTACCCTCGCCCTCGACCTATTACCCTCGACCCTCGACCCTCGACTATTAGTCAAACTCCATTTTGCTTCGATTTTGTTGTATTTATTGATTATCACACATACTTGTCGGCAAAATGTCTGGATAAAGGTGTGAACTGGGTTTATATTACCCAGCCCTCTATAGAATGCAGATAGATAAATTCGCTAAAATATAGTTACTTGAAACGTCGCGCAGTATTATAATTCACGTAGACCGTGCGAAAACGTTCACTGCAGTAACATGCGCGAAAGATAATCCGTGTGTAAATGTTGCTACGGTGACACAAAATATTGATAGTTAGAAATCCAATTAGAAATTATTCTATAGAAATTATTCTATAAAATATTTATTTCGCATTGTCCATGTCCATTGTCCGAATTGAAACTGCGCGAAAATATCACATCAGTATTGTTATACGTATATGTACTAAAGAAAAGTATCTAAAATTAATCATATAAATAAATCATACAGTGAGACTGTAGACACGTCATATAATTATGTAAATAAATTAGCGGTTAACGGAGTGTATATAAGAACAAGAACGAACTTGTTATGTGGTAACTTAATGCTAAACTTTACATAATAAAGACACAGATAAAAAGCTAAATTTCGATAATTAGAAGTCTCTGATAATATGGTCTTATAAAGAAGATATTAAAGATTGTTTGAGTTGAACTGGAGTATACTGGAGGTATGTTTGGGATTAAACTTTTAGTATGTTTGATTCTGTAATGTTTAGTCGGCAAAATAGCCCACTGTTAAAAAGCTTAAGGATTCCAATGGTGTTAATTTCATTGCCAGGAGGTAAATATTTTGCAAAGGAAATCGTACTCAAAGTGCTATTGCGACAACATCATTAAAGTGCGACCGACCAGATATACTGAGCAAATATACTGCCACTGGTAAGTGCGATATATTTTCCAGACTATTATCTATACGTTTGAATAATGTTTTATTATTGAACTTATGCGACTGGCATTCTAACCTATATTTTTAAATACTACAGATCAAAGATGATTTAAGAGCAATAGCATGCAGAGCTACGTGGAGAGTAGATCAAGACGATTTGCAAATAGCCCAAAACCAAATAGCTTCAAAGCGCCTCGAACCTGACGATGCTCTCAGTAAGGTTTACGGCGTTCAATTCTTTATTTCAAGCGTGACTGCGTCACAACAAATGCGAAAGTGACCAAGTGACCAAAGCTGAAAATAAACCGAACCACAAGTCTATCCAGCTGTGGCGTTTTTTATTGTATATCGGGAAACGGAGACGTGCAACCAAACGAAGATATAGCAGCTGTTACACAATCACGACATGAAGGCAACTATACAAGGCATAATATCGAGAGTTAAGATAACGATGCTACTCACAAGTGGTTGGAGGAGTCTTCCCATCAGCTGTTCGAAGTCGTGAAAGATCACAACAACGAGCTCGTCCTGGATATGGTAAACACCTCTAACGAGTATTGCCTCGCCAGTTGTTCACGATCTACTTCCGCGGAGGAAAGCGACGAATCACAAAGGGAAAATTAAATACCACGACACCCAACTTCCCCTTGCTGCCTCATCGTCGTAAACGGAACGGAATTTGAAAATCCACTACATCAAGCTATCACTGTTTTAAAAAACCAATGGAATTGCCATAGAGATAGAAAACATGGTAACTGCACAAGTGGATGGTCCCTGTTTATCCTTGACAACGGATGACGATCTAACAACAACCATCAGACAGAGAGCAGCTATAATGAAGATCTGCAATAACGCACTGCAACGAGGCGACGTGTATGCGAAGCAAAAGACAGCAAGTATGGCCTACGTAAAGATGATGGACGTTGGCAGTTACTTAAACAAGCTGTTGGCAAACGAAGCCATTTGTGGGAAAGTTTTAAGGCACTTTGCTACGAATCCTGTCCCACCCAGCATGTGAAATAATCCAACAAATGCAGTTCGATTTGGATTTATTCGAAGTTTCCAACGGGTTTTTCTTCCAGATATCTTCACGTAGTTTCATTCGCGACGCGATACCGCCGGAGAAAGTTGGCATCCATTCTCCAAGAGCGTTCGTCGCCTACGATTGCGCAACAGATCGACAACCTGGATATTTCAAAGAAGAAGTCCTTAACTAATTTCCTGACGTCGAAGTTCGTGCAAATGTTTGCAACAAATTCTATCAATGTTTAATGGCATAAAATACGAAAGTTAGTTGTTGCCGGACCCAAAGGGAAGACATCTTCGGCGTCCATATTTCATCGAATAATCACGAAGGAAAGATAGCATCAATTACGGGCGCATGACAGTCCTCGGGTGCAATGATAAACGACCAAACCCAACTCGTGCTGGTCGACGAATGGTCTGAGTCCTCACTTCAATCGGACTTAGTCTGCGATAGAAGACTGATCTCAGCCGACCCCCCTGGAGCGGTGGAGCGGCGGAGAAACAGTCTGCGATCAATCAACACTAATGCGTACCGTGACGTAAGCAGTATATATGCATAATTAATTTTAAATTGCAGTGCTTGTGGGTGTAATTTTTATTAGTGCAAAATAACTTATCAATATAGTCATATCAAAGCAATTCATTGTTAGATTTATACATATGTCAAGAAATTGTCATAAATCACATTTACATAGCAAAGTGAATGCTACCATAATAATCAAGAGCCAATAAACAGATTGTGAAGTAAATATATTCATATGTATGCAAACTTGTGACTAGCATTAATGGTTGTAATAGTTGACCTGCATCTAAGGGACCAAAAGGCTCATATTCAGTTACGCAAATTGGTACGATTGGTGAATATTAGCTACCCCTAGCAGACTGATCTCAGCCGACCCCCTGGAGCGCGGTGGAGCGGCGGAGAAACACGCCGATCCATCGTGCTCCAGCGGGGATCGGCTGAGATCAGTCTTCTATCGCAGACTAGAGCTGACCAGATGCAGATTATTCAGTTATGATTAGTCTGCAAATTATTGCTGTCTGGGAAAATCATGTTTGCATATGACATTGGGATTAACATGTATATTATAAAATCTTGGCATATTATGGGCAAAAGCACACCTATGATGTATTTTGAGAGAATCGCTAATGATTTCAAGTGACTTTTTATAGGTTCAAGGAATCAAAATGGACTTGTTTGATACCATATATTAAGTACAACACTTACCAATGGCTTATGCAGTGTGCTTCATCTACTACGACTCCAACAACCCGCTCTTTATACACCAAAGATCCAATCAGCTCTCTTATGACTTCGTTGCTCAGAAGCGATTCGGCCGAAGAATACACGAATGTATAGGGACCAGAATTGAGTCTGTCGTCGTTCATATTCCCTGCTTTTTCAACTGGTTGACTTGATCTTGCGTGAGAGAAACCAATGGGCTTATAGCGAGAATGATCGGATTGATGCTAAGACCAAGCTGTTTCACGACCATAGGAGCTATTTGATATATTAAAGACTTGCCAAAACCAGTTGGCAGGTTAACAAACACATCTCTCTTAGATACGAAGTTGAACAAGGCTTCCTCTTGTTCTTGTTTTAATGTATCGACAGAAAAAAGGGACTTGACATCTTCGACTGCTCTCTTGAAGCTTTGGAAATCCGCCATTTTAACAATGTAATTTATGGAATTTTCGGCGTGATACAAAGGAAAATTTCAACCAATCATATTCCGCCCCCCGTTGTGCGCGGGCAACGGTGCGGCATTGGTGTTGATTGATCGCAGACTGTTCCTCCGCCGCTCCACCGCTTTAGGGGGTCGGCTGAGATCAGTCTGCTATCGCAGACTAAATCAGACCCCGTTAAGACAATTTTCCAAGGTGGCTGGACGGTGACGGTGGGGAAACCCGGAATGCCGAGAACTGTGATGAACAATAGTCCGTTTTACATCGCAACGAATAAAGTACCTGAATTCGAAGACGACGACGATAATTTCAAACGGCGCATAGTAATCTTCGAGACTACATCGCTTCCACAAACCACCCCTGGCGTTAACCGTTGAATGTACGACCACGCGATGGACTTGTCTTGCTTGGTTGGCCAGTGAAATAACCACCCATGGCGAATACGTCGATCCAGAGGAGCTGTGGTACGAGCCTGTCAACGCAGAATGTCAAATTATTGAAAATAATGAAGGCTTCAAACTTTTCGACCCTTCCATGTTGACAAGAATTACAAATGAAGATATCCGGCAAGCCAACATCTCGAATCCACAACAAGTTGTCGCAAGCCAAGTTATACATCCATCCTTTGAACTTGAATTTCAACGGCAAAGATTGAATCGCAAACGAGATCGGACTCGTTCTCGACCACTCTCTTCTTGTCGGACGAAAGCGATTATGATCTTCAACATGATCATGACGAGGAACAAATATCCTGTAAACCAACACCAACCTCTGTCGCGATTGCTCAGCAAATCAGCCCACTCCAGCAATCCATTACACCCATCAATTACCAGAACGCAGAAGGTGATTTTGATGAACGATTGAGATCGCTCGAGGAAAACCTGCTGATGAAGACTTGTCCCAGAAAAACAAAAAAGAAGAGTCGACTTATCGGAAGCACAGTCACTCGAGCTAATCCCAGTTCTCCTTGCAGCGAAAGCTCGGAAACATCAGAAGATGAAAAGCAGAATGATGAAGCAGGTGATTGTCTTGAAGATGAGTTGACAAATAAAGATGGAGAAACGGTAGATGTTGATGAGGGAAAGAGCAAAAACGATGAAAACCAGGAAAGCAGAGTGCCTTCATGACCACCTATTGATGTAACATTAGCATGGATTTTGAACGATAAAATATATCATCGTAGAATTGTCGAGGTTTGGGAATGTGATTTCGATCGCAAAAAGTTGTCGAAAGCACATGGGTTATCCTTTTCCGCTTGGATGATCGTAAACGGATGGAGTCGCGACGTTTTTGACGTGGATCGTTTTGTCAAGAGACATAAGGAAGCATATGCTACATTGAGACGCGTAAGACGAAAGATTCGAGTTAAACTTATGGATGATCGTTGTCCTATGCTCTTAGCCATGGAAAGATTGAACAAACGTGATCATGATGAACATCAACAAGTGATTGACGAACAATTAAGAAACAACAGTTCAATTAAATTCTCAAACGTATTGGACAACTATCAAATCTTGGAGATCATGGTGAAATAACATTGAACATAACTGTATTGTGTGCTGAATACTTCTGTCAAATTGTGTTGTGTGTTCAAGTAAACGATTAAAAGTTATAGAAAGCCTGTTTTTTCGTTCATATATATAATTGTTTGGGATAAAATAACAAAAATACTCGCAAAAGAACACCTTTTCCTAAACGGTTTGACTAACTTGACTTTTTAAGAAACAACATATTTTTAAAAAGTAAAGTTAATAAATAAGTATTTTTTCATAAGCTATGTATTAATTTGCAAGTTTGCCAGTTATTATACAAATAGATTTACGGGTCTAATTTGCATAGAATTACGTCATTTTTTAAAACCTGGCTACCACCTGGCTACCATCTTTAGCAGCCAGGTGGTAGCCAGGTATTTTAAAATGGATTTGTATTAGTAGCCAGGTAACCAGTTGTCTTGCATAGAAATTAGTTTGACGTCCTAATTTGCATGAAATTACGTCATTTTAAAACACCTGGCTACCACCTGCCTACCATCTTTAGTATCCAGGTGGTAGCCAGGTAGCTAGTTGTTTTGCATACAAATAAGTTTAATGGTATAATTTACATGAAATAGGTTTATAACATAATTGAGTAAATTGTATTTACTAAATGTAATATTTGTAAACTGAAATCTGAATCTATTTATCTCATGCGAGATTTATATTCAATTCAACAGACTTAGAAGAATATTTAGTTAAATAAGCTTTCTTACAATCGCTCTAAGTCTTTGTATTATTTCTGATAATGTACCTTTGCTACATTTGAACAATGTTTCTGGCCTTCGGACACCATCTTCTGCATTCTTCCAGTGTTCCTTTGTAACGATCAATGTGAAATGGTATGACCTTTTGTAGCTCGCCCAGAGTTGCCCAGCTCCTCCTAGATTCCAGAGTCTCTATATCTAGGTCGGTAGTCCAATGAGCAGTCCATTTCCTTCGCTAAGCATTTCCTTGCACGTTTTTATATAAACTTCTGTGACAGAAAAAAATTGTAAAAGTGATCCTGGCGGAGAGTTAAATTTGCGAAAATCTAATAGCTCTGAAATACTTGTAACGTATGCCAGCTGTCCAGATCGTCAATAATTGGCGCGCTTGATTCGTCTTCATTTGTTTGTAAACAAGAATTTTTTTTGAATTTAAGAGCTCGTGCCACGGATACTTCAGCTTGTTTTTGAGCTTTTCCACCCCCAGCTGTATTTTGCAGCCAGAGTAAGAAAGACCGGGAGACTTCATTCTCACTCGAACAACACGGAATTGTATGCTTGGTTTTTTCTCTGATTTTCTATCGTCGCCTGCTTGTAAGCCGGTAGCGGTTGTTGGTTTTTCATCAAAGTACTTGAACCAAGGGTGCTTGATACTGACATGTTTTCTGCACCCTCTTCGACTGGAAAATCTCGTGTGCTAACAAGAAGTTGCCGGACAGCAAACTGAACCTTCTGTAGTGATTTCCAACTGAAGTCTTCTTGGCTTATTGAAAGCTCGGTCTAGTGATTCCAATCCACAGCCTGTTTTGACATCCCTCAAGAATCCAAACAAATATACTGGCAGGCGAGGCTGAGGCTTTAGTCGAATATGTGCGGAAACAGTTCTATCATTAGTTTCTTAGGATATCATACAGTATCTAAATAATCAGGAGCGGATCTAGACCGTTACAACTGTAGCATATGCTACGGTCAGATTTTTCAGTGAAAACATTTTCCAACCCAGTCATAAATTAAATGTATAAATTATAAACAATATTCGTTGTTTTCACAGCATTTTATCTTGGAGAATTCCTTAACATTTGATTGTTTTGCGTGAAAAAGCCGTAAAGCACGGCGTCATAGAGTTAATTCCCGCCTATCGCGCCAGAAAATACTGCCTGTATATTATTATTTATTATTATTATTATTATTAAACTTTATTTAAACGCGGTACTATTTCGTAAAAATACATACAAAAAAAAATGTGATCTTCCAATAGGCCGTGTGTTTAACTATGTTACAAAATGATTTATAGTATACATTTAAACTATTCAACTATTACATGACTTACTAACATGACAATATGGAAATACTATTTAAATACACAATATCGAATTAATACAGTAAACTAAGTAGGTTAAAATAATCTTAAGACTTAATTGATGTTCTTGAGTTTAGTTTTAAAAATATTTATGTTTTCCGAATTTTTAGTTTCATTCGGTAGATTATTCCAGGCCACTGCACCTCTGTAACTAATTGCCTTTTTCAGGGAGTTTGTTATAGGCTTTGGTGGTAGGAAATCGTGTTTAGCTTGTCTCGTTTGGTATTCATGGGTCTCATTGGTTTTTTTGAAACATGTTAGTTAAGGAAATTGGAACCATTTCGTGTCTAATTTTGTACATCAATGCATTTAGTTGTTGATTTCTTCTTGTTTCAAGGTTAGGCAGACCAAGTTGCTTTAGTAGGTTTACAGATCGAACTTCGTATCCACTCTTTGTAATAATACGAACAGCTCTATTTTGTAATCGCTGCAGTCGATCACAAAGTGTGGTACCGAAGCCTCCCCAAACCTGGGAACAATAATCGAAATATGGTTGTACTAAAGTTTGATACACGGCAGTCAATATTTTTATGTCAAAGAACTCCCGTAATCTCCTAATGGCATTCAAGCCCTTATTTACTTTTTTCGTAATTAATTTTACCTGCTCATCCCAGATTAGAGTCTCATCTATCATTAATCCAAGCGATTTTGTAACTTGATTGATAACAAATATGATCATTGTCCAAAGTGATTGGTGGATCATTTTGAGTTTGGTGATGTCTTTTATGAGAACCTATAACCATGTATTCTGTTTTACTTGCATTTAGACTTAATTTATTTGCTTTCATCCAATCAGAAACGTTTGCCAAGTCTTTATTCAATATGTTAGCAATCGAATCAATATTATTGCTAGATGTATCAATTTGTGTATCATCAGCGAACATATTACATCTAGTATATTTTAAGCAATTGGGAAGGTCATTAACCCAAGTATGGATCCTTGAGAGGTATACCTCTGACCATTTCTAGTGGATGGGAAAGGTGATCATTTACCTGGCAATATTGCTTTCTGTTTGATAGATAAGATCTGAACCAATTGAGAGCAGATCCTTTCACCCCGTAGAGGTTTAATTTTTTTAGTAGTATTTCATGATCTACTGTATCGAAAGCCTTCTTAAGGTCAAGAAATACCACCCCATTAAGTTGACCGATATCAATATTATGGAACCATTTGTTTGTAATTTCTAACATTGCAGTAACTGTGGAATGATTAGGTCTAAAACCGTGTTGAGAGCTTGTAAGCATGTCATTTGTTAGTTAGCGAGTTGATTATACGCTAACTTTTCCATTGTTTTTGCAATAATAGAAATAACAGATATTGGTCTATAGTTGTTCATGTCTTCACTTGGACCAGTCTTATAAACAGGGGTCACTTTTGAGATTTTCCATTCGCATGGTAAGATTCCAGACATGATTGATTTGTTAAATATTGTCGTCAGTGCATGTGCTATTAAAGGGGCAGATAACTTTACAAGTTTGATAGATAGTCTGTCCATACCAGTTGCTTTATTGATTGACATGTTTAGTAAAAGAGTGAGTAGCTCTTGTTCAAATATTTCTCGAAAGGTGAATATTTTGTCCACCACGTTGTTGTCCACATTAGGGTGGATAATTAGGTTGAGGAATTTGTTGTGCCAAGTTTCTCCCAGTATTAATAAAATATTCGTTAATTGCATTGGGTATATCTTCGGCTATAATTTCATTATCATTGGTGTCCTTAATATGCATTATTTTGGTAGATTTAGGATTTTTATTCAAACATTGATTAATGCTTTTCCAAGTTTTCTTCAAATTTCCTTTATTATTTTGAATATCGTTAGAAAAATGGCTTTGTATCGTGTTCTTAATGAGTTTATTATAACGATTCCTAACATTTTTGTAATTTTCCCAGTCATTCAAATTACCAGTCTTACAGGCCTTTTGTATCTGTGTTCATTTGCATCTGTGTGTTGTTCAAGATTTAAAGTGCTGAGCAATCTCATGTCGTCTAGAAATGCTCCTTCGTTCAAATCTCGAAATTCGATTATGCATGTATTTACTTTCAGAGACGGGAATTTTCAGACGCCGTAGATTAAATAATGGTCACTGATAGTTATTTTTGAAATGCCTGTAAGGACAATGTTTTTCGGCTTATTAGTGAAGAGATGATCAATGAGAGACTTAGTATTTCTTGTAACTCTAGTTGGTTCTTGGATTAACTGTTTATATTGATACATATTTGTAATAAAATTTAATTCATTTGTATTGATGTCGGACGGGGTATCGATACTTAGGTCACAATTTAAATCACCCAAGATTATACTTTCCTTGTCTCCTAAGTCAATATGATGTAAGAACTTTTCAAATTCCCTAAGTTTTTCAATTGGCGAATTTGGCGGTCTGTACCAGGTTGTTACGAGAAAAGACCTAGTTTTATATTTAAATATTTCAACAGTTAACACTTCAATATCAGTATTATTTAGATCCGATCAGTATTATTCAGTATTATCAGTATTATTTAGACACGGAAGTTTAATGTATCTCTAATATAAAAACCGATCCCACCACCATCTCTATTTCTATCTCTACCGCGGGTATCTCTATATGCGGGTATTCATGAAAACCTCTCCATGTAAAATCGCACCATCACGATTACACTGTCGCAACCTACTTCGATTGACCGTGGCAAACCAATCAGAATGCCGTATATGCAAATTTTCGCTACGGTCAGATTGAGCCGGGTTGAATCTGACCATAGCGAAAATTCTCATATGCGGCATTCTGATTGGTTTGCTACGGTCAATCGAAGCAAGCTAGTCAAAGTCCTGCAAATGCTATGGTTTGCTACGGTCAGGCTACTGTAGCAAATTTTGGCCAGTGCTTCTTGCTGATTTTGTGCCGAGAATCACTGAATGTGAAATTAAGTGACTGTGGGGAGTGTAATTCGTTTGAATTCTCGGAGTGGAATGTTTGTGTGCACAAGAAAACTATTAAAGTTGTGATAATCTATCGACCCCCTTACTCGGAAGATCATCCAGTTCCATCTAATGTGTTCTTCGAAGAATTTGCATCGTATTTAGAGAACATCGTGATGTGTCTCTAGGTACTGCTGATTACAGGTGATTTTAACTTTCATATAGACTGTCCAAACGATGCGGATGCCAAAAAGTTTGCGGACTTACTGGATACTTTTGGACTCATCCAAACATGTCAATGTACCAACTCATTCATCGGGTCATATGCTCGATTTGATTATTACTAGATCAACCAATGATGTCACAATCACGACATTTGCTCTGTCGGATCACTCTTTTGTTGAATGTCTGTTGGATATTCCTCGTCCTAACTTCTCAGTTAAGGTTCACCTATTTAATGTAACATGGTCAAGTGTAAATGAAATGTCAAAATGCTACGATGTGACTCTACGTTCTATTCTCGAAAACCATGCCCCTTTAAAATCGAAAGTTATGACTGTTCGACCTAAAGTTCCCTGGTTCAATGAAAGTCTAAAAAACTGAAAGCTAAGCGTAGGAACCTGAAAAGTTCAGGCCTATTAGCAATTTGCCGTTCGTAGCTAAATCTGCAGAGAAGGGGGCGATTTCTCAGTTATCTGTGCATTCTATTCATACTCTACGTGGCTGGGTTATTAAGATCATTGACAAACACTTTCCCAATGCACATAGTTACGCTGACGACACCCAAGTTTATCGTTCGTTTCGACCAGATACATCTTTATCTCAGGATGCTGCGCTAACAAGTATCGATATCCGTGCTTGGATGCTGATATCCGTGCTTGGATGCTTTCAAACCGTCTCTTGATCAACGATTCCAAGACTGAGTTTATAATCATCGGTTCAAAGCAGCAAATGTCGAAGATTCAAGTCATTAAGATAATAGTTGGTGAATCTACGACCGAATCTGTGGACATGGTGCGTAACCTCGGAACATGGTTTGACTCCCATATGTCGATGAAAATTCACATTGGGAAAGTGTGTAGTAAAGCGTTCCGCAGCCTCTATAATATTCGACAGGTAAGGAAATTCCTGTCGGAAGAAACAACAAATATTTTGGTACATGTTTTCGTCACCTCACATCTGGATTATTGTAAGTCGTTGCTCTATAGTCTCCCACAATTTCAATATGATCGGCTACAAAGAGTTCTCAATGCTGCGACACGCATGGTCTGCCTGACCCCTAAATTCGATCATATTACTCCTGTCTTGATTAATCTTCACTGGCTCCCTGTGCAGTATCGTGTGACCTTCAAGATACTGCTGCTGGTGTACAAGGCCCTTCATGCAAAAGCACCATCATACATCACCCACATATGAAAAATATCTTATGTCATTTGACAGGTTATGCCAAATTGTAATTTCTCTTAATTTAACGGAAAATTTATCGTAATTAGTTGATGATGATAGTACAAATAGATTTTTTGAAGCATGTCTGGTGTTATAATTATCTATGTCAGATTGCTCATATAAGAGATTTCATTTGAATAATTTAGATATTATCATTTGTAATTGGTGGTAATGGACTATATAAGATGCCGGTTTTTGTAATATATAATATATCCATTCACTGTATATGCAAGAGCTATTCTGCAATCTGATTGCTTGAACTACTCATCGTATACCAGCTCATATACGACTCGAGTTGGTAGTATGTATTGCGCAGCAGCAAATGTGTTGTATATGGCTAGTGATTGCATATCTCATGACGGCGTTCAATCTGTATGGTATTTACAACGCTATTATTTTTCTCTCTTGTATTATTTTAGAAGAAGCCTTTTTAAAGAACTCCAAATCTCGAGATAAAGTGGATGGGAAAACTGTGGAAAGATACTGTAACATTGCCAAGGCAATATATCTTGACGATGCTGAAAATATGAGGATATTAATAACCAGTGGTAGGTTTAAGATGTCGACTCATCGACTATGGGTGACATGAAGTAAAATTTTACCGTTTTGCTATTTCAAAGATTCTTGTTGTTTATTTTGGTTTTCGCCCTTCCTTAGTGAATTAGATGACTTTTATGAAATAGTCGCGAGTAAATTTTCCAACTTATATTAAACAGTTTATGATATATTAACTACTTACTGACTGAGCGTGAGGTCTGTACGGTAAAATATCAAGCTGAGGTCTTGCTGTATTGACCGAGCGATAGCGAGGTCAATACAGCAAGACCGAGGCTTGATATTTTACCGTACAGACCGAACAGTCGAAGTTAGTAAGTTGTTTATTATATGGCATTTCAGACAACAGAAAACAATTCGTTTTGCCAAAAATTGGTCACGCGAGGGCAAAGTACAAAGTCCGAAACTCAAAGCCGGTCATTTTCAAATGTCAAAATATTTTCAATGATACGAATTTGTCTTAGTTTTTTACAAATTTATCTAATCTTAGCTTAGTAAAACTACTCTACAGTACCATTTATAGAATAAAATATAAAATTAATAGAAAATATAGTGATATTGAGCTATCGGATCAAGGACAAAAACAACTTTGCATGTTCGAAAAAACAAAAATATTCTTGACTGTTTTAGTTAAAAAACATCGTAAAATTTACCTTAATATTTCGACTTGAGCCAACAAAACTTGATTTTATCCCTTGTAGTTATCACTTTTCCGTATTTTCTGTTTATTTTTCATTGTTTTAAATTATTTTTAAGGATTTTTTAATGCTTTTATTGGTTTGAAATGTGTTCAAGTCGTCGCAGGGCAATAAGAATACCGATTGCCCGTGGGCAATACGGGAAAATCCTGCCTCGTCAGCGACCAATCAGATTGCGAGATTCACCAAAACAAGCACTTGCCATATAATAAATATATGTTATTTAACGGTTGCGAGGTCCGAATGAGAAAAACTGGCCCGAGTCTTGAAAACAGCCCAAGCCCGGTCGGCCAGGGAAATTTTCAAAATCGAGGGCACAGTTTTTCTCATCCGGACCGACTCTGCCGGTAAATAACGTGTTTATTTTTATCGATAGGTAAACTTTAAGAATTTATTAAAATTGAAAATTCCAGTGTAGCGAAATAATTTGAGATCAGTGCAATTGTGAATTCAAAGCGAGGCTGACAAAACTTGAACGTACGTTGTTAAAAGAAAACACGAAGACGAAAACTCAAGAAAACTGGCAAATAGTCTCTGTAAAAATGTACACGATATTTTTAAATATGGCAGTAGAAAAGCATAGGAATGAAAGGTTTTGGCCTGATTTTCTGGTATTCCGTGTTTCTTCGACAAGGATATCTTCGTGTTTACTTGCTTTGCCCATAAAAAACTCATAAAGTGAATCATGCAGTGAATGCATGTGTTTTGACTTCGATCAACGCTTTCTACTAAAACTGGACAATGAACAAGGTATGCTGTAATTTTTTTCTTGTCATTTCACGGTAAAAAAACATATAGCCTCAACTTTGTTTGCCAAGGGCCACGGCTTTAATATTTTTTGTTTACAATATGTATACGAAAAGTACTTTAACAAATGGGCAGAAAAATCATGTTTTCACTACAGTTGATCCATATTTTTAAGTTTTATGTATGGAGAAAAGTTTTTTCTTCTATGATATCTGTTTAAACTGTATTTTTTTAACTTTAATGTGGCCAAATACTGAAATACATGAGCAATAAAACAAATGTATTAGTTTTAATACACGAGCATTTAAAACAAATGTATTAGTTTTCTCGACGCATCGTGCTTAGTATGAAGCCTTTAGAGTCATTTTTGTACTTTAACTATCGTTAGGCTAGCTTCTTGAACTTTTTGGGTAGATTTTTTAATCTAAAAATTGTTTCACTCCTGTGTTTTGTCGCGTAATCCAGAGCGGGCCGGATGAGTTTCAGAGCGGGCCGGATGCAAAAATCCGGACCGCTCTGAAACTCTCGCTAGCCAATCAGATTGCTCTATTTTCATAGATAAAAAATAAGATTTGTTATTTTGCTTTCTAAAAAAATGATTAGTATTTGTATTCGCTCTTTAAAAATGTATTTTACAGTTTACCGTGTTTTATTATTATAATCAACTAAACACGAAACCTGTTTCATAGAGGTTGGAGTGGGGAATTTTTTCACTTTTTGTGTGATCAATAGGTGAAATCTTTTCTTTTATATCATTGGAAAATGCACAAGCATAGTGCTATGAATGCATTATACATATATTGGCCGCCTACTTCTCCATTCATAAATGAAACAACTGGTTTATTAAGCGTTGTTAGAAACTGATTTGGCGAAAGTACATTACGCGCCAGATATGAAGGAGCATGCTTGGCATAAATACCGATATTGTTAGATTACAGTATATTAGTAGTAATATAGGTACCGGTCGACCCCCTTTTGTGAGGCGACGTTAGGCGGCGAGAGGCGGCGGGCGGCGGCTTGATGCGGCGGCTTGATGCGGCGTGAGCCCGTATAAATTACAAAAGAGTTATGTTTCAAACACAGTACGTTTCTACAACGATTATAACACCATCTCTCTCTGGCAATATTGCTTTGGATTTCGCTCGTTAAGAAAATATACTTTATACAATGGCTCGTGAGTATCAGGAGAACATTTGGTAAGTTGATTTTGACATTCGGTTTGATATAGTTGGATTTTTCCTTACAGTTGGGCCTACTTTCCCAACATCTCTAAAATAAATGTCTATCCATGCAGATAGCGCATTCTGTTCTAATCGGCAGAAATATTCAACAGCTATGGATATTTAGAACTCGATTTCGACAATGTCAGTGTTGCCATGGCAACATGACGACAGCATTTAACATGCTAATTATCCGCACAAAATTGTCTGTATCTTAAAAACGAATCTGGTGACCTATCTTTTTTTATTGCGACCTTCGACTTGGTCACGTTGAGCTGTGTCCTTCGCAATTCAGCTTAGATCTCAGCTGCAAGTAAGGATAATAAGCACACCCTCCTTACACCCCCCTTACACTATTGCATATTTCAAATAGAGCATGTTGTTCTGCAACTATTGTGAAAGCTATTTTTTTTAAAGCTGAAATTTTTTTTGCGAGATTTCCACAAAATTAAAATTTGTAGTTAAGATTTGAAGATATGTTACCGATGAAACTAAAGAGTAAAGCGCATATAAAGGTAAAAAATTGGGTCAACAGCTTCACGAAATTTCCCTTCTACAAAAGCGTCGCTGACTAGTGAATGATAGTTTGCGGATGTGCTTTCATCGTCCAAAAACGAGTGGCAGATGTTGTTTTTATCTTTTGATTTTGACGTAGGTTTTTCCGCGGTTGTTTCGACATCGTCTTGCCAATCATTTCATTCGGCTAACACTTGCTGTTGGGTTTCTGGCAACCAACAGTCAAACATTTCATCAACAGCCAACGAACAAAGCTGGCGGTTGACCCCCTCGTCCTTTAACTCAGCCATAAATTGATCTCTCCTATAGAGTAGAAATTGTATTAAGGTAGCTCCCTACAGTAATGCACGAGATGATCGCGGGACGAGAGTCAAAAACGCGTGGTAAGTACGAGGACATTCCGACGCAAATTCGACGATCAAAACAAAACAAAGATATGTGGCAGGTTTTTTAAAATAATTTTTACCATTCTGAAAGATTTGTAATTAAAAAATCATTGAATAATCCTTAGTTTTATGTGACAGAGCATCAGAACACCGATGAGTGATTTCAACTGTGATACAAATATCGCTTGGATAAAAAAATTTCTCAAAAACATTTTAGATATAATGTTCATTAAGAGTTTATAAAACATTTATTAAAACATATAAAAAGTTACGTTTGTGTAGGAACACGTATACACAAAAACTACTTGATAATGTACTGATTTAACAACTTTAGATATAAACACTTTGCCGTCCGCTTTGCTATAACAACGCAAGAGTTTTATGTGTGACGACTGACGAGTCGTCACGCCCGTTTCTTGACAGTTCGTATAAAGTTAATATTAACAAAATGTCAATTTCAAAACAAAGGCGGATGCCGCTACAGTACGGCTGTTTAAGTTCGTGAACTGAGTAAATGGCAGGATTCAATTGGTTTCAATCTAAGAAGTTTTAGACTTAAATCGATCTAACCCTTCACAGTATATCTAGGACTGTGCTCTGTTTTTATTATTATTAATTTTTGCCCACAAAATATTTACAAGTGGTAAAAAATAATTACAACAGTATAATGGGCTATTGACCTTTGGAAATCCTGTTGGACTTTTATTGTAAGGCTCTAGTTTTAGTATTCCGAGTGATAAAAGACTTTATAAAAGAAGAAATTATTTACATGCAGAAACTACTTACAACAATTTGAATGATAAAAAAGTATTAAGATATAAAATAGTACATTACTGTCATTAGTGTTCCTAAGGCTAAGATCTTTATTTTTTATCATTATTATTATACATTGTTACATACTCTCAAAAGGGCTTTTCAGTATCTAATTACAAAATCATTAAATATTATAAAACAAAAAACTTATGAACGCTAGACTACCATTACAATCACATTGAATAAAATACAAGATATCACAATTTCATTATAGTATATAGTCCATTACTATCTATTATAGTCTACTACTATCTAAAAATTCATGTTATAAAATACGTTTATCTTCCGATTTAAAATGACCAAGAGTCGATCCTTAATATTTCTTGGAAGCTCGTTCCATAATAGTCACTGCTCGGAAATTAAATGTTCGTTGACCAGAAGCCGAACTATAGCGTGGAATATCTAAATTGTTCGTGTGTCTTGTGTTGACGCTATGGAACTCCGATCTCGTTTCAAATTTATCACATAAGTTACATCAATTAGACAATAAGTAATGGATTTTGCTTTTTTCTTAAAAGAGAAATAAGTTTGTATTTTTAATTTCGTCATCAAGAAAATTTCATAAAGAAACTCCTTTGTTAAATACCCCTTTGTTCTTTTATAGCTCACGTGTAACTTGGTAGAATTTCACGTATTATAGTTGTTTAGTTCGTTATTTTGTTTGAAGCAATCATTATAAAAGTCCGGCAAATTTTGACAATAATTGAGACGATACATGATAAAGTACATAGATAATCACTGATTTTGTAAATGTTCAAGATTTTCAAATCTAAAAATAATGGTTAAATCTAAAACAAATTAATCGAACAAATTTATTTTGCGCGTTCAATAACTTCTGAAGCCTTTTTGGGGACGTATTTTTCCAAACTAGATTTCCGTACGTGAGGTATGGATAGACTAATGCATAGTATGCCAATTTTAAAGTGTTTTTGTTTGTAAAATGTCTTAATTATGTTTTTAAAATGTGTTTTTAAAATGTCAAATCTTCATCAATTACTACACGCAAGAACTTTACATAAGATGCTTGTTTAATAATATTATTTATTATATGGCAAGTGCTTGTTTTGGTAAATCTCGCAATCTGATTGGTCGCTGACGAGGCAGGATTTTCCCGTATTGCCCACGGGCAATACGGAATTCTTATTGCCCTGCGACGACTTGAACACATTTCAAACCAATAAAGGCATTAAAAAATCCTTAAAAATAATTTAAAACAATGAAAAATAAACGGAAAATACGGAAAAGGGATAACTACAAGGGATAAAATCAAGTTTTGTTGGCTCTAAATATTAAGTCGAAATATTAAGGTAAATTTTACGATGTTTTTTAACTAAAACAATCAAGAATATTTTTGTTTTTTCGAACATGCAAAGTTGTTTTTGTCCTTGATACGATAGCTCAATATCACTATATTTTCTATTAATTTTATATTTTATTCTATAAATGGTACTGTAGAGTAGTTTTACTAAGCTAAGATTAGATAAATTTGTAAAAAACTAAGACAAATTCGTATCATTGAAATTATTTTGACATTTGAAAATGACCGGCTTTGAGTTTCGGACTTTGTACTTTGCCCTCGCGTGACCAATTTTTGGCAAAATGAATTGGTTTTTGTTGTCTGAAATGCCATATAATAAACAACTTACTAACTTCGACTGTTCGGTCTGTACGGTAAAATATCAAGCCTCGGTCTTGCTGTATTGACCTCGCTATCGCTCGGTCAATACAGCAAGACCTCAGCTTGATATTTTACCGTACAGACCTCACGCTCAGTTAGTAAGTAGTATATATTATTTTTAAAGTGATTTCTTGATCCAAGGACTTATTTTTTTATTTAAAAAAGACAAATTTTGTTTTCGATGTGTTGATTGATAATTTATTGGCATTTAGCCATTCCACTATCATTCCACTATATTCATTTCATTTTGTATAGTACTAGATAACGTTTTCAAGCACGAATTTGAATAAAGAGCATTTGTATCATCGGCATATAAAACAAAGGAAAGAATGTTACTGCAGTTTTCAATATCATTTATGTATATTAGAAATAATAGTGGTCCGCGAATTGAACTTTGTGGGACTCCAGTCGTAACATTCATTTCAGTTTACCTATGTTGCTTATATTTGACAATTTGAGTTCTTTCCTGCAAATAATTTATAAACCACAGTAGACATATTCCTCTGATTACATAGTGTCGAATGTGATAAAGTTTTCACACGTTAAGCCGACTGGAAGCGTCATTTCTCAACTGCTATACGATGGAGTGCCTACATGAAAAGCCTGACTCGTCATAACAAAGCAAATATTCAATTTGTTAGAAGAAATATATGCGAATGCAGTGGATTCTGAAGTGCAAAAACTTTGCGAATAATTATGCTGTGGATGAAAATTGATCACCCAAGTAAAAGATAACTCGACTGCATTATGATGGACCAGTATGAGAGACGGCAAATGTATGGTTTACAAGCGATTGAAAGAGTGGGAGAGAAGTCCTTGGTTTATTATTAATTCGCTGAGGTCACGAGAGTATAAAAACTGAAAGTTGAAAGATGTGTGTTCGTACATTTGCGACAATTGGAGACAGATCCAGATTACACGTTTGTCTATTCGTTAATGGAATTACATGAGAGCGCTGACAACCACGAGCTACAGTGTGTCTTAAACTATTTGTGTCAAAGGAAACGGGAGTTTTACGAAGAGGAACCGTTAGAGTCTGTTACCGAGACTTTATTTTCTTTACCATCTATTTTGATTTTGATATATACTGTGAAGGCGACAGACGAACAATTTAAAATTCATGAGACGAATCATAAGAAACTTATCAAGAATATTTGGAGAAAAAACTTGTAGAACAAGTTAGTGAACAGTCGTAGTTGTTATATTGTCTTAAAACTAAATGTATGATTTTAAATAATTGTTCGCCAAGTGAAGGACTCGAACCCTCTTTCTTGGGACTTTTAAAACACAACGCCATACCATTCGGCCATAGAGAAAAGCATAGCAACAAACAGAAACTTAACACAATTGTATGCTTTGCTTTGTGTTGTTAGGTTGCAACTCATTTGTACATCATTAGTAGTGATTAAGATTATCTAGCTAAACAATATGCATAAGAAGAGAATATTTAATTATAGGACGGGGAAATATTGTACAATGTACATTGTTCGTCGATAAATATACAGGGTGTCCCAAAAAAAAGTGACACTATAGAAATTATCTCATTATTCTTAAACCGCTCTTAAACGCGCGTGATTACATTTAAGCATTTTAAAACGTTTTCGCTAGCGCTTCGTCCAAATATTTTAACGCCCGAGTCAAGCAAAACGATTACATAATAATAATAATAATAATAATAATAATGATTTATTTTGCAGTCTCTCTATTTAAAATTTAATATTCTCTGAATTTAAAAATCGAGATATGCGCGATACATCTGTTTTTCCAAGTTTTCCAGCCATTTCGTGCATAGATTTATCGCGCATATCTCGATTTTTAAATTCAGGACACCTTACGTCGTATAGACAAGCATAGTCTGGCCAAATATCAGCTATCTTGTCTTCCAACATTGCTTCAGCCACCAAATCACTACTCGCCGCCATTTTATTTGTCGCGATTAGCACTTCTACGCATGCGTATTCGTATGACATTGTAAGGCGATAGCTTTGCACGCGCGCACACTTGGAGGAAATGTTCACTCGTGCACAAAATTGTTCAACATGTTGAATATCAGGTGCCGATGGCACGCGTGAACAATAGCGCTCAAAACGCCACCGCACACTGGGGGAACTTGCTTACGCCAACAGTCACGAGTGCAACTTTGCTAAGCTGATAGCTCTAGTGTGCGGCGGGCTTAAGTAGCATGTTATTATTCGTTGCCCATGTCTCAATACTCAGCAGTATTGAGCAGTATTACATGCAGTATTGCAGTATTACCAGCAGTATTGAGCCGTGTTGAGCAGTATTGTCTCAATACTCAGCAGTATTACACTAATAAACGGTTTGCTTTTTATTTTAGACGTAACAACAATTGATTAAATTAATGTTTAAGCTATGGGCCGTGCCCTTCAACATGTCCCCCATTTCTTTCGACACAAAGAATGGTTCGCCTGTGCATTCCGCGCATCACATTTCGAATCATTTCAGGCTGCTGCCGTAAAGCGTTGAATTCCTCGATTATTGCACTGCGGTTACATTCGGTATTAGTGTAAATTGTGTTACAACAAATACTCGTTGCTCTGTAGTCAATTGAACCATTATTGTTACTCCAACTGGTCGTATGATTTACATGTAATTTGATTTTATGGTAATAGGAGTTATTTTAAATTCCAGAAGCAGAAGTTTATGCACTTGTGGGTTTAGCATAGTGCTCAGGTATTCAAATTATAACAATAGGATAATTTCTATAGTGTCACTTTTTTGGGGGACACCCTGTATACACAGAATTAATTTTTAAACACATTTACTGCTTAAAATTTATTTTACAACGTTAAGGTCTACAAGTTACGTTTGACAGTTCTTGGACAGTTCTTTGTTGCTAGCCCACTTTCGTTTCTTTGTTTTGGATTTTACTATTTTAGTAAATAATTTTAATATAGTTTCTTTGGTGGTCTATTTCTAACAGATTTTCCACATTGCACTCTTGCAACGTTATTAAAGTTTGTTGAAGCCGAACACAGGACAGTTCCTCCTTGTACGACCGATGCTAATCTAGCTCTTTACTCGATCAATGTATTTGAAGTTATTCTAAAAGTAAGAATTTTTTATATCGCCCGAATGAAAAGGCCCGATTTGACCTGCTTAGGCATTATCGGGCTCGATTTGACTCGATCAGGCCCGATGGCCAAATGCTTGGTTGGGCATACTTCACGTGGGCAAGCCCAAACCCGAATCGACATTTTGCGGCCCTTCTAAGTTTGGAAGTTACGAACTTCTAAGTTTGAAAGTAAACACAGAGAATTGCATTTTGGAAAACAGATTTATTTCGATTTAAAACTTGCAAGTAAATATAATCTCTTCTAAGAGTTTTCAGTATAGGTAGTTCATTTAAAACGTTGGCAAGACAACCACAAACAGACTATTGTCATTGTCACTATTTTCGTGTGCATCAGGATAACGCTGGTCTTTGAAATATTTTTTTTATAAATTTTCTTTTATTAATAGTAGCCTCCAACGCTTCTGTTGGTCAAAGTTATCTTTGTTTCCATAATCCTTTTGTGTATTGGGTCTCATTTAAGGTCTCTTACCCATAAGAGACGTTCCAGATAAATATTCTGCCAGTCTTCACGAAGTATTGGTAGGATAAGTAAGTACGCCTTACTTTTAGCTTCTTCGTCAAGACCATCTGCAGTAAAGTTCCGCGTTAGCTCTTTGAATTCTTGATACTTCCTCTTTTAAAGGTGCCCAAGGATCGCTTTCATATTCACCATCTACTTCGCTGTCAGTATTAGCTAAACTATTCAAATTGACGTAGCATCAGTTTTCACTTCATTGTCAGTATTATCTGACGTATTATCATCAGACTCTATGTACTTTCTTTTTCTGCCCATCTCTACACTGTGCTCTGAGTCAGATTCTGATGATGAGTTGTGATCTCGTACAGTATAATATTCCTTTTGCGTCTTATGTTAAAACCACGAATTCTTCGCGTGGGCAAGCACAAACCCGAGTCGACATTTTGTGGCCCTTCTAAGTTTCGGAGTTACAAACTTCTAAGTTTGAAAGTAGCACAGAGAATTATATTTTGGAACTCTTACCCTCTCTCTAACCTAATTTTAACACTAAGACTAAGTCTAGCTCTACTTAAAGATCAAGTCCTCAGCTTAACCTTTTCGATAGAGCTATACTTAGTGTTACTGTTAAGGTTAGGGTTAGGCTATAGTTAGAGTGGGGGTTAGGGTTAGAGTGAGGGTTCGAGTTAGAGTGACGGTCCGAGAGAGAGTGTTAGGGCTAGGGCTAGGTTAGCAAGAGTGTTACGGTTAAAGAAGGGATTAGAGTTAGAGAGAGAGTTAAAGGGAGGGTTAGGGATAGAGAGGGGATTAGAGAAAGGGTTAGAATGAGGTTTAGGGTGAGAGAGGGGATTAGAGTTAGAAAGAGAAGGATAAAGTTAGAGAGGAGATCTTGTACCTTGTAAAATTAAGTCAGTGAGGTCAAATCGGTCCTGATAATGCCTAAGCGGTTCAAATCGGGCCTTTTCCTTCGGGTCATATAAAAAAACTATTACTTTTGGAATAACTTCAAATACACAGAAACATTGATCGAGTAAAGAGCTAGATCAGTGTATCCACTGTATGGATATCGACGAACGTGCTAAATGGTTAAAATGGAGTAAAATTGGGATTTGTGTACAAATCAGCAATCGCAAGCGATAAAGATTTAAATGTGGATAAACTCTGGAAAGACTAATAAAGCTAGCGACAAGAGGAAATGGGTGCAACTTTAATAACTTTCCAAGAGTGCAATGTGGAAAATCTGTCAGGAATAGACCAGAAAAAGAAACTATATTAAAATCCTCGACTAAAATAGTAAAATCCAAAACAAAGATGAAAACAGTGCTAGCAACACAGAACTGTCCATGAAGTTGGAAAGGTAATTGTAAACCTTACTACGTTGTAAAATAAATTTTAAGCGTCTTTTTAAGCAATAAATCTGTTTAGCTAGATAATCATAATTACAGCCTATATAATTAGCAAGGCATAAAATTGTGTTAGTTTTTTGTTTGTTGCTATGCTTTTCTGTGTGGCCGAATGGTATGGCGTTGAGTTTTAAAAGTCCCATTGGCGAACATTTGTTGGCAAAGTTGAAGAACATTTATTTAAAATCATACATTTAGTTCTAAGACAAAATAACAACTACGACTGCTCACTAACTTCTTCTACAAGTTTTTTCTCCAAATATTCTGATTAACTTTCTTATGATTCGTCTCATGACTTTTGAATTGTTTGCCTGTCCCCTTCACAGTATATATCAAAATAGATGGTAAAGAAAATATAGTCTCGGTAACAGACTCTAGCGGTTCCTCTTCGTAAAACTCCCGTCTCCCATGACATAAATAGTTTAAGATACACTGTAGCTCGTGGTTGTTAGCGCTTTCATGTAACTCCATTAACGAATATACAAACGCGGAATCTCGATCTTTCCCCAATTGTCGCAAATGTTCGAACACATATCTTTCAACCTTCAGTTTTAGTACTCTCGTGACCTCAGCGAATTCATACCAAACCAAGTACTTTTTTTTCACTCTTTCAATCGCTTGTAAACCATACATTTGCCATCTCTCATACTGGTCCATCATAAGGCAGTCGTGTTACTATCCCTTCGACTTGGGTGATAAATTTTACATCCACAGCATAATTCCTCGCAAAGTTATTGCACTTCAGAATACACTGCATTCGCATATATTTCTTCTAACAAATTGAATATCTGTTTTGTCGATGATGAGTCAGGCTTTCCATGTAGGCAATCCATTGTTGAGAAATGACGCTTCAAGTCGGCTGAACGTGTGAAAACTTTATCACATTCTACACAGCATAGCCCAGGTTTTTCCGCGGTTGTTTCGACATCGTCTTGCCAATCATTTCATTCGTCTAGCACTTGCTGTTGGGTTTCTGGCGACCAAGAATCAAACATTTCATCAACAACCAACGAACAAAGCTGGCGGTTGACCTCCTCGTCCTCTAGGTCAGCCATAAATTGATCTCTCCTATAGAGTAGAATTGTATTAACAAAAATCCAACTATAGCAAACCGAATGTCAAAATCAACTTACCAAATGTTCTCCTGATACTCGTGAGCCACTGTATAAAGTGTATTTCTTAACGAGCGAAATCCAAAGCAATGTCGCTAGAGAGATGTTGTTATGATCGTTGTAGAAATGTACTGTGTTTGAAACATAAAGCTTTCGTAATTTATACGGACGCTGGGCTATTGTGATGAAAATGCTAAGTGAGCATTAAACGGTTATTTCGCCCAAACAAGTCCTTTGACTTAATCCCCTAATTAATTAAGCTTTTGTGTTTTTCACGAGTGATAGTTTACACTTGCAACCAATGCATCAAAATATCGCCTGTATAGATTTCACTACATAAACACTTGAAACTTTGTAAACTTATTAGGTTAAGCGTCGCTATATTGGTTGTCTAAAAAAGGAAACACTTCACTAGATAGGAAATTTAAGGAGTTTATAAATCCATGCGATATTTTTACACACAAAATATACTGAGCTCAGCAAAATCACTTAGTCTGGTGCCGTGACGTTATTGCATATTAATGATGGTTGAGAGGTCTTAAAGGAGTGGGACCGAGTTGTATAATTAATGATATTTATGTTAATAATGATGCGGCAACCCATATTACGCTAATAATAAGTGCGCCACCCCACGTCGTCTCGTACCACCTCACGCTGCCTCACACAAAAGGGAGTCGAACGGTACGTATATTACTACTTATTTTCTTAGATTAAAGGCTATCGTTTCGCGTAAGGGAGAACGTTCTTTTAAACAACTTTATCAAACACATTTTTCAAGGTTCACCGTTGCCTAGCAGGGAAATTCAGCGTCGTATATTCGAAGCAGTCGACGAAGACAGTTTAAACTGCTTGGACGTACTTTGTGAGATATACGAAGAGAGTCCAATTTCTATGGATGTCAAACTTTTTCACCGACACGATTTTCTCTCTTTCTTGCCATTGGATGAGCGTCCGAGAGAGACAGCACTACACGTCCTTGCAAGCAAACCAAAGTCAATAGAAGCAATGGAGGTTTTAGAAAAGCGACCGAAGTTCCTCGCTGATTTTTCAGACGTTCAGGATAGTCATGGATCAACACCACTTCTCCTGGCAATAAAATGTAACAATATTGAAGTAGTTAAACTGCTGCTTCCTACAAAACCCGACGTAAACAAAAGAAATCGACATAATGAAACGCCTATTCATGTCGCAGCCCTAAACGACCATGCCGATGTTATAAGAGAAATCCTGAAAACATGTAAGTGTCTATACTCTTTTATATGTGCATGTACATATCAGTGGCGAAGCCAGCATAAACGTACCCGGGAGGGGAATCCACAACTTCCAAGTATCTGAAAAATGTTCGATATTTGTTGTCCCTAAAACGTTAGTATTGCACTTTCAATTGATAAGTTGTAAGCTTTGAAAGGCTGTTTAAAAGGATTATGAAGGTCAATTTCTTAGCTTCGCATTTTTTTTCTTTACTTGCATAAAATTAAAGTTCTCGAATGTTGTTCCAGATAGAGGTTGCCTATCCGGAAAACATTAGGTATCGGTAATTCGTTAGGGATATTTTGTCACTTGCCTTTATTCATCTAGATTCTGAATCCCAAGAACGCTCTAAACTTCTGGAAATCATGAAAAATATAGATGGAAATGGTCATTCAATCCTTTATCCAGCCTCTCAAAGTGGCAAACTAGGAGTACTGAATCTTATTATGGAACAGAATTGGTGGCCAGATTTTCTAAAACAAGAGAAAAGAATGACCAAGGAATGGGGATCGTTTGTTTGCAATGTTTGTGCAGTAGGATGTACACATCTTGCGAAAACCTGTTTGGAACAAGATCCTGGTATTCTTGAAGAAAGAGAAGAAAAAATTGCTACACCTCTTATGAGGTAAGAAGAAGTACACATGCATGAAGTGGTTTAAGGTGGCTCCCTACAGTTAGTACAATTTGAAACACGATCTATATATAGGTCAGACGTCATCCTCGCGTCTCACGCGTGGAATCTTCGTGACCCGGTAAAGACTTATCTGGAAAGAAACCACAACTGTTTCATTATAATCGTAAATCTTTGAAATTCAAACAGTACGTATGTTGTTAACAAGTTTCTAAGCTTTCTTTTAGTATGCTTTTTACGTATTTACGTTCAGTATTATCTTTTATAATGTCCAAAATCGTCGACTTTGGCAGTCTAGTACTGTCAAAGTAATATAATTATTTAAAGCAATCAAAAGCTTAAAAACTACGGTATGCAACTACAGCACACACAGTTACGACTTACGAGTTGTCTTATGAAAATTTGGAATTGTTTGAAAGTTTTGAAAAGTTTTCATACCGATTTAACAATAAAAACAAATTAAAGAGACGTTGGATTAATTCAATGCGTAAACCACCGACAAACCAGACCAGAAAAAAGACCACTAACAAACAATATTGGGTCCAACAAGCCAAGGGTAACGAAAGGAAGATAATTTTGCTCGCAATTGTACACCATTTCGAAAAAACAGCCTGTCTTACAGCCAGCGAGTGACTGGAAGAAGTGATGAGCGCGCGAGACCATCAAGCGAGAGACACGGACATGCGCAGATACCGATGTTGTCGAAATAAAATTCTCTTTGGCCGCGTAAGTTTTGTGCGCGGCTTAATGGCTTTAATTTGAATTTCCTTCGGTGAATTTTTAAAATTTTTGTATAGTGAACTTACAAGTCGCAAGATAAGTTTTCTCAGAACAGTAATTTGCAAATATCTAAAAAACGTATCCTACAACCTATCTTTGCTTTTTTATATAATCCGCTTAGTGTTCCAAATTTACTTGCAATTTTTCAAAAAAATTCGTCGAAGGAAGTTCAAGAAATTTTGTTTTTCCCATTTATAGGATGTGACTAATGTAGTTCATACGCTGTTGTTGCCATAGCAACGCGAGTGTGGTATATTTAGAACCCATAGGTTATGTTAGATCTTGTTAATTTTTTCAGGGCGGCCGAAGCAAATCAAGAAGAAATCGTGCAGCTTATCCTCAAGATTAGACCTGATGAAAATATCTTTAAAATTTGTGACAAAGATGGCAGGAATGTTTTCCACTATGCTGTGAAGAATCCAAATGTTCTCCATTTTCTTCTGGTCCAGTATATAACGGTAGGAAATACAGGAGACCAAAGAATAACTCGAAGCTAGAGTCAAAATTAGTACGGAGGGGCAAATCACTCCTAAAAAGTATACGAGAATATTGGGCTTTCGAAAGTCCGCGAATTTGATCAGAATTTTCCGGACTTTTCGTACAAAATAGATAATATTTTCTTATCATTTTCAGCGTTCTGCAGTTCTGGTAAACCTATGCTACTTAGCAAAACGCAATTATATCCGTTTTCCTTCCGAATACGTTCATAAAAAATACACAAGAAATACTCGTATCAGAGCAGTTGTCGGAATCCATACTTTACTTCAGAATAAAATTCCATGAAGTAGATAACGTAAGTATGAGACAGAATATCGTTTCCGTCATGCTCTTTCAAATTTTTACGATTTTCGTTCTATTCAGTCGTATATTCTAGATTTTAGATCTTTTTTATGAATTTTAAGAACTGTCAAGTATATTTACATGCATTTTTTGGGACATATTACAGACTTTTCGGGCTTATGCAAACTTTTCGTCTTGATTTGCCCTTCAATACCTCAAAAATTGCAAATTACAGGAATAGGACGAGAAAATTTAGTTTTAAAGTGAAGATTGCATTATAATTTGCTGAACAAGAAAGTCAAAAGCAAATAGGATAATCCATATTAGTGTCATCTTACCACACAAGTAATGCGATATCAATTTATAAATTTGACTTATTGTATAAAGTTTTAAAGGTATTCTTAGTAAGTTAATAATGGACGTTCTATATCATAATGATAGTCATTTGCATATGAAGCAATGACAACCATGGTTAAATAGAATTTGTTATAATGTGGTTAAGCTAGATTCGGAGATCATGGAAATTTATTTACTTTTTATGTCTTAACACTAATAGTTATGCGAAGATGATGAGGCTACTAATAGAATAGACAATTTTGGAGACACACCAATAAAGCTCGCAGCTGTTGAAGAAATGACAGAGGTATATAATCATATACTATATTTCAATTTTATATTTGTTAATATTTTATGAGCAAATTTGCCAATCATATTACTATATTTTGATTACATTATTGCACAGAATCACTGGTGAAGTATATTTGATCCAGTTCTAGGATTAATTCAACTTTTTTTCAGTCTCAAGCCTTGATCAAAACCATAGGCGTACGGGCACAACTTTCTTTGGGGGGGCAGCCGAAATTTCGCCCGAATTTTAAAGCTTAACCAAATTGACCGAATTTGCGATAACATCGTCTTCATAACAATAATAACCACTTATAATTGTTTTTAACAGATTAAGTATATATTTTCTTGTCGACGGGGGGGGGAAGGTTTAAAAAATTTTCCCGGAAACTCTTATAATTACCATCTCTTTTTAAGTCCAAAACCCGGATATTTATCTTCTAAATTTATAATATTTATCAATTTTGCCCGAATATTCGTCAACCATTTGCCCGAATCACTTGAATCTCCAAATTTTTTGGGGGGCAGGTGCCCCCCCTGCCCCCACGTCCCGTACGCCTATGATCAAAACTGATTTACTATCTATTTACACTAATCCATGATTTTTGATTGGCTAATTGGCTGACCAAATGTGGAGTGTGATATAATGCAAATCGTACAATTTCACGTCATAGCGCAAGATAAGACAAAAAATTATGGACGAACACGATAGAATGTTGTAAAATTGATTCGGTTGGACACTATATATCTTATATCGTCTCTTTCTAATAGAGTGTTAAGATGCTCATAAATGTTACAGAATTCGAGGTATTCTCTGCTGATCTCATTGAAATTGTGGACGTGGAGGTAATTGACTAGCGTTTCTATAATAAAATTTAAAGGGTTGAGGGGTGGAGGGGGCCGGAGGGTGGTAGAGGGGGCAGAGAGCAGGCACTATTTTTCCTGACGAAGAACGAGGTTGCCCGAAAAATAGATTTTCACTATAAAATATTTGCAATATTCTCGATATTTAAATGTCTCTTTGTCAATTGGGGGTTTTTGGCTAATGTGGAAATTAGCAAATGTTTTACCTATATTTAAAAAAGACGGTCCTCAATCAAAAGTTAATTATCGCCCGGTTTCTCTGCTGCCATCTTTATCAAAAGTTTGTGAAATATAGCTTTTATCAGACTTTATAATTTCTTAATTGAAATTAACTTTTTAAACGCTTTTCAGTCCGGTTTTCGGCCATGTGATTCTACACTTAATCAACTTGTTTTCGTAGTTCATAAAGTTTACCAGGCCTTAGAGCTTGGTAAGGGAGTGCGAATGATTTTTCTGAATATCCGTAAAGCATTTGATAAAGTCTGGCATAAAGGACTCATTTTTAAGCTTGAGTGTCTTGGAGTGAGGGACCCACTTCTTAGGTGGATTAGAAATTATTTAATTAAAAGAAAACAACGTGTTTTAATAGACTGGAAAGAAATTGAAGCAGGCGTCCCTCAGTGTTCTGTTTTGGGTCCCTTGTTGTTTTTGGTCTATATTAATGACACAACTCGTGATCATGACCTCCAGAGTGATAGTTTTTTACACGCTGATGGCACTTCCCTTTTAGAAGTAGTAGATGATTCTTGTCTTAAGGTAGATAGATTAAATAATGATCTTGAACGTATCAAATCGTGGACAAATGATTGGCTTGTAACCATCAATCCAGGCAACTAAAACAACTATTTTCTCTACCAAGCGACTAAGGTCGTATCATCGACCCCTATTTTTTGACAATGAAGTAATTGAAGTAGTTCGTAATAATAAACACCTAGGAGTTACCCTCTCGTCAAATCTCACTTGGACGGCACATATTGTTAATATTTACAAGAAAGCTTCGAAAAGGTTAAATCTTCTCAAAAGTCTAAAGCTTAAATTAAATAGGAAAACTTTGTCGAATTTATACAAAAGTCTTATAGTCTTTGATGGATTATGCTGTTGTTCTCTGGGAAGGGTGTTCTGACGGTGAAAGCAATCTAATTGAAATTGTACAATATCTGTCAGCCTTGGTGGTCACAGGTGATATGAGGGGAAGTAGTAGAGTGTGGATTTTGGAGGATCTTGCTTTGGAAGATATGAAAGCAAAGCGTCTTGTTCACAAACTTGTTTTATTTTTCAAAAATTGTGAATAACTTGGTTCCCAATTATCTGTCCAATCTATTACCTCAGACAGTAAAACAAAGGTCTGGTTTATCTTTAAGACAGGGATCAAATATTTCGTTATTTCTTGTTAGAACTGAAAGGTTTAAAAGGTCTTTTTTTCCCTTCGGCTACTATGTTATGGAATTCTGTTGACCATTCAGTTCGTAGTTTGCCATCTATAATTTCATTTAAAAACGATATTTCTAATATTTCTTGATGTTTCATGTAATAGTTATGTTATTTTGATTATTCTATTGACAGATATACTTCTTATTGACAGATATACTTCGATATTACATACACGTTTGCGTCTCAATTGTTGCGCACTAAATGATCATTTATTCAGAATTATTTGTAGCTCAACATCATATTGTGTTTGTGATCTCGGTTGTGCAACTGCTCATTACTGACAGATCAACGTTACTCTCGGTTGCTGCACAAGTTCTTGCTCTTGGGCAAACTTTTATAATATAATATGTTTTAAATCATATTTAATAGGTTTTGAAGACAGGTCTTGATATCTGGAAACGAAAGGATCCCGACGCACTAGCTTGTTTGCTCCGTGGAGACCACAAGATACATCAACCGTTCTTAGAGGCAGCTTACTGTGGAAAAACAGAATTAATGGAGCTTTTTTTGCAAGAAGGAGCAAATCATTTGCAAAGAAAGTAAGAATTGTTTGAATTTAGTTGTTTAATTTATGTTTCTGTGTACGTGCATGATTCAGCGAATATTCGCTGTACGATTTTCGTAAAAATAAAACCTCGCCTTAAGGTTACAAAGTACCTTTGAATTGTTAAATTCGAATTCTCTCTAGTAGTTTTAACATTTGATTAAGTTTGAAGTCTGAACAGTGTCTTTTTAAGGAATTTTTACTGGGGGGCAAAAATAAACATTTTTCGTCAAAACAGGGAAAATCGCGTACAGTCATCTTGGAGCAGATTTTATATGACTGGGGGGAAACCCCCACCCCCCGCAGTTATATAGTTAAAAAAGGCCCTGAGTCTGAAGAAAAAGAAAATAACGAGTTATTAAATAATATATCATACACGAAGGAGTTTATTATAGTGCACGTGATTTGAAACACCGAAAAGTGTGTTGAAAAACAAGGCGCTAGCCGAGTTTTTTAACATACTTTGAGTTTTTTAACATTCTCGTGTATGATTTAGCTTCTCAAACAAACCAGTATTTAAAGAGAAATTCAACTTGAAAGTTCAGTTAATTTATGGGTGTATATTACCGTGGTATCAAGGCCTGCTCTGGGATCTTAACTCGCCTTAACTCGCCTTAAATCGCCCTAACTCGCCTTAAATCGCGGATAAAAATTGGCAACGATTCTCTTAAATCGCTTAAACTTGCACTAAATCGCCTAAACTCGCCAACCAAATTAAAATGCTGAAAATAGTAAATACTATATACAGTGTAAACACCCTTTCCCCAGGAGAGGGGGGTTCTGGTTGTTTATTTCAGATAAGATTAGGAGGGCGCTTATCCGAGGGGGCTTGCTGGAGAGAGGGGGCTTAGCCGAAACAAGGGAAGTTACATGCTTATTGATAAAAGCCGAAACACAGTAATGCACTAGTAATTGGAAAGCCACGCACCCCCCTACCCAGGGAACAGCGGACATTAGATAAAGGTTGTGTCCTAAACCCCCACCTATACATGTCCTTCTTACTAGTCTAAACATGACTAAAGTCCCCCGCTACCCGGGCACCAAAAATGAAGGCTACCATAATAATTGCTTTTAAAATTCAACAAACTATTCTAAAATTTCCCCAATTTTGATCATTGGAGGCCAAACATGCAATACAGAGTTTGTCAAAACTTTGCCAAAGTAGGTAAATATTTTGCATTCTGTCTGTTAGCTGTATCTTGCAATTTACACAAAGTCAATACATTATCCTGTAAAAGCTATTTTTAGTAAAACGTAACAATGTCTATAGAGCATAGGGTAAATGTCGATGAACAAGGCTTAATAATACATCTCGAACAGACGAATTCCCGCTGATTCCCAGCCCATAATCCCTGGCCATCATGACACATATCTAACGTACGCTGTCTAATGACCTGAGTACCCAGGCATAACAGATAGGCTAATCTGCAAATAAATCCCCGCTATTTCCCGGCATGTCCCGGATAGGGGGGTGCGAGGCTTTCCATGACTGGTGCATAAGTTACATACTATCAATCTTACAGGTATATAATATGACATAGGAACCCTTATATTCAAACAGAAAAAAGTCAGGATGGCAAGAATCAGTCTGTTTTCAACATTTTATCTATTTCGATAAGCATAATTCATATGCCAATATTGTGATATGAACTTCCAGAACAATTCATCAATTGTTTCGTTTTCCTTTATTGAAAATAGTGCGGGGCCTATAAATTACAGGGTAGAGGGCTTATCAACTTTCGAAATTTTAAGTGACGGTAAACTGATACTTTTAATAATTCCGACGGCCTTATATACAAGTGCTGAATTGCAGTGCCTGTAGTGCACAACATTTAATATTTTATATCAACAGTGTTCAAACTTACATAAATTGATACACCACAGCATGATCCTGGTCAACTTTTATAGTCAGCATTGTCCGGTTCATATCGTCTTATATAAAGATCCATGATCGTTTTAATAACCGAGGTTTAACATTTTTAGCGTACGATCTTGGGTCGATAGCAAAACCTGGCATTTTCATGAATTCAGTTAAATACTTCATGTTAGCCACAACGGGGAGGGAGCCTTCTCTCAGGCTATCCAGCGGAAATTTATTATTCAAGTCTTGGAAACTTTATATAAACTAAATTTTAACATTAGTGAAATTTTATAAATACTGCACTTTATATATCGAGGGGAATTGAAATAAATACCAATCAATGTTGAGTTTTAGTTATTAAATGAACACATGGAAATGAAATACTATATTTGCAACGTAAATTCAAGCTTATTTGGTAAGTTTAACACATATGTAAATTCGTTTGAATAACTACAATGTATTGCCACATTGGAACATGCATGGTCACAGTTTTAATATATTCTGTACCCTTGGAATTTCCAAGATATTGACAAGGCATTCATGCATTTGGAAATTCTCAAAATATAGGATAGCAACCCCATGGGATGCACTAAATCTTCTCGTTCCTACATTCCAGCCACAACCCTGATTTTTTAGATTTCCAATTGATTGTGGTTCCAGGACTGAACTTAGTAACAGGTATTAGTATGCAACTCAATTTAAAAATACATGTTATTATATCCTGGTTTATGTTCTTCATTGTATTAATTCCAGCAATTTGGTGGTATAACCTTAAAATTAGTAATACGGCAAAATAACAAGCTAATTAATAAGTTTCAACTGGGTCTTGTTTACATGACAGTCTAACCAGACCCCCTGGGGGTGTGAAGGGGGACTGGTGCTCTTTCAAAATACATTTACTATGCACTATTAATTATGTGTTATTATTGTATTTTGCTTAAAGTACTATACTTGCATATTTAATTACCATGTATTTTTTCTTAAATCGCCTTAAATCGCCCTAAAACGCCTTAAAACGCATTACCTAAAAGTTGTGTTTTTTCTTAAATCGCCTAAACTCGCCTTAACTCGCATTATCTCGCGGCGAGTTAAGGCGAGTTAAGATCCCAGAGCAGGCCTGTATCAAGACAACGATACGGCGATGATTTCCTTTGTGTTTTGCTCATGAATTATTAATGAGTTTGAGAAATATATCGAACGTATGGTGACAGTGTGGGTATAGTGTAACGAAGATTCGGCAGATCATGAGTTGTGTAAAACAACCTGAAAAATACAATAGGAACTGCGACGTTTCGCGCGAAGGTCCTTCGTCTGGAAGTTAGTAGAATGGGTCAGCGAAAAACGTGTGCTTTTATAGTGAATAAAAAAGCGATGACGTAACAAAAATAAACCAATCAGATGGATTTATTCAAAACAAACTGTAAACAAAATATGGAAATCACATTACAAAATATATTAGCATGTAACGAGAAGCGAAGAAAAAAAGAATTAGGAGAAAATACAGATTTATGTTGATTTATGTATGAGATGAGGTAAATATAGCATTACTAATTAATATACCGACATTAAATATACCGAAATAAATAACATCAATAATATGGTATTATTATATATAGAAAAATATAAATTTTCGTTCGAATATTCTACCCACAGATACCATCAACTATTATTCCTATCGAATGAGATGCCGAGAAAATCTTAGCATTTACCCATATATATATACGAACTTGCGGTTAATGCTCAGCAACTGGACTCTGTAGCTCAACTGCATGGACTCTGTAGCTCGCAGATTCAATTCCTGCCAGAGGTGTTGCGTTGCGTTGCGTTGCGTTGTGTCGTGTTGTGTTTAGTTGTATTGCGTATACACACACATATATATATATATATATATATATTGGAAGAAATGTTCTTCGAGTTAATTATTCCAAACCGCGTAAGCGGAAAGTACTGCTTGCCGTGGCTGGGATTCGAATCCGCGACCTTCGAAATGCTATATGTACTATTTAAAACACGAGCAGGAGTGCTTTATCAGAATATAAAGTGTGTTTTAAATGGTTTGAAAAACGACCCGTCTTATTAGCTCATATAAAAACGAATTTTGAAAATTGTTGTCTTGAAAGCCGAGAAATTTCGACGAGAAAAACGAGCGGGTCTTTATCACATATAAAGACACTGATTAAACATTAATTTATTTCGTGTTTTCTTCATGAATTATTAATGAGTTTTTGAAATATATATATACCTTCAGATTAGCGAAAACTATATATATATATATGTTTTATAATCAACGAAATATAATCTTATATATAATGGCCCCAAGACACTTCACGCATGTCTGGATGCGCGTGTGTCTGAGTATTGTACCACATGCGCTTGGTGAGGGCAAGAGTATGGTGTATAAATACGAAGTCACTCGCACCTAGACTGCGTTACAAGCTGCACTGACGAGCCGTTGAACGGCGAAACATGCATGTCTGCAGATTTGACTATAATATATATATATATATATATATATATATATATATATATATATATATATATATTTTCGCTTACCTCGAAACTTGTCTGCAACAGGCTGTTTCATCTGTAAAAGAATCATCAGGCAGTGACAAGTATCGAAAGAAATGACCGCTTATATGCTTCCTGCCGGAACGTGGGGGTGTATGTGGGAGACAATGTGTGCATGCATGGCTTTGTTTGCGTTGCTTACGCGAAGTTTATTACGATGACGACACCGTGAAATTATTTCAACTCTTTTGTTGAGTAAAAAATTCTTGTTTTTTTCTTTCAAAACACAAAATATTTCTCCTAAACATAAATTGCATCGTTTTGATCCTCCTGTGTACGAAATAGAATGTTTTAAAATTTGCCAATTAATACTGAAATCCTTATTGTTTTCTTTCAGCGTCCAAATATATTTCGAAAGTTCCGTGTTATTTGCATGCTTTTTATGCTGAAAAGATTTAGTGTGGTTGGCCAATCGCTCTTTGAATGTGGTCAGGGACACTACCAATTGCAGTTGTGGAGAAAACACCATTTGCCCGCTTCAAAAACAATGCTAGTATACAAAGCAACAGTCACAGTAAGCAACACACTGTTAATTTTGGGGTGTCAATTTAACACCAAAAAGTGGTGCTAAAAAATTAGGTAAAAAATGACACCTTTTTTGGGTGCTATTTTAACACCGCTGTTGATGGTGTTGATTTAACACTAGTTACGGTGCTAAAACAACACCTTTTGTAGTGTTAAAATAGCACTGATTTAGGAGTTGTTTTAACACCCAAATATTCTCATCAAAAATAGCACCTGATTTAGGTGCTATTTTAGCACTAGTGTGAACAAAAACTTGCTCATTGCTACAAAGCAAATCCAAGATATATACTCCACTTTTTAACAAAGAGATAACATAATCTGAAAATATATGAACATCCTTTAATTGAATTAATAATAATATATTTGCTGATTCCAAAATTACTTTGCAGCTGACCATTAAAATGGTAATAAATTTAGGCAAATCTTGCCATACTCATGCAATGTTCTCACCAATTACCTATTAAAACCAGGTACATCCATTATTTTACCCTGGGCAATGCCAAGCAATTCTAGTACTATGCTAGGAGCATGTCAGAAGAGTTATTCTATGTCACTCCAATGCTTAAGTTAACCCATTAACAACTAACAATTTTCCTTAGCAGGTGAAGTTGTCTGGCATTAGACAGAGTAAACTTGCAATATAAGATGCACAATCAGGAATTTATACAAGCACTTTATTCTACTGCCGTTTTTCAGATGAAGAAAATGAATTATTTACAACCGTTTACGGGTAGCAGAAAGGTGCTTCTATAAATCCCTGATAATCATTGTGGTTTAATGGGTTACAAATTTGTTATTAGGTAAAGTCAACAGTTATAGAGTCTGATGATTACTACACTAATTTCCCCATAGTCTATAGACATGCCAAAAGACTGCAACTCCACATTTTCTGAGATCAGAATATCTCTATTCTTTTGCTCCTGTCAGTATGGCCAATATCAAACACACACAACTTGACGCAGACCATTAACTCCTTGCGTTATCTTCCTCAGCGATACAAAGTTGCTCTATTACTTTAGTCGTGATGCCAAGGTGAACCATACATAAATATCAATATTTTTCCAGCTTCACAATCACATATAATTACAGTAGGTTATCTATAAAATACATTGAAAGTAAGGTACATAAGTAAATACAAAATTCAGATTAAGTTCCATATCAAAATACACCCCTAGTGACCCCACTAGAAGTGGGTAAGGTCCAGTGTTACTATAGAGCACACAGGTTATAATTAGAATACAATTAGCTATTGCTTATGTACAGTTAGCCTCCTGAGATTCCAAAACTCCCTAAGGCATGATACGCAGGCCTATGTAAATGCTTTCTTCACCCTACTCTCCTGGGCAGCACACTTTGGAGGAACAAGCAGGGTATAGCTGAGTTAGGAAGAGTCCACAAAAATCATCGAGAGCAGTGGTCAGTAAAAGTCAGCTTTAGTACCACCACCCCCCCAAATATGGGCATCATATATTGTTGGTTTGTGCCGAAAAGCATGGAGGGAAAGTTATTATATATTATAATATTATACCTCACAATAAGTTTGTCCAATCAGAGAACTAGGCTTGTACCACATGACCGTGGTATTTTTCAGTGAATACCTGTACCCTGAGTCGTTTCCCCGGGGCATGGTATTCGAGTCGAATACCACGCTTGAGCTGGGAATTTGAGTTTTTAATACCCCGCTCGTACCCAGGCCGTCATCTAATTTCATCGCCTGTTTTCTAGTATCTAGTACAAGTAAAGTCATACAAGGTTAGGTATAATATATCATTTATAGACCTTTCACTCGGGCTTTGCCCTCGGAATATTTCTCATCCCTCAGGGTAATTCCAAAAATTCAAAAATTTCATGTATCCACTCAGCTACATGCATTTACATTGACCTCAATGACCTGTAGGTTTTATTGAAGCATTTTAAATATACCTCATTAAATAACAAATATAATATTTTTAAAGTGGCACATTATTTAAAATTGTCAAGACATTTTCTCAGGGTACTAACAGACTATACATTGATTCATTGAAACAATGCTCAACTTATGAAACAATCACATAATTCATATATAAAAACATTCATAACTTTTAAGTCTACTCTAATGTCAGAGTTTCTATGGTATAGATTAATATAATTGTTAAGTAGGCCGTAGTTTATATTATCGTTTTGATTCTGAACTAAATTGATAAGTACAAGGGAATTTTTGCCGCGTTAAAATTCAAATATTTTCTTACGGCGACACAACGCACGCAACATAAATATTTATGAATACATCCGTAAATTTTTGCCTTTATAATTGCTTTATATTACATAAAAACATTGAAATATCCTTACCTGAATATTATACCAGCGTTCCTGAGCTATAACTCTTGAAATTCTTGTGGATTTCGAGAAGAAAAAGCAAATATATTGCTTGTAATTTCCAACATAATTTTTCAAATTAAAATTTGAAATGAAAGTGACGCTATCCCAGAATACTTTGCGCGCGTAGTAAGGAAATTAGACACCAGTCCGTCTTTCCGTGCTTATGTCATTTCCATGAATTCTTCAGGAGAGACAACTCCCAACCAAAAAACACTGCTCGTATTTTGTACCATTTCAGATTTTTGTGTCATATTTTAGACTCTATGCTTTAGGAAAATAACGTTCTCTATAAAGTTTCTCTTAAAGGTATGCAGCAAACTAGATGCGACACAACAAAACACCATAGAGTTTGTGTATATAAAATGTCTATAATCATGTAGTATCACAAGATATTATACATGGCGATTTATCAAAACAATATTCCGTAGAAATATGTTACTTGGGCTTTCTTGCGATTTTTTGTGAAACTGTAATTTGACTTAAACACCCATAATATATTTAACCCTAAAAATCGTGTTAATTTAGCACCTCTATAGTGGCCTATGTTTAACACTTTTGATGGTGTCAAAATAGCACCCAATATTTAGCGCTATAAAGGGTGTAAATTTAGCACTTTCGCTGATGAAAGAGGTGCTATTTAGGACCCAAAAAAGGTGTCAAAATAGCACCCCATTATTTAGCACTATAAAGGGTGTAAATTTAGCACTTTCGCTGATGAAAGAGGTGCTATTTTATTGCCCAAAAAAGGTGTTAAAAATTTCGGGTGCTGAATTAGCACTTTAAAATTGACACCCAACTTAACGGTGCTATATTGGCACCCAAATCGGTGCTAAAATAGCACTTTATATTTAACACCACCTCCTGGTGTCAATTTAGCACCTATACAGGTGCTATTTTAACACCCTCAAATTAACAGTGCACAAACACGATCAAAAATTACATTCGCATGACTGCAACCACATTCAAAGAGCGATTGGCCAACCACACTAAATCTTTTCAGCATAAAAAGCATGCTAATGACACGGAACTTTCGAAATATATTTGGACATTGAAAGAAATCAATAAGGATTTCAGTATTAATTGGCAAATTTTAAAACATTCTATTTCGTACACGGGAGGATCAAAACGATGCAATTTATGTTTAGAAGAAAAAATTTGTATTTTGAAAAAAAAACCAAGAATTGTTTACTCAACAAAAGAGCTGAAATAATTTCACGGTGTCGTCATCGTAACAAATTTCGCGTAAACAACGCAAACAAAGACATGAATGCACACATTGTCTCCCACACACACCTCCACGCTCCGGCAGGAAGCATATAAGCGGTCATTTATTTCGATACTTGTCACTGCCTGATGATTCTTTTACAGATGAAACAGCCTGTTGCAGACAAGTTTTGAGGTAAGCGAATATATATATGGTTAATTTGAAATTTTGATTGTTGCATGTAAGGTTATACTTTATACTATATACATAAAGTATAACCTTACATGCCAACGGTCAAAATTTCAAATTAACCAATAATAGCCAAGAACGATAGTATAGATCGATATATAATCCTACGTGTATATACAACTTAGTCATTAGATCATTTTGTCTGAAGAGTACCACACATACGTGTGTAGCACGAAACTAACTAGTAATAAAATGTCTATTCAAAACTGTTGAATCTCTGAATTTTAACTATATTATGCTCTGGTTCTCCATTGAGCACTCTGCAAACGGTTTTTACTATATCGTCTATAGTCTATATATATATATATATGTGTGTGTGTGTGTGTTTCAATTGATTAAAATTTTCGTATCCGGCATATATTAAAAACTAATTCCTTGCAAAAAAAATTAAGAATTTACGATAGATGAAAATTTAGAAAGAGTATATAGTCAACACAAAATATTATAAACAGGGATTTTATATTTATCGCTCGTTTTGAAGAAACAAGATAAAAACTCCTTCATTTTCTCCAAATTTAACACTCGCATTGGACAGATTTTAACAAAATAGTTAACTTCGGCAACGTAAGGCTTTGAAAACACAACATTAATAGACTTTTTAAATCAAATATAGCACTCTCTGTCATTAGCCCATGTAAAATATATTGTTTTTCGGATATAGCCCATATAATCAAACCGCGATTCACTGTGCCGTACAGTCTGGAGATCTTGATGCCGTGGAGTACTTGCTTGCGAAAATGGAATTCCTGGAAATGATTGATTTTATTGACGACGAACGGACCACTGCAGCTGGTTACGCAACACAGGATGGTAATGCCAAGATACTCACATGTCTGTTGGACAAAGGCGCACAAATAAAAGCTGACAAGAATGCTAACAGATTCAACATCCTGGATTCTGCATGTGATTATTTTAATAGTGGCGAGGATTCTATCAATACAATTATTACGTTTTGTACAGACAATGGGGAAATTGAACCGCTTCAAGAGGTAATAGAAAGTTTATGGACACAAACATCATAATTACACAAAACATTATAATAAGTGCCGGATAGGTTTTTATGAGGATGAATATATGATTTGTCGTTTAGAATCACCACGTTTGACGTTTATCTATTTCACATTGCTTTCGATTCGTTAGCGTAGGTCTTCATTAGTGCAAAATAATATTGTAATTATATTCAATAATTCATGAAGAGAACACAAGTAAATCATGACCCTAACGGAGCTCGTGCATCTGATCCATCTGATTTCAGCAAGAATATGATTAATACGAGTGTTTTGCTTGTGTTTTTATATCTTAAGCCAGACCCAACCGACAATTTAAAGAAAAAAGTGCATGCGCAATACAAATATCAAGAAATGAAAACATCTTGAATACCTAATCATAGTAAATATATATTAACTATTACCCAAGATATGGACTAAAACAAGAAGTAAATTTAAATGAAACGTCATATTTCATTCCTATTGCAGAATTATTATCAGACCAACTGATTAACAAATAAGTAAAGAGCGTTTATGCTTACTTGTAAATCAGTGGGTCTGATAGTGATTCTGCAATATAATCGAAATATAACCGTAAATAAATATGCGCGGTAGCCTGCACCACAGTATATGCATCAGATATATTACATTTTTGCACTGATGAAAATCAGGTTTGCGTATCAAACACTTTACATGCAAATAAGTTAATGCCGTGTTTTCCATAGGACAAAACAACGCATAAATTATTTTTGTAATTTTTCAGCTGTTTGAAGATTCACGTTTTGGTCCTGACGGTATTTTGTCTAAACTGATCGAGGAAACACCCGACGTTGCCATGAGGATTTTTGACCTCTGTACTGATGAAGATACACATTCTACTTATCGTTCGTATGCCGAAAGGAAAAAAGAAAGAAAAGTGACCTACTCGTTCTTTCCATTCAAACGAAAAAATCGTAAGTACTATAATATGTATTAATTTAATGGTTCAGTTCATACATTATTGCTTAATTAGTTGATACTTGATTGGCTAGGAGAAGTGCAATTTTATGGATGAAATACAGGGTGACGTGAAATACCCCTCCCCCCATTACATTTTGCGGCATTTCTCACCAATTTAGCAAACACCTCAACGGGTAATACCCATATTTCTCACGTGAGAACAAGTGGTATCGCCCGTGCCAGACTGTAGTTTCCGCCGCCTGGTGCGAGACGCCTTCGTATATCATTACCTATCAACCAATCAGAATATTGCTTCTATACATTGATCAATTGCGATGAAATTTCTTCGCCATAATGATTTAATATTGAGGAGATCTGTGGAATGGAGATTCGGAAAGGTTGTATGAATGTAATATTGTGCGTATAAATGATTATAAAAGCGAACAAGAATATATGACATCGAGACAGCTATTTTGAAAACGTTTTACGGCCTTGGAAGAGAATATTCAGAATTGCCTAAAGAAATTTATATCGAGAATGTCCACATAATACAGGCAAGAATTTATTTCACAATATCCAAATGAAGGTAAATAATAACAATAGCTAGGTGATTTCCTAGTATTAGTATTAAAACATGTTGTATTCTAATAGATCAGAACTCAGGAGCAGTGTTTAACTAAATGCTGTTCTTAAAAGCTTTGTTAGATCTGTAAACCTAATTCATGGCTAGAAATCAGGAACAGTAAGCCAATAAATCGCGGTACACCCCTATTCATAATCACGAAAGTGAATTTGAAACAAAGCCTGTTGGAGAAAGCAACGACCACGTTGACCAGCTATACAGCGAGTCTTTGTCAGTCGTGGGGCAATGTAATTTAAAATGTAACAACACAACACTGAAATTTTTCGTGGTGAAAACAGAACAAGTTCCTATTATTGGTTTGAAAGCGTCTCAAGGTCACAACTTGATCAAGATCGTTATGAATGTGAACAATTTGAGTGACTAACCAACCCAAAATATTCCTGATAAATTTCCTAAAGTGTCTCAAACAACCATACCACATCAAAGTTGACACCAGTAGTCAGTCCATTAAGAAGCACACCAGTTGCCCTAATAGAGAAGCAAAAGAAATCGTTAGACGAAATGGAAGAAAATGGAGTCGTTGAGAGAGTCGTGTGCCCAACTGAGTGGGTAAATTCCACTGTGATAGTAGAGAAACCGAAGAGTAAGACACTACGAATTTGCCTTGGTCCAAGACCATTGAATGAAGCGATTCAGCGAGAACACTTCAATATGCCAACTATCGAAGAGATTACGACGCGTGTGGCAGGAGCTAAAGTATTTTACTAGAAATACACTCATGCAGAATCCCCTCGCCTATTCGAACTCAGGAACATACTTCCCAAAATGTATTGTAACATGAAGTATTCCGTCGATCATTGTAACCATAGCAACACACAATTTTTTACTTTTGGTACAAAATGATAAAATAGTAATATAATATTTGTACTTTTAGCTATAAACTTATGAATTGCCCCACTATATAAAGTAGATATGTTATTACGTACTCTTTTAGCTTTGGTTTGCTGTAAAATTTAACCTTAGACATTTCATAAAAACGTCAAAACTTTTCAGAAAATTTCAGTTAGTTAATATTGTACATAATTTATATTGACTATTGGTTGTTTGTTTATATTATGTGTGAACATATGAATTCTATATTAATGTACAATAAAGACTCAATAAATATTTAAAAAAAACAAAAAAAACCCTGTTTTTGACAGTATAATTTTTTAAATTTATATTTAAAATAGTTTCTGACATTACGTTGTTTCCTCAAAATTCAAATTTAAACTTGCTAAAATACCTTTTAGGTTTAATCGATATTATATTAATAACCTCACAGAGTGACATACGCTTTTGCAAATCCACAAACTAAAATATGCAAAATAGACACTTACCCGTTTAAAACACTTCAAAAGTGTGCTTTTTTCAGCCATTCGACTGTTTCTCGTTTATCTTCTTTTGAAGACTCTATTCATCGGTATGTTCTTCCAATAGCCCGAGTATTAAAAATCATTTTTGATGCATATATTAACAAAATATTTATCCGTAAATCTTTAAATGTTTATCCGTATGTTTCTCTCGACCTGACTCGCGCATGCGTATAACGTAGAAAACCCTGAACCGTCCATGGCATCGCGGCGGACGACTTTGGATTCCGCTATGTTTTCACATACCCGGTGTAAATATCCGAGCGGAATTAGTACCCTCGCACGGCGCTTCGCGCCGGCTCGGGGACAAGTTGGATGCAAATCACGGCTATTGGCAAATTCCACTAGACGAAGAGAGTTGATTGTTGACCACATTCAAGACACCATTTGGCCGCTACTGTTATAAAAGAATGCCTTTTGGAATCAAGTCAGCTCAAGAAGTATTCCAAAAAAGAATGTGTCAATCTTTTGGAGATTTAGAGTTTGTGGAAACAAATGTGGATGATATTTTAGAATAAGCCGATTAGAGAGCTAATAAGAATCGATGTGGAGTTCCAAAGGGGCAGTGAACGAGATAAAGCATTCCAAGAAGTGAAAGATATCCTAACGAAAGCTCCAGTTTTAGCGTATTATGACGTGAAGAAGTCTGTGACGGTGACCTGTGATGCTTCAAAATATGGCCTCGGAGCAGCATTACTCCAGGAAGACAAGCCATTCGCGTTCGCATCAAGAGCCTTAACCGATGTGGAAACTCGATACGCCCATATCGAAAAGGAACTGTTGGCGGTGGTATTTGCGTTTGTGAAATTCAACCATGCAGGATGTGTAGAAGTTGAAACCGATCATAAACCACTGGTGTCGATTGTAAAGAAACCGCCTCGGCTTCAGAGAATGTTGTTGCGGCTGCGACGATACGAGTTCAAGATGAAGTACAGGCCAGGAAAAGAAAGGATCATCGCTGATACACTTTCCCGAGCCTATCTTACCGATCAAGACATAGGCAATAACCAGATGAACGAGGAGTTAGAAGGCTTTGTGCACACGGTAATTAGCAGAATGTCAGTATCCGAAGAAGGGTTGAAACAAATGCAAGTGATAAGACGATGCAGACACTCACGTCAACAATTTGTAGAGGATGGCCAGAAACAAGAAAGCAAGTACCCAGCGAAATCCAAGGCTTCTGGAACTATCGTGACTAACTTTCAGAAGTAGCGGGAAGACAAGATCATAAAAACCCCAAACTTGAGAGAAAATATGTGAGAGAAAATACGCACGTTGTAAAACGTGTCAAGAGTACCAGATATCTAATCCGAAAGAACCCATGGAGCATGCTCCAATACCGTCGAGACCATGGGAAATGGGGACGACCGATCAGTTTAAATGGGAGCAAAATAACTACATGGTTGTGGTAGATTATTATTTGCGGTACATCGAGATTGCTAAATTGGAAAACAGCACCTGCAAAACCATTGTGAATCATACGAAGCCCATATTTGCGAGGCGTGTTATTGCGGATGTCGTCAGAAGTGACAATGGTCCTCAGTACACAGCTACGGAGTACAAGCAGTCCGCGCAAGATTGGAATTTTGAACATCGGAAAGCAGTTCAAATTGTAAAGAGATTGTTGTCCAAAGCGAAACAAGATGGCAAAGATACGTACCTCAGTCTGTTAGAATATCGCAATATGCCCATAGATAATGTAGCCTTACCAGCACAAATTCTGATGAGTCGACGTTTGCGTTCTCATTTACCAACTACTCAAAGTCAACTAAAGCCACAAGTTGTTGATTAGGACAAAATGAAAAAGAGCTGAAAGAGAAGAAGAGTAAACGGAAACAGCAAACTTTCGAGATTGGGAGAATGAGAAACAGTACGAGCACAATTGGAGTCAAAGTAGAAACCAGCGGTAGTTAAAGAAAAACTGCAAACACCTAGATCGTACACCGTGCAAATGTATAGTGGTCAAAGGGTTAGAAGAAACCGACAGCATATTAGGAAACAGAAAACAAAGAATTCCAATATCTCAAATTCGACGGAACCAATTGAAGACTTCGAGTTCGATGTCAAGAGAACAGACAAGGAAGATCAAGTGCAAGAACAGCATTACAAGACTAGAAGTGGACGATTAAGTAAACCTGCGGATACATTTCAAGCGCGATAAGTATACTTAGAAGCTTAAGATTTTGAGCTATGAGGCAGTCAATCTGATATTATAGTAAATACATATTATTGATTATCCACATTATCAAGTATAACAAAAATTTGTCTAAATTTAGTATTTAATTAAATAATATATTAACTGTAAGATTAAAATTAGGAGACTATGTTCAAACATTTATAGATACAATTTAGTTTTGAATTAGGAACATTAGAACATCATATAAGAGAAAATTCAGTTAATTTGATTATTCAAATTAGGTACGTGTATATAAGTATAGAGTTTGTAAACAATATTGTTAGTTATAATAAAATAGTCCGACACATAACATTACAAAAGATTGCTTTAATTTGTCAGGAAGCACATGTACTCTGGGTTTTTAAAGGATCTCAATTGCATTCGTCAATCTGCTGCATGCAAATTCTATGGTCTTCTAACTTGGATTGTTATTTTCTAGGTTTTATATAAATAATTGAATTGAAAAACGTATAAATAGATTTATTTCTCTTTTTTCGAAGCTAAAGGCAAGCTTGAAGCTATTGAAAGCATGGTTAACTCCAATAGAGACAACTGTTTGGGCCATCCATTGGTTATACGGTTCTTAAACGAGAAAATGAATTCCACTAGCATTCAGAAATGGTTTCTTTTGAATATTCTTCTATATACCACGTTTCTACTCACTTTGACAGCATATGGTGCAATCCAAAGTGGAGGTAAGAGTGTTAAATTTTCTATTTGTTTTCATTTTTACTTGCCCTACTGTAGGTCTTTTTAGCGCGCATGTTTTAATCTTTAATCTCAATCTTTAATCTAATCGTTTTCATAAATTTTACCCTTGACAGAATTAGCGTAATTAACATAATTACATAGTCCAGTTAACCGACTTTATTAACATAACAAATGTCGTATAACCAACGAAATGTTTATTTGTTGTACTATTTCGAATATGGAAAGTGTTTTGAAAACTTTTTACTCTGGAAACTTTTGCCGATTTACAAAATGGATTGACTTGACCGGCCTTGACCTGCGAATACGAAGATGTTTGGCGATGATTTAACCTTTTTAAGATCATTGTCTAAGTTGTCAAAAAACGTGTCCGTGACTTTCCTGAATTGGATATTCTACATCAAGTTAATAAGATCGTCCTCCAACGCCTTCATTTCGTTAACAATTGGTGGAGACTTCTTAGATTTCAAACCAAACTTGTATTCTTCAGTGGTATTCGGCTCATGGAGGAAAAATTAGTCTCTTTCGATAATAATCTTGCGAAGGCAGTCCAATGTTCTTTAAGGAATAGTTAAATCGAATTTGATTCATTTTAAGTATTGGTTAAACTGTAGACAATAATGAGAGTGCACAACAGTAGAACGAGGCACTTCGAGAGACGCGAGGAAAAACATTATATCTCATCGCCTGAAGATCGTGCAAATGTGAAACTCAGAGTTCCGACTTTATTTTAACTCTTTATCAACCGACGGAAACGCGTTGTATTTACGATCAGTAGTTTCAAATGTAAATATCTCCAGACGTGTTTATTCTCTGGCAACAGGACACGCGTCATCCGATAGCTTATGACTTCTTCTTTAAAATAATATGTGGTTTGTCCCGGTGTCACATGGTCCGGGGGACCAAATCCGCTAGCGGATATGGACCCCTTCCGCGGAAATGGTCCCCTATGAAATGATAGGCAGACGAGAACTTTGTAAACAATAAGTATATTACTGTTTACAAAGTTCTCGCCAAAAGTCTACAAGTATTTTTGAGCTGCATATGATTTGGTTTTAGAGTAATCGTCTGAATATTTTTCTTCGGTTTTCTTTCCATATTGGCGTATAAAATTAAATATCTGACGTTTTGATTAAGAACGGCAACAAACATTTACGAAAGTTAAGTAGTAAAAAACTTTATTTAAACACGCTGACTGTCACCATGTCAACCTAAGTTGTTTTTCACAAGGGCACGATTCAATGGTCGTGCGTATTTATATGTATTCAGATCACCATTTTTATCTTATGAGTCATCACCTATTGTTTATGGGATTCCATTCAGAACCATTTAAATGATCTAAATTGGAAGTTAAAATTTACATAACTGTAGGCATGGTATTTAATGCGAAAACAGACACAAATAACAAATTAGTAATCGTTTCCAGGACCGAAGCAGAAGTAAGAGAAATTTTTCTGTCTACCACTAGTGAATGCGCATGGAAATTAAATTTACGGAAAAATGGCACCGAAAAAAATCAATCAATTGTCAACGGAATAATTGCTGGCACATGGCCTATTTCTAGATAAGTATTAGCTAGTATTTCTTTGGTTGCGTATTTCCCGCTGCTGAGACAAAACATTTAAATGGGAACTACCCCCATAGGACCATATCCGCTAGCGGATTTGGTCTGCCCGGACCATATCCGCTAGCGGATATAGTCTGGGGGGACCATTTTGAGGGGGGACCAAATCCGCTGTGACACCGGTTCATATTACATATCCAAATTAATTTGCATACATGTTCATAAATTATCTAAAATTTTTACAATTATTGTTGATATAAACCTGAACTGCCAGAACAGGATTTAGAATTTCCCAGCAACTGTTATACAAAAGTTGTAGCTAATGAAAAAAGGAATATTGTTGGAAAGTTTCATTGCTGAAATTTAATTCCCGCACGCGATATAAATTACGAAATGGCCATATAAGGTTAGTGTCGCTTGCTATAAACCAATGAAAATCCGCCATCTATTCAATTAGTTTATATTTTTAATTAAGTGTAAACAAAACAAAATTCAGAGTTTTTAAAAGGGGCTAAATCGGTCGCATAGCGTTTTGTAAACAAACAAAGTTTACTTCGCCAAAGAGATCGTAAAACACTGAATCGAACGGTAGTATTTTCGTCCATGTTTGGTGCCTGCAACCAGAGATAAGGAGCAGCAAAGTCGTTGGTTTTCATAAGACGATATCGTCCTATGAACCATAGGACCGGACGATAAAGACAAAATTATATAGATATAATATAGATACTACATATTAATGTAATGTTCTGATAATTATTGTATTTATTTTCCAGGTGAATACAATTTAGAATCACCCAGAATGATAGCGTTGTCTGTAATTATTTTGACTCTGTGTGGATTTCATTTCATAAAAGAAATGTTTCAGGTTTGTATTCAATGTAATAAAACTTATATACAAGAATGTTTTCGATTAGCTCGAATATACGTATTAAAAAATCGATTAAGCTATAATAATCATTTATACCGTATTGTTAATGTTCTTATCCTGTAAATAATAACAATAATACATAATAATAAATAGTCATTTCTGTATATGCGCTTAGGCTAGCTTCATACGAAACTAATGTTCACTCCATCTCAAATAAGGAAAAAGTAAACAGTCCTCTAGCACTGTAATCAATATGAATGGGAAGCACATTTTCATGAGAAAACTCTGTAACTGCTTTAAAATTAATGTTGCTATGCTCAAAGTGTTGACTGCCATGGCCAGGCACTGTCGATACGCCATATAATTATTGAACAATACAAGTTCATACAGGGCTGCCTAACTTATATTCAAGAGGGTCCGGAAAGGGGTACCTAATCCCATCTCCCAGCCAAATTTTGGCTCAAATCCCAGTTCCCAGCCCAACTTTGCCCCAAATCCCAAGTTACAAAATCTGAAATCCCATTCCCAGTCAGGCTATATGGAAACTGACAATGAATTGAAACCACTGATTATGCCATTTGAATAAAAGTACTGCCACCTACACTGAAGAAAATGATGACGATACTCAGGGGCTGTTCATGTCGGTCGGGCTGCTCCGGTAAACCTGGCTGGCATGCAAGTGCGGAGATCTTGTCTCATATCTTGTTTTTATATGTTTTCGAGATTTCATTCACATGGGAACCGGGTCATCCAGTTTGTCGGGCTCCTTCCGTTGACCGAAGCGAGATTTTGGCTTCCCGGGCTCATGTACTGTATGTGCATTAAACTGGCCAGCCCAGCAAACCGGGCTGGAAATCATGTTACAGCGCATGCTCTATTCCCCCTAGAAACAATCTAAAAAGTCTATGCAGGTAAATAATTATAACTAACGAAACTAAACCTTCTCAAGCAGTTGCCGACGACAAAAAAGCATTTTGCGAAACAAACACAAATTTCGCGTTCCACCAAAATCGAGCGAGATTTTTGTGCTAGCGATAACAGGCAAGCTCGCCCCATGTGCAGCAAATGACAAACTGGCACGGAAACCCATAAGAAAACTTGGAATTTGAGATGTAACGCTTGTTATAAGAGAGAGGGGGGGGGGGGGGTGGGATAGTGCATGCAATTTTTGCACAAATATTATTACTCTTTATTTCACTAAAACATATTGTGAATACTATGCAACATTGCAACAGTTATCCTGTGCACAGCCGTAAAAAGGCTATACAATAGTTGACAAATAAGATGCAAAATCAATTGTCAAAATCAATTTTATACAGTGTGTCTCAAAAAACTGCAAACACTACAATTTGCATAACATCCACTGCAATTAGCATTGCAATGCCTGTGCAACTTATGATGCTACTGGGATTTGAAATTAGAATAACCACACAAAGTGAGTTAAAATCTTAATATTACAGGTGTACTAAAAACTGCAATACCATAATTTGTATGCACGAGATCATACATTAGAATTTCAATGGCTGTGCAAATAATTACATTTGGGATTTGAAAATACGTTGTACTTCAATTGTTTGTTAGACACAATTTGTTTTTGATCTTATTACAGGGTGTATCAAAAAAAAGCTACCAAATACCATAATTTGTATGCGAGATCATACATTAAATTTCAATGGCTGTGCAAATAATTACGCTTCTGGGATTTGAAATACGTTGTACTTCAATTTGTTTGTTAGACACAATTTGCTTTGCCTACTTATTACAGGTGTATCAAAACTGCAATACTACACAATTTGTGGCGCACGAGGATCACACATTAGAATTCTCCAATGCATAAATAAATAATCTCAAAGTTTGGATTTGAAAATACGTTGTACTTCAATTTGTTTGTTAGATTGTTTTTTTCATGGTCGATCATGTTTACTAACGCTCCTAACCATTGTGTTTTGCGTACCCTAGGGTTATGTGCTTTTCCAATAAACACGATTTTAGACGGAAGTTGAGTTTGCTCGTATACGTTTAAAACAAGAAATTCTCTTAGTTCTGTTCTTAACTGAGCCATTCGTAATCGAACTCATAAGTTTAATTCACTTTGTGTGCTTGTTTTGATACCCCTGGGAAACGTATTTTCAAATCCCAGAAGCGTAATTATTTGCACAGCCATTGAAATTCTAATGTATGATCTCGTGCATACAAATTATGGTATTTGCAGTTTTTTTGATACACCCTGTAGAACAAATGAGGGTTGTTTCGCGTGTGCCTATTAAGATATAAACAAAATCTCGACGTTTCGAGCTAAAGCCCTTCGTCAGGAGAAATTAGTAGACAGATAAACACATTACATCAGCTTTTATAGCAACGCTATAAAAGCTGTCAGTTTTGACGTGACAGTTTTTATAGCGTTGCTATAAAAGCTGATGTAATGTGTTTATCTGTCTACTAATTTCTCCTGACGAAGGGCTTTAGCTCGAAACGTCGAGATTTTGTTTATATCTTAATAGGCACAGGCGAAACAACCCTCATTTGTTCTTATATGTCCGTGGCCGACGCTGAATTAAAGTCTAAAAATCTTATTGTTTGTTTGATGTACACAATTTCCTTTGCTCATGGGTTCGTGTTTACGTTACTAACCTTAACCCTAACATTACGAATTTCGACATCCCCAAGCATGAATTGTGTTTACGCACCCTTGGGATCACTTAGTATTGAATTATGCAATTTTCATAAATATCTGATTTCAAAGGATTTGCAGCATAGTCCCTATAACACAGTGTCTGGAAACGCATCTAAAGCTTTTGTTCGATGTTTTTGTTCATGTTTGTGCACCTTCACGCTCAGTAAACACATTGTTCTTTCAGCATAATGAAGGAAGCAGCCAATAAAATCCCTGCAGCTGAATATTAACATTTGTAAAACAAAGAAAACGTGCACTCTCAGTACACCCTCAACATTAATCCACGGACATGGCTATTAACTTTCATGTTTGGCGCGTTTCCAGACACTGTATTATAGGGACTATGTTTTGAGACACCCTGTATAAGGGAGATAACCATTAAAAATACATTTGTCATTTGTGACAGCTCGAGTCCCTTGTAATTAAAGACCGGTAGTGATGAACGAAGCGCTAGTAAATTTTAGAATATATTTTACCGGCACAATATCTAAATATACCGGATGAATTACACACTATGAATCTACGGTCACTGTACGTACCAAGAAATGAGTTAATTTTAATAATAATCTGGAAGCAATAATGTTACAATATTTAGAGATTTTTAGAAGAGGATTTTGTGAAAAAGGGAGTTTCGAATTATAGAGAAATTGAGGAGTGGAACCACTTAGTAGCCAGAACTTAGTAGCTAGAACTTAGTAGCTAGAATTTCGTTGCGGCGCTGAGGCAAAAAATACTGATTCTATGTGTCTGCTCAGGTCAAAAAAGGGATAATTTAAGCTGATGTGTGAGAAACTAGATTTGGAGACCACTTAAGGAGAGAAATCCCATTTCCATTTCCAAAATTGTTTATCCCATTCCCAGTGGTTAAATCCCAGTCCCAGTGCAGTGAATCCCATTTTCCCAGTCCAAGAATAGGCAAATCTCAGTTCCCATTTTGCCCCCTCAGGACCCTCATTCAACAACTCTATTTCCCCCCCCCCCGCATCTTTTAAATAATAATGTGCATCTTGTATAGATGGTGCTCAGTGCAACGGATTATGTAAAGGATATCGAAAATTACATCGAATTGGTAATGTACATATCTGCTGTAATTTACGTGGTGCCTGGAGGAAGTACGAAAGCAGACGTACAGATTGCAGCTGGAGCTATCTCGGTGTTTCTTGCTTGGATCAATTTCTCCTTGTTCTTGAAAACATTTTCTTCGTATGGAATCTACATCATTATGGCATTTCGAGTTTTTAAAACCGTTTGCAAGGTATGTTTGAGGAACTATCTCAAATGTTGGGTTAGAAAGTTTCTATATTTCATTTTCAGATAGTTACATTATTCATACACATTAAGTGAAGAAGTTCGGAGAATTTTGCATGTAAGATTAGATCACGTTGTCCCAAAAAATTCACATGTTTACCATATCTTTCTCAGTTTCCAAAATATTCCCACCAGAATATGTGTGAAAATCCGCTATCTTATTTCGTTTTCAAAAAAATTTTCCGAGGGGGTTCAGCTTCGGAAAAGAAATATATGAATCCGTTTGGTAAATGAATACGTCAGCAGCTCAATCTGAAAGAGAAAAACATTCCTCGAACTTTCAAGCGTATGCTCCTCGTTAGTATAGAGAGCTTTTTTGTAATTGAGTTGGAGGCGTGTTCATTTACCAAACGGATTCTGTTTTATGAACTAGCTTTGACAACATTACACGTGTTTCATATACTCCCTCTATCTACGCACAGACAAGCCTGTTCACGTATGATGATTTCATTTTTCGGTTTTTGTTTCGTACTTTATTTCATTTAATAGAGTTTCCATGCGAATGGTTGGAATAAATATATTGTCTTTTGTTCTTAAAATTGTTTTGGTTCACTTAAAAAATTATTATCCTATGTCATTTTCATCAACAGGTATTACCATTGGTCGTATTGTTCATCATTGCATTTTCATGCTCTTTTTCGCTGCTCATGCCTCAAGATCCAGGTTTTAATAATATTCCCATTTCGCTCCTGACAACGTTTGTCATGATGACGAGTGAACTAAACTACCGAGACACGTTTCTGGCTAGTGATCCACTTCATGTTATGCAGAAGATACTTCTTGTGCTATTTATACTCATGATCCCCATCGCTATCATGAATTTAATAACTGGCCTTGCTGTTGGCGACGCGAACGAGATAATAAATCAATCGAAAGAAAAAAAAAGAATTAATAAGGTAACACATTTCAAAGGTTCATGAAACACGTACTTTGAAATACAGTCGAAAATTTACTGTCTCCATAACCCGTCTTAAATTCATATATTGAATTCTGAAGGTGGCATTTTTCTTCGAAGTTTGTTCCCATGCCGATTTCGGTTTGATAACATAACTTTTCCATTCGATTTTCGCAGCTAAAAGGTATATCTTTAAAATAGTCGATGAACACGAACATTCATAGGTATAGATTGGATGATGCATGCAAATGACAAAATTGACGAGTTCTGAATATCTGGATAAAGTGCAGTTGAATAATAACATCGAGTGAAACTTGAATATGCATGCATGATGACAAAGGTTTGTATTATGCATGTCTATGCAAGTATTCAACTGTTCAGTCATCTAAACATTGATGATACTTTTGATAATTTGAAGAAATTAATATGAATAACCTGTTTTCCACATTAAAATCAAAGTGCGCTTTTATTATCACAATAATTATAGTAAAACAGGAGTGGATGATTAAAGTGTGGAATACTTTGATATGCATATTTCAAGTCCAGTTTGGGGTACATGTCATAACTCGAATGCAATTTAACGCGTAATTTGACTACTGTACTGATGGCATTATTATACTTTCACATGCTTTCACTCTTTCAACATACAACTTACGAATCAAAAGTCTTAAATAGGGTCCTTTTTACATGTTTGTTAACAAACGGTATGGCGTAAATGGCGAAGTAAAGTAAAGCAAAGAAAAGGATTTGGAAAATTAAAGTCGTTTCTTTCATCAGTTTCTTTTTAAATAAAGCGCGGGAAAACATGTCTTTAACATTGAAATTTATTTTTATACAACAGGTTGAAAGGTGAGTATATGACTTCTTTTTCTGATTTAAATTAGGTCAAATCGTCTTAAAAAGACTGACTCTTTTTGTAGAACTAGATATTTTTGTTTTCGTAATGTAAGAAAATTCGCGCCCGAAGTGTAACACACGTTTACCCTGTATTATTCTCGCTTACACAGTGTTATATGTTATGGATGTTTTGTTCGATATAATGAAACACCTATTGGATTCATGTTCGCCCAATATGGCAAAATATTAAATCTCGACCAGTGAACTCAATGTTTAACCTGGAACGATAACGTTCGTTCATTTGGCGGAAAAAAGTGAAGCCAACGCGTCAGATCACATATGGATCACGTCAGTCATCCACGCCACCCGTACGTCAATTTCCGTCCCCTGATACGCCTCCACTGCACGGTCTGTACGTCATTTTCAGTCCCCTTTGACGCCATCATTGCGCGGTCTGTACGTCAATTACAGTCCCCCACACTAGAACTTATTTATTGCGCGGTCCGTACGTCCGCTTCTAATGGTTTTGTATTATTTTTTGAAAAATTTATTATAAACTTATTAAAAACTTATTTTGAACTTTTAAACCGTTGTGAAAACAATCACGTTTGATGGCGTAGGCGTTTTATTTTCAGGGACCGCGGAGCATTTTTTGAATTGGGGGGCTAAAAATCTCCGAGTGCGCAGTGATGGTAGAATCGAGTGCTGAAGGTACGTGACCTTTAGGGGGATCCCAGATTTTGGCTTCAACTTTTCCTAGCATGTTATCGTTCGAGGTTAAACAATAGAGACCTTTAGCATCTCGTCACTTCCACGGCACCGCAAACCTCAAACTGCAGTTTGACGTCAGACGTTTTCCGTCAAGCTTTCGACATTTAGCATGGCGCTTTTTTCAAACCGCACGTATACGTAAAGAGCGGAATTCTAGGCAATAAACATGGCGACTGCAAGAAGGTATTGTTCATATTTGTCTCATTTTGTTTTTATTTACAAAATAGCCGCCATATTTAATTTCATTCATGCTGAGTGTTGGTCAATGTTTGCGATAATTTTAAACCAAAGAGCAATGTTTACAAGAGCAAATTACATATAAGTGAAAGAACAAACTTTCTTCTGTACACCAATGATAGGTATACGTGAGATAAAACAATATTCAGGCAAACAAAAGCTGAGGTAAATGACTTACCTGAGAACCTTCTTCCTGCCGTCGAAAACGCCAAAAAAAGACGTCAAACGCGACGCCAAGGACTGGTCACGTGATTTCTTGAGGTTTGCGGTTCGCGGGAAACGCAATGCTAAAGGTCTCTATTGAGTTCACTGGTCTCGACTTGTAATATTGGGCTCGATATTGAAGTCTTGACTTAATATTTTGCCATATTGGGCTCAGAAGAATCCAATAAGATGTAATAAACTTCCTGTTCTATATTACATTTCAATTTAGGCTAAGCTTGTCATGAAATTCGAAAGAAGTTTACATAATTTTCCTCTCTTTCCACTGGGTGATATTAGAGACAAAATTGTGGACTTTCCTGATGATGATACGAAATTGCATTTTTCGTGGCTATCAAAACAATGGCGAAAGGTATGAATGTATGAAACAATTTTATGAGGCTGACCTCGTCGACGCTTTACCCATGCTGACACGCAAACCCCGCCCAAGCTTTGGCCTAATCCAGCTTTACTTAGTCTCTTTAGAAAATTCGTTATATGACCATTTCTGAGGTCATAGTTAGTTTTCAAATATATGTCCAGTATACACGCCCTGACGGGAACCAAAAATCGCATGTGATACATATTCAGAGCGAAAGAGAAACGCAGATGAAAAGCGCAATTATTTTGCCTGTAAGAAAAATAGGTACGCTAAGCGTACATGTATCTGCGCTAAAATGCTACTGTTGATGTTGTTGTAGTTGTTACAATTGTTGACTCTAATTTTTGTTGCAAATGTACAGTTGCAGTAGGAGTTATAGTACTAGAAGGGGTGGGAGAAGTGCTTTCACTTTCCAAAATGAATATTTTCTTTCTTTGTCTTGATTTTTTCGAAATTTCTTCAAAAAGTTAAGTTGAAATCTTCTTTTGGTGAAATTAAGTTGAATATTTCTCAAAATAGAACAAAATAGGTGTTCATCTGGGTGTTGAATTTTATAACTCTAACGGCCTAATACCCAGGTCTAATGTTTGTCAAGAGCATTTGATTTGACAGTTTCAAATTTCCTTTCAAAAGAAAATTTCCTTCAAAGTGGAACCACTGAATAGAACATTGCGATTTGCGAATGTTCCTTGCGAATGTTCGTAAAGCCACAGATGAAAGATCTAACCAGATGTCTCACTAGATATTTTTTCTAACATATTCGTGTCTACGATTTTCGCCTCGCGGAAACCGCGATTTTCGCATGACGTGTGCGACACTTACTGGCAAAATGACGGCGATTGCTGACGCCATGCCACGCTATCTTATTGCTAGAATACACGCTCTTTTTTGTTTATAATTCACTGACTGAAAACAATGTGGCCATGAATGGCCATGTATAGTTGTAAACTTATAAATTGAAAAAAGCAAGATTAACCAAAAAATGTGCCAAAATGTACCTAAAGTTTTTCAAAAGAAAAATAGTTTCCTTTTTTCACCGTTTTGGACAGTTTAGTGAACATTTTGCCAAAAGCTAGGCCACGAAGTATTGCCGAGCAAAACTGTGATAAAATCTTGAAAGAAAAATCAATGTTTCGATGTAAAATTCAAATTTTGAGAAATGGAGGTTGATTGCGTGCCTTGATGTTTTTTCTTAAGTAGCTTTTCTTAGGAACAGCTAACTATTGACTGAAATATTGAAAATGGGCCTGACCGAACATGTTTCACAGCAAATTTTCGGCTGCCTGTCCTTTCGTAGGCAATATAAACGTGATATTAAACTGCAAAGTGAATCTGGATAAGACTATTTACCAACCTGAATGTTAGAAAGATGAAATATTGCGTAGGATTGTTGTTTTTTGGCCTTTAAAAGTTCGAACTTTTACCCCGCACCAAACACAAAACACTCCGTAGCCCTGTCTTTTCGCCAATCTTTTTTACAAAATTGTTTGTAAGAATACAATTTAGACATCTGGTTTATCTCTAATCTCTGGTAAAGCGCTCGTTTCCGATGATTTCGACAAACTTGTTTCCAGACTTCCGCGCGGAAACCTTATTTTGAAGCATAACCATCTAGCGATTTCCATTCGGGAAGTAACCATGCATTATATAGCCCAGTGGAAGTAACTTGCATGAGTTAATGCCGTATTTTGATCAAAATTTAAGATAATTTCAAGTATTCGGCCTTTTGAGTTTGGCGAGAGACATGTACGTAAGGTTAGCGATAAAAACGTAAATATCATGCGATGTTTTTCCCAGCAAATACTAAAAGTTGTAAAATATCTTTAAAATTTCACAAAATATGTTTAAAGTGCTTCTGTCTTTGCAGTAAAGACTTTGCTATCCAGCGGTTTACGTGTGTATATATTACATTATATATGCAAATTTCCAGCCGCATGGTTGCGTCATATACACACGTAAATCGCTATTAGGACAGAAGCACTTTTAACTTTTACAACTTTTAGTATTTGGTGGGCCGCCTATGGCTTAACTCAGTATTTTTTTGTGGATTTGTAACGAGTTAGGTCGAAGTTAGATAAGAAATTTCTCTTTTAAATTTTGTGGATGAAAATTTCAAAAGCATCGTCAAAAACAAAAGGCAAATTTGTAAGGAACTGCGTCGCTTTTTTCAGTTTTTTGCCATGATAATATTGGATATTTACTATTATAATATATACCTATTTATATTTCTTTGATATTTTTACACTATACTGATTCAAATACGTTACAGAATAAGAAACGACATGATTTCAAAGACTATTTCAAAATCAGTGACGAAGTTTATCGGCAAAAAGAGTCATTTCTAAACGTTTTGCGAAACGTTTAAGGTTAAATTTTACATTAAATCTAAGCTTAGTGAGTGTATAGTAACATACAAACATGATACAGTTTGGCAATTGATACTTCTACTGTTAAAATTTAAAAATTTTATCCTCTTGTACAAAAATATCATGGTTACAGTAATGACCCAAATACTTCATGTTCCATCAACGTTTGGGAACTATGACTGTTTGGTTTGAACGGGCGAGGGGGTTCTGCATGCATGTATGAATGTATGTCTAGTTTATATTTATTGTAGCATCACGTTGTTGGTACACGAGTAATGGCCGCACTCATATTTACGGTATGCGCGACACGACATGTGCGAGGACACTCAATGGAGGACACCAACTTCAGTTACCATTCTGTTCATTTCCTATTCTGTAGTTACTATATCTTCTTACTCGCCCGATGACAATGTATGTTGCGCGCACGCGCAGATACAAAAATGCATACAATCCTTACAATTAATATATTATGCTAAAGATAATAAGCAATTATTGGATGAGGCTGTAAGTAAGTAGTAAGTAAAAACTTTATTTGGCTACGCTAACCCCTACAGCAAAAGCTGGTTTCCAAGAGGGGCGTAGATTAAACTTCAAAATTTACAATGAGTTATAATACAAATTTCAAATACTACACTGACAGTTACAATTACAATTACAATTACAATTACAATTACAATTACAATTACAATTACAATTACAATTACTATCATTACATCTACAACAAAATATTAAGTTCGCAAATTTATTTAACTTTATCTAACTGGCCAGGTGTCGCACACTTGAGTTAAACTGACTAAGAGATTGTCTATTTCTTAGTTCATCTGGGAGGCTGTTCCACAATTGTGCTCCTCTGTAACTAAGACCTTTTTAAGATATTCAGTCTTAGGTTTGGGCAGATAGAGCTTTGTGGCAGAGCCTCGTAACTTATAATGCTGAGAGGAAGGCGTCTTCTGAAAAATATCGATTAGTATAGTTTGGGCGCTAGATCACGAGTTATTTTATACATAAGACTTGTTACAAATTGAGTTCTTTCAAATTTTTCCAATTTAGTTCATTTAAAGTAAGTTCAGATTGGCCGTGTTTATTTTTACGACCGGTAATCACTCTAGAAGCCCTGTTTTGTAATGTCTGGAGACGATCAGAAAGTGTGATACCAATAGTATCCCAAACATGATATCAATCATAACTCTTGATATCATGCATAAGCCGAATCCAAAAATTGTTTTATTATACATTCAATTCAAAAACCAGACAAGAAAGCCAAGACTTGAGCAGTTGAGGCCGGTAAGAAAGATACAAAAACACAAGTTAACATTAAATGTAATGATACATACTTGTTAATTGAAGATGGTTTTGTATTGTTTCGCGTCCTCTTTGGTGTAGTCACTGTCGTTTTCTGACAAGAATTTGGGCACTTTCTCTTCGCTTAAATAAGCACATTTACTTGCAGCTAGGGACAGGAATGCGGTTGGCATTTGCCTGCCAATAGTTAAAGTCAAATACTTATAAAACAAACCCTTCCCACCGGCAACCCTTAACCTAACCCTAACCCTAACCAGAAATGTCTAAAAAGCAATTTTGGGGTTAAAACAAGTCGGAAAAAAGTTTTAAAGAAAAAAATTTAAGTGAGATAAAAATATTTTGACCGGGATTTGAACCGCCGCTCTAGGCAGCGCACGCTCTAAACCACTACGCCACCGGCTAGCTCGCTGAATGAAACCGCAAAAAGAACGAAGTATATATATTGACCAATGAACGCCCGCCGCATTCCTGTCCCTAGCTGCTAGTGCAAATTTACAAGAAGCCATTTTGTTTCGGCTTATAAAACTTCACGGTTTTTTTACACAAGCTGCCGACCGCGCAAGGGCTTGGGCTCTACAACGTGCAATAATTGTTTTTTTGGACCGAAGTTCTTAATAAAGCGGAAATAACGCGAGAGCTACCGCATATTGAGAATTATCTGGTTCTGGTTGGCCAATTAGGAACTAGCATAAAGTTTGAATGTATAATAAAAATAAATATATGTTATTTACCGGCAGGGAGGTCCGTACTGGAAAAATATTTCCCCAAATCTTAGACGAGGCCCGCGACCGAAGGTCGAGGAATGCTTCTGAGACCGAGGGAAAATATTTTTAAAAGTACGGACCGATCCAAACGGTACAAACATATTTATTTTTTTGCTTCATAGTAAATTGATCATAAAAATTCCAGTGTTGCGAACTAAGTTTGAGATCAGTGGTGTTGCGTAATCAAGCATCGCTGGCAAACATTTAAAAACACGGATGAGAAAACAGATAAAAAATATTAAGAAAACGTATATCTTCAGTCAAAATGTACATACTTTTTTAAAGATTATGGTAGCTACAAAGCCTAGCAATGAATCGTTTTCGCTTGCGGTTTCGGCGCTTTACAAATATCATTTCTTCGACATAGAAAGGTTCGTGCTCGCTTGCTTTGTCTTTGCCGATCAAAAACACCACAAAAATTTTGTTTGGTTTAAATTAAATCAACGTTTTCCTACTCAAAAGATAACGAAGAGGGTATGCTGATGAAAATTTTGTACTTTTCTGGTTGTGTTACTATAATAAAAAGTTTGAAAAATGTTTTTAACACGCAGCCTTAATAATTTAATTTTCCGAAAACACTTTCTTGTCGTCAATGTTCATGAAACAAATCAATTTAATACAATGCAGTTGAACGTTTTTGTGAAAGTTTGATGTTCAAGGGAAAGTTATATGTTCAAATTTTTCTGTTTCAACCTATATTTTTCGATTTTAAAGGTAGCTGGAATTCTGAATACTGCATGAAATTAAAAAAAACAAAAACAAAATACAGTTCAATTAAAATATTTGTCTTTTTTCGCATTTTGGTCAGAATAAAGTTAATTGCAGTGTACATCCTCCTTAGTACAAACTCCATATAAGCCAATTCAGTTTATTTTTCCATTTTCACTATTTGGGTATTCTTTTTAATTTATGAATCGTCTTCACTCCTATGTTCATTTTGGCGCGAAAACGCAAGTGGTCCGTATCGTGTGATACGGACCTAGTAATCAATCAGGATGCTTCATTTAGTTATGGACCTGAAGTTACGGACCTGAGAAAAAATAAAAAGGGTTATTTCAATAGAGTTTCAAAGTTTCGGATATTACAGACTTTCTTGCCATCCACACTTCTACTTTTCCTACTTTTTATTAACATTGCCTAATTTTTTAAAATCCAACTTTTTTAAGAATCTTAATCATTCCCACATAAATCTAAAAAACATAATGATCCCATTGAAAATCGCAAAAATCTTATTGGAAATCCGAAAAATCTCATTGGAAATCCCAAAAATCTCCTTGGAAATCCCAAAAATTTCCTTGCAAACCCTAAAAATCTCCTTGGAAATTCCAAAAATCTCCTTGGAAATCCTCAAAATCGCCTTGGAAATCCCCAAAATCTCCTTGGAAATCCCAAAAATCTTCTTGGAAATTCCAAAGATCTCCTTGAAATCCCAAATATCTCCTTGAAAACACCTTGAAATTTTTTTTTATTTCAAAAACTCCCCTCCAATCCCCAAAGGTCCAGGTTTATCAGCGAAAAGAGAGATTAAACAATATTTCTGTGCTATTTTTATGCAAATTTTTATCACCAAATATTCCTATTTTTGTCCCACTTTTTTGTATTTTTCCTACTTTATTCTTTCTTTTCCTAAAATTTTAGTCCTACGTCTCCCAAATCTGTTTTAATCACATTGAAGTACATTTTATTGGTCACGTACGTGTTTCACATAGCTTTTTTACCATTTTCATCTGCAGTACACACTTTTAGTTTAGCCGGTGAAATATTATCTTAATCTAGACATTTTTTTCTTAAAAGGTTTTCTTTTAGGATGTAATTTCACTGGTAAATATAGTCCAGGACCTGTATATGAGTTTGTATGCATTTCATTTAGGACAGATAATCTCAACTGTTTTAGGGCAAGTTAACCATGACGGTCAACATGGTAACGCTGCCCGAACCCCAATCCGGGACGAAACGTCCGAAACGGACCACACCCAAAAACGACGCTTTCACCATGGTGCTATCTACCAAATCATAAAAGCTTTGGCTATTCTGAGGTGCTTATATGGTTCAGAGATAGTGCTTTTAGGGGGGTCATTGGTAAGTGTGAAATGCCTAGCACTGATATTTCACAAGAAAATGACTATACAATACTCATGGTCAAACGTCAATTTGTGGCTTACAACTTCAGGTAAACAGCAGTGGACCTACATTACCTTTTTTCCTAAATCTTTTTGATAGAAACATAATTGGTACTTATTTAAGTATATTACCACTGTTTTGGTGTAAAATAGTAAATATTTTGTGACCGAAATAATAATTTGAAATGTACCTACCTCCTGCAAATGGACGTATTTGGCCAAATTCGCCACTTTACTCCGCTGTTTATCACCGATACTCGTTGAAATCCTTCCAAATATGTAAGTCAGTTCAGACATAATGGTATCAAGCACATTTTAAACAAGTTTTAACTAGGTTTCAAGTAGATCCTAGCTGTTTAACCATCGACAAGGTAAAACCTCAACTTTGTCCAAATTCGGCGCCATTGTGTCATCCCGTGTCGGTTGTCAACAATTCGGCCTCGTTATTCTTCCATCCAAGCCATTTCGATTACACTAGTAACAAATTTAACCCTTTATTATGGGTATGAAGATAAAAATATGAATAAAAGATACGAAATGCGGCATTTTACCTCCCTGTAAAAGGTTGCTTACGAGTCTTTCAAAACATTCGTATAAATCTCGCGTGGTCAAAGTGATAGGGCCGTGACAGGGGGGGTGATGTTTTTCACGAAGATAGAAGAAGGCTGCGTGTGACAACAGCAACCCAAGCTGACTAATTAACTTTAGTTGAATATAGACTAAAAACTGAACTATTAGTGAAAGCTAACTCTAAAAACCCTAAACTATACTGTTATTTACTGAATACTACTTTTTTAAACTAATAAAATATTTTTTTCTACGTTTCTGTCCTCAGTTTTGTAAAAGTATAAACAGGAAAAAGTTCAACACTACTAACCAATAATATAAATGTTTGATAATATATACCTGTAGTTATTTTCATTAATATAATATTATTCTAAAAATAACAAGTCAGAGTAGCGGTTTATACTTGACGTTAAATATGAACTTTATATAATATATTTGGACAAAAAATGTAGAAAAAATATGTTATTAGTTTAAAAAAGTAGTATTCCGTAAATAACAGTATAGTTTAGGGTGTATTTTAGAGTTAGCTTGCACTTATTTATAGTTGGGTTCCTGTTGTCCCACGCAGCCTTCTTCTATCTTCGTGAAAAACATCACCCCCCCTGTCACGTCCCTATCACTTTGACCACGCGAGATTTGTACGAATGTTTTGAAAGACTCGTAAGCAACCTTTTACAGGGAGGTAAAATGCCGCATTTCGTATCTTTTATTCATATTTTTATCTTCATACCCATAATAAAGGGTTAAATTTGTTACTAGTGTAATCGAAATGGCTTGGATGAAAGAATAACGAGGCCGAATTGTTGACAACCGACACGGGATGACACAATGGCGTCGAATTTGGACAAAGTTGAGGTTTTACCTTGTCGATGGTTAAACAGCTAGGATCTACTTGAAACCTAGTTAAAACTTGTTTAAAATGTGCTTGATACCATTATGTCTGAACTGACTTACATATTTGGAAGGATTTCAACGAGTATCGGTGATAAACAGCGGAGTAAAGTGGCGAATTTGGCCAAATACGTCCATTTGCAGGAGGTAGGTACATTTCAAATTATTATTTCGGTCACAAAATATTTACTATTTTACACCAAAACAGTGGTAATATACTTAAATAAGTACCAATTATGTTTCTATCAAAAAGATTTAGGAAAAAAGGTAATGTAGGTCCACTGCTGTTTACCTGAAGTTGTAAGCCACAAATTGACGTTTGACCATGAGTATTGTATAGTCATTTTCTTGTGAAATATCAGTGCTAGGCATTTCACACTTACCAATGACCCCCCTAAAAGCACTATCTCTGAACTATATAAGCACCTCAGAATAGCCAAAGCTTTTATGGTTTGGTAGATAGCACCATGGCGAAAGCGTCGTTTTTGGGTGTGGTCCGTTTCGGACGTTTCGTCCCGGATTGGGGTTCGGGCAGCGTTACCATGTTGACCGTCATGGTCAACTTGCCCTAAAACAGTTGAGATTATCTGTCCTAAATGAAATGCATACAAACTCATATACAGGACCTAGACTAATAGGCTTTATTCTCAATTGTTAAATGTAAATTATTGACCGCCATTTTGAATTTTAATTATTCCCGTCTCCATGGAAACAGCGAACACAGCGAAAACATCAGGGATTTCAAGGTTTGTTTTGCGTTTGAAAATGGAGTTTTTTTATGCAAAAATGGACAAGTAATTATTAAAAAATCACTCCAGTTTTACGCCAAACAACAGGTACAATGATGGAATGTATTTTTGTAATAAATATGCAGCTTACGAGACGATTTCACTGATTTAAGATTTGATATTAAGTGAGAATCGATTTTCTGTTGAAAAATCTAGTGACAACTGTTCTTCTATATAAAGAAACAAATTGTCAGTCATATCTTAGGCTCTCGTTTTAAGCAGTCAAAATTGTATCAGCTATTTTACATATTTTACTGTATATATATATAAAATATTTCAAATGTTTATTTGGAAGCCGGGCTGGCTCGCTGACCGGGCCAGCCCGCTTAGCGAGATCTCGCCGTGTAATTGATTTTATAGTAAAAACTACTGTGCGTTTATATGGACAAGCGGGCTGGCCCGGTTCCGAGATCTCGCTTGAAAAAGGCGAGATCTCGCTTACCGGGATGAAAATTTCCCCATATAAACACTCACTAACCGGGCCAGCCCGGTTGCGGGATGAAAGTTGAAAGAGACACCGCCGCCAATTTGTCTGCGAGCTATTTTTAAGAACTGTCAAAACAATGTCAAAGGTTAAAAGCAACAAAATCAACTGGGATGAAATTTTCTCATATAAACACAAGACAAATTCATCCCGCTTACCAGGCTGGCCCGGTCAGCGAGCCAACCCGGCCCGGCTTTCATATAAACAGCCCCTCAGAAAGTAAATCATCATGCGCATGCGCATAGAGGAACCAACTGATTTTTTTAAAACACGTACCTGAAGTATTGCTGATTAATTTACTGATGTATGTCAATTCGGAAATTTGCTCATTAAGGCAAAAATCGGCTCTTTGTGCAGCTTAGTTCACGAACAATGGCGGCCATATTGGAAGTTGAAAAATAGCTGAGTAGGCATTATTTTTAGTTACTTTATGTTAGAACTACTAAAGAATTTATATTATATAACACCATGTAATGCTCCCAAAGACACAAATTCAACATTTCATCATCATTTAGATGTCTATATATCTAGGTTTAATAAAAATACTATTGGTGAGGCCAGCAGTGGCAAATGGTCATACTATGTCTATGTAATTTATCGTGTTAGCGAACCAAAACACGTCATATTTTTTAAATTTTAAAATGTAAACAAACCGATGTCGCAAGTTTGTTTACATTTGGATTTGACCTCAACTTTAAAAGCATAGCATGCCATGCTTAAGCTGGTTTCACCACTGAAATACCTAAACACATATAATTTTATAAGTATACAGGATGCCTCTCCCCCCCCGGTTTACTTAGGCGCCCTTTACACGGCATGGGATTCGCTGGTCACGACCGGTCACGACACCGGATTTTGCAGATTCAGAATGCTCGAATACTTGAAATTGCGATTATACATGTACGATAAAATAAAACGAAAAGTGTGAAGGGGGTACGTAAACTTAGTAGCCACACATTACTCCTGAACGGCAAGTGTTGTTGTCGTGAGTCGTGACAAGCGAATGCCGTGTTAACGGGACATTAATTTACTAATTATTCTTATCTTTGTGAGTAATTATCTAAATTATCACGAGCGAAATCTAGCCTAATCAATCAATAGGATCTGTTCCAAAGGAATATATATATAAACAGTATTAAAAGAGTGTTTTTAAAGAGTTTGGCTTAATTATTTAAAAGCATGCTTATGTCAAAAAGCAAACTCTCTCTTGTTAGTCATATTCATCTTCCTCTTCATCTGAGCCACTGTCGTCAATTTCGTCTTCAGGTAACTCCTGTTCTTGACTGTTTGTGCAACCGTGGCACTGACACAATGCTGTGCATGGCAAGTTATCTTTCATGCATCCACATACAGCGTTACTTCGTCTTCCTGTAATTTAAAATAACATTTATTTAAATTTACAATCTTTGGAGGGTCAGAAGTCAGAACTCGCTAGCCTGAAAGATGCAAAACGGTAAGAAAGATAAGGCACTTCGTCAGGAGAGTTAGTACAGTAACTAACTCTTCTGACGAAAAATGTTACAAGTTTCGAAAAATGTTACCATGAATTTTCCAAACAATATGCATTTTGGTATAATATATCATTTATAGACCCTCCGCTCGGGCGATTCGGCAAAATATTACCCTCAGTGTTGTCCCAAGGGAAATATCATCACTTCGGGTACTATTTCACCGAGCAACCCCCTTGCTCCAGGTCTATAAATTATAATTGTTCACATCAGATGTCCTCACTTGTTATGTGGAGAACTAGTGCACAGAACGGACTTGACTTCACTTTAATATTCGTATAAACTGTCTGAGATAGCTGAGTGACGTACAGTATCAATAGTACTAGTATTGGTTAATTCATTTACCAGAGAGGACTTTTTAAGGATGGCAATATTTCCAGGAAACTTCCCCATGCAAGATTGAGCAAACTATTAAATACTAAACACTAGCTTGATTCCTTAACGATTATAGAATATCCGTCCATTTTGTAGCCATATACCTAATAGTCACTTGTAAACATTAACTAGAAATACATGCATGCAGAATCCCCTCGCCCATTTGAACCAAACAATTTCCCAAAGTTATTGTAACATGAAGGCTGAATCGACCAGTGTAACCATGGTAACACGCAACACTGTATATTTTATATATTTCTTTTATTTTACAGTAATTTGTAAAAAATATTGATATTTTGTACTTTTAACTATAAAATTATCATCATCAATTGCTCAACGATATAAAGTGGATATGCTATTATGTACTCTTTTAGCTTTGATTAATTACTATAACATTCAACCTTAGACGTTCACAAAACGTTTCGAAATTTTCATAAAACTTCAACTGCTTTTCGAGCAGTATTTTATATGCTTTTCGAAGTTTTTGAGATTTAATGTTTTTTATTTTTCTATAACGTATTTGAATCAATACTAAAATACTTTTAAGATCAGTCAATGTTATATTGACCACACAGAATGATTTACGAATTTTCAAATTCACAAACTATACTGTATGCTATAAATCGGCAAAGCAAGTATGCAAAATAGACACTTACCCGTTTAAAATGCTCTTTTTTCGGTCTTTCGACTGTTTTTCTTCTCTCGGTCTGAACTCGCGCATGCGCATAACTTAAAAAACCGTCCATGACAAAAAAAAATGGCGGACAACTTTGCATTCCGCTATGTTTTCACATACCCGGGTGTAAATATCCGAGCGGAATTAGTACCCTCGCACGGCGCTTCGCGCCGGCTCGGGGATAATTTGAATCCTCAAAATATGTCATTTATAAATGCATGCATGTATACTCCCTGGAATACTGGATTGAAGGATATATTTGTTTATACTTATAGTTTTACAGGCCTAATTTGAGTAAACTTATTAATACTTATACAAGTAATTAACTGTAAGGTGTACAGTAGCGAAGCCAGCCTGACGATTTGGTCATGCAATGCAAATTTTAAATCATTATTCATTTCTTTAGAAATTGATTGTTTTCACAGTCTATGAACACGGAAATATTTGCATAGCATGACCAAATTGTCAGTCTGGCTTCGCCACTGAAGGTGTAAGGTATCAAAATTGTCGGGCATTACTATTAGGAACACTTTTAATAGAACAATGACTTACCTGTTTCGCTGGCTATTTCTTATTCGTCTCGAATATTCTGCCTTTTTTCTTCTCTACCAAGCATCAAAATATTGCAGGATCTGTTGTAACACTCACGATGAAACTTACATGAAGCTGGTATGGGCAAATAACTGCCTGATGTACTTGCGGTTTCGGCGAAATCAACGCTGATGTTGCACTGTCTGGCAAGTCATCGAACCTTAAACATAGTTTCGACGCAGCTTCCAACGCTATTTCACCCTCTTTACACGGTAGTTTTCTCCATTTGGCCGCGAACGATACGAACTTACACCATGACGTATATGTAAATGCCGTTAATTTTTGTTTGGCATTATTCATAACATGCATAACACAGAAATCCCTTCTCTTCGGCGACTGACTTTCATCAGTCGCCATTGTTTACAAGAGAATGAAGACAAGCTGTTGACGATGCCTCGTGATTGGCCAGTTGTTAAATTCCATTCGTTCTGATTGGCCAATACTTAAAAACATGGTGTTGATTTCACTTGATGGCCGACAAAATTATTCACAAACAGAAACCGGAATATCTCCTCAATGAGCAATTTTAAAGATTGACATACCCATATTAGTAAAAAAAATATTTGGTTCCTCGATCGACGCATGAAAAAGTCCGTTTTCTAGCCGTCGGCCCATGGCCTAATAGCAAAAAGGTACATTTCATTATATTGCAGTAGATAATAGCCACTTAACAACCTTTTTACTTTCCTAATATTATCCGTAGATTTCCCCACTATAAATTGTAAAAAAATATTGTACACAACACGGTAATCTTTTCAGAACCATACTGTGGACTCCTAACTATTATTTCAAAATCTAAGTACTCTTTTAAATGCCAGAGTGCCAGCATAATTAAACTAGAACTCCTGTAAGGACCACGCAAAAGACACGTACACTCCACGCAAAACCCACGCAATTAAACAGAGAAATGAAGGCGCGCTGCATGGGGTAATTTTGTTTTTTGGAGCCATGACTTAAGTACAATGAGTCGAGCAGAAATTACTTGAGAAATGAACCAATTCCTATGCAATCTAACTCTTTACAAACAGTCGTTGTTGTAACAAAAGAGTTATAACCACTAGTGTTTGTAACTAATTAGTATTTTCATGGAATGGGTACTACATTTGATATTATCTTTGAAAATTGGTTGGGTGCAAGGTAATTCACGAATGTCACAAAATTACTCAACACTTTAGCTTTACTATGATGACGAAGTTGAAAAGCCATTAAGAGCAAGGGAAGATGACAAAGAAGAAGATAATGGCGACCAATTTGATGAATTGAGGGAAAAAATTTGTGGAACAAATGAATTGGTGAGGGAAGAAATGAAGAAAACGAATGAATTGGTGAAAGAAAACACAGCAGCCATGAAGAAGATTGAAGCGACGTTAGCACAATTTCAAGTTAGAAGCATGACTTCCAGTATGACTTCCGTTGAAACATAATTTCCAATCTGTTCATTATCAAAACCAACACTATTCTAGGCGGTTGCGTACTTTAGAATTACAGAATATATTCAAGGGAGAGGGAAATTATTGAAACATTCATACGTAATTAGATATGTGTAGGTATAGTAAGTATAGGCATAATTGTATTAGAGCCATTGCTAATCCGAATCGTAAAAACTAGTAGGCGCTTTATACTGCAGATAGCCGACTGCCGAACAAATAGTCTGTAATAATGCATTTGGTAGAAATTATAGCCAGTTCATCTCACCTGAAATATTAAATATTGAGTGGGACAAATCGGTTTCTGTGTTCATATGACTGTTGTTCAATATGACTGTTGTTGCTAGAAATACATGCTTGCAGTAACCCCTCGCCCCAGCTGAACATTGCCAGACATTACATTCCAAAACATTACTATTGCTAATCTTTTTTATCCAAAAATCTGCCATGCAAAGGTTGTAGGCGAGTCGGATATCTGCGTTCAAAACAAATTTTTGGCATAGAAAACAGAATTGGATCCTTGGCTCACACCCCTCTTCACGACGCAATCAAAGGCTATCGCCAAATGAAATGTTTTACCTGACGTAATCACTGTGGCTTCCTTCATTTTAAATGTGCCATTAAAATTTTGATCATTACTCTAATAGTTTGGAAAGAAGAGTGGAAGGAAACAATATTATTTTGGGAAATTTATTTTGAAAGAATAAAAAATGGAAATTTTGTTTCAAGAAGAGGAAGCACAGTAGCCATGGCAACACGATAAAATAAACTTCTTTTCTGGAGTACAAAACAGTTATTTTAAAATCAGGTTACAAAAACTACAAAAATAATTAAAATATTAGTTGTTTTAGCCATACAAATCTGAGATATATGGTGTAGGTATGTTCTTATGCATTCTATAAGCTTCAAATTAATGTTTAAATGCAACCTTCCGTTTACTAAAACGTTGCCAAAAGTTTATAAAACTAAACTGCTTTTTACCTATAAATTAGTTTTTGAAATGAAATCAGTTGAAAATATACAAATTCTCTCGTGTGAAACGATTTCGCTTTCCTTTTAAGTTGGAACTTTTTGATAGCATAAAATATAGGATATTTTAATTGGAAAGAAATGAAAATCTATGTAAATAAAACAACATTCTTACGGCTATATTAAAATACATCAACAATTTAATATAAGAAACTTGCCATATTTTTTCGACCATCTATCTTTATTTATCCTTTTTTATAAAGTATAAACGATAAATTTGTTCCGCAGCTTTTCCTGAAGTCCCAAAAAGCGATTTATAAGTTATAATTCAGACTTCCTGATATGTCTTACTCATGTTTTTTTATAATTCGCTCATTCCACTCCTAACAAAGATTAGTGAGATGACCACCCATCACTTTATACTTCATTCATTTACTTTCCTAATATTATCCGTAGATTTCCCCACTATAAATTGTAAAAAAATATTGTACACAACACGGTAATCTTTTCAGAACCATACTGTGGACTCCTAACTATTATTTCAAAATCTAAGTACTCTTTTAAATGCAATGAAAGAGTACTTACTAATTCCGCTCGGCTGTTTATTACACCCGGGGAAAAAAGAAAGCTATGCGAAACGAAAGTTCCTGGCGTGTGGCTATGTTTCATGGGTGTCATGGGTGAACGTTTTCGCGAATTTCGTGAACTTTTCGTGGACATCGCGTGGGCTGTTATTGTCAGGAGCGGAATGAGCAAAGATTTTTATGAGAAATTCTGATTATTTCAAAATCGCTTTTAAGGACTTTATAAATAGGAGCTGTGAGGCGAGTTTTATCGCTTTTGCTTTATATAAAAGGATAAGAAGAGATATATGAGCGAAAAAAGTAAAATATAAGGCGAGTTTGTTATAATTGTTGATGTATTTGTTCATGGCATATTGTCATTGATTCATTGTTGTTTTAAAAACTGTTGCTTTATATAAATAGTCAGTCTCGTTTTATTCCAGTTCAAGTATCCTATATTTTATGTTACGAAAAGCTATCAATTAAAAGGAAAGCGGAACCATTTTTACGAGAGAATTGTATACTTTCAACCGCAAGATTTCATTTCAAAAAGGAATTTATAGGTAAATGCAGTTTTATGAACTTTACGAAACGTTTTATATTGAACGGACGGTTGAATTTTTCAATTTTACATTAAAATAAAATATTAGAATGCATAATAACATACCTACATGATATATTTCAGTATTCTATTGTTAAAACCATTAATATTTTAACTACATTGCCGGTTTTGTAGTGTAATTTGTACGCTAAAAAGTAAAAACTGTAAAAAAAAATTTCTTACTGATCGTGTTGCCATGACTACAGTGCTTCCACAGTTTGAAACAAATTTCCATTGTTTGTCCTTGCAAAAATCCTTAAAATTCCTTTATATAATTCCTTAATATTTAAATTTTCTTCCAGTTTTCCTTTGTTTTCCTTCCAAACTATTACCGTAATATGATTAAAATTGTCATGGCACGGAACTGAACGGAAATACGGAATCACTTAGTAATTACGTCAAGTACTCCATTTAAATGGTAATATCCTTTGGAGGAGGGGGGGATTCAATATCGTTTTCCCCGCCAAAATTTTGTCTGAAACCCAGATATATAAACAGACTCGGTCAGTAGGCCACTAATTTACGGAATGCCATTTCCAGTAGTAAAAATTCTGGTGCAACTGCCATATTTTCCAGTTAAGCAATTAAAAAACCCTAGCTCTCGTAGCCTCTTTTTACCCATTCACGATCTCATTCTGACTAAGTCTATTCTGGTTTTGAACAAATCATTCCTTGCATGCAGATTTTGCAACGAAAAGATTAGAAATGTTTAGGAACTGTCCAGAGGGGAACTGTCGTTGTTTAGCTGTGGCGAGGGGTTACTGCATGCATGTATTTCTAATGACTTGAAATTGCGATTATACATGTACGATAAAATAAAACGAAAAGTGTGAAGGGGGTACGTAAACTTAGTAGCCACACATTACTCCTGAACGGCAAGTGTTGTTGTCGTGAGTCGTGACAAGCGAATGCCGTGTTAACGGGACATTAATTTACTAATTATTCTTATCTTTGTGAGTAATTATCTAAATTATCACGAGCGAAATCTAGCCTAATCAATCAATAGGATCTGTTCCAAAGGAATATATATATAAACAGTATTAAAAGAGTGTTTTTAAAGAGTTTGGCTTAATTATTTAAAAGCATGCTTATGTCAAAAAGCAAACTCTCTCTTGTTAGTCATATTCATCTTCCTCTTCATCTGAGCCACTGTCGTCAATTTCGTCTTCAGGTAACTCCTGTTCTTGACTGTTTGTGCAACCGTGGCACTGACACAATGCTGTGCATGGCAAGTTATCTTTCATGCATCCACATACAGCGTTACTTCGTCTTCCTGTATTTTAAAATAACAGTTATTTAAATTTACAATCTTTGGAGGGTCAGAAGTCAGAACTCGCTAGCCTGAAAGATACAAAACGGTAAGAAAGATAAGGCACTTCGTCAGGAGAGTTAGTACAGTAACTAACTCTTCTGACGAAAAATGTTACAAGTTTCGAAAAATGTTACCATGAATTTTCCAAACAATATGCATTTTGGTATAATATATCATTTATAGACCCTCCGCTCGGGCGATTCGGCAAAATATTACCCTCAGTGTTGTCCCAAGGGAAGTATCATCAATTCGGGTACTATTTCACCGAGCAACCTCCTTGCTCCAGGTCTATAAATTATAATTGTTCACATCAGAGGTCCTCACTTGTTATGTGGAGAACTAGTGCACAGAACGGACTTGACTTCACTTTAATATTCGTATAAACTGTCTGAGATAGCTGAGTGACGTACAGTATCTATAGTACTAGTATTGGTTAATTCATTTACCAGAGAGGACTTTTTAAGGATGGCAATATTTCCAGGAGACTTCCCCATGCAAGATTGAGCAAACTATTAAATACTAAACACTAGCTTGATTCCTTAACGATTATAGAATATCCGTCCATTTTGTAGCCATATACCTAATAGTCACTTGTAAACATTAACTAGAAATACATGCATGCAGAATCCCCTCGCCCATTTGAACCAAACAATTTCCGAAAGTTATTGTAACATGAAGGCTGAATCGACCAGTGTAACCATGGTAACACGCAACACTGTATATTTTATATATTTCTTTTATTTTACAGTAATTTGTAAAAAATATTGATATTTTGTACTTTTAACTATAAAATTATCATCATCAATTGCTCAACGATATAAAGTGGATATGCTATTATGTACTCTTTTAGCTTTGATTAATTACTATAACATTCAACCTTAGACGTTCACAAAACGTTTCGAAATTTTCATAAAACTTCAACTGCTTTTCGAGCAGTATTTTATATGCTTTTCGAAGTTTTTGAGATTTAATGTTTTTTATTTTTCTATAACGTATTTGAATCAATACTAAAATACTTTTAAGATCAGTCAATGTTATATTGACCGCACAGAATGATCCACGAATTTTCAAATTCACAAACTATACTGTATGCTATAAATCGGCAAAGTAAGTATGCAAAATAGACACTTACCCGTTTAAAATGCTCTTTTTTCGGTCTTTCGACTGTTTTTCTTTTTGTGGATTTGTATTTTTTATTTGTATTTATTATGTCCTGACTCCTGAGTATTATAAAATGAGTGCAAAACTATTTTTGAAAAAGTTTTCAAAATGGCAGTCTTCTCTCGGTCTGAACTCGCGCATGCGCATAACTTAAAAAACCGTCCATGACAAAAAAAAATGGCGGACAACTTTGCATTCCGCTATGTTTTCACATACCCGGGTGTAAATATCCGAGCGGAATTAGTACCCTCGCACGGCGCTTCGCGCCGGCTCGGGGATAATTTGAATCCTCAAAATATGTCATTTATAAATGCATGCATGTATATTCCCTGGAATACTGGATTGAAGGATATATTTGTTTATACTTATAGTTTTACAGGCCTAATTTGAGTAAACTTATTAATACTTATACAAGTAATTAACTGTAAGGTGTACAGTAGCGAAGCCAGCCTGACGATTTGGACATGCAATGCAAATTTTAAATCATTCATTTCTTTAGAAATTGATTGTTTTCACAGTCTATGAACACGGAAATATTTGCATAGCATGACCAAATTGTCAGGCTGGCTTCGCCACTGTAGGTGTAAGGTATCAAAATTGTCGGGCATTACTATTAGGAACACTTTTAATAGAACAATGACTTACCTGTTTCGCTGGCTATTTCTTATTCGTCTCGAATATTCTGCCTTTTTTCTTCTCTACCAAGCATCAAAATATTGCAGAATCTGTTGTAACACTCACGATGAAACTTACATGAAGCTGGTATGGGCAAATAACTGCCTGATGTACTTGCGGTTTCGGCGAAATCAACGCTGATGTTGCACTGTCTGGCAAGTCATCGAACCTTAAACATAGTTTCGACGCAGCTTCCAACGCTATTTCCCCCTCTTTACACGGTAGTTTTCTCCATTTGGCCGCGAACGATACGAACTTACACCATGACGTATATGTAAATGCCGTTAATTTTTGTTTGGCATTATTCATAACATGCATAACACAGAAATCCCTTCTCTTCGGCGACTGACTTTCATCAGTCGCCATTGTTTACAAGAGAATGAAGACAAGCTGTTAACGATGCCTCGTGATTGGCCGGTTGTTAAATTCCATTCGTTCTGATTGGCCAATACTTAAAAACATGGTGTTGATTTCACTTGATGGCCGACAAAATTATTCACAAACAGAAACCGGAATATCTCCTCAATGAGCAATTTTAAAGATTGACATACCCATATTAGTAAAAAAAATATTTGGTTCCTCGATCGACGCATGAAAAAGTCCGTTTCCTAGCCGTCGGCCCATGGCCTAATAGCAAAAAGGTACATTTCATTATATTGCAGTAGATAATAGCCACTTAACAACCTTTTTACTTTCCTAATATTATCCGTAGATTTCCCCACTATAAATTGTAAAAAAATATTGTACACAGCACGGTAATCTTTCAAAATACCAGAGTGCCAGCATAATTAAAGGACCACGCAAAAGACACGTACACTCCACGCAAAACCCACGCAATTAAACAGAGAAATGAAGGCGCGCTGCATGGGGTAATTTTGTTTTTTGGAGCCATGACTTAAGTACACTGAGTCGAGCCGAAATTACTTGAGAAATGAACCAATTCCTATGCAATCTAACTCTTTACAAACAGTCGTTGTTGTAACAAAAGAGTTATAACCACTAGTGTTTGTAACTAATTAGTATTTTCATGGAATAGGTACTACATTTGATATTATCTTTGAAAATTGGTTGGGTGCAAGGTAATTCACGAATGTCACAAAATTACTCAACACTTTAGCTTTACTATGATGACGAAGTTGAAAAGCCATTAAGAGCAAGGGAAGATGACAAAGAAGAAGATAATGGCGACCAATTTGATGAATTGAGGGAAAAAATTTGTGGAACAAATGAATTGGTGAGGGAAGAAATGAAGAAAACGAATGAATTGGTGAAAGAAAACACAGCAGCCATGAAGAAGATTGAAGCGACGTTAGCACAATTTCAAGTTAGAAGCATGACTTCCAGTATGACTTCCGTTGAAACATAATTTCCAATCTGTTCATTATCAATACCAACACTATTCTAGGCGGTTGCGTACTTTAGAATTACAGAATATATTCAAGGGAGAGGGAAATTATTGAAACATTCATACGTAATTAGATATGTGTAGGTATAGTAAGTATAGGCATAATTGTATTAGAGCCATTGCTAATCCGAATCGTAAAAACTAGTAGGCGCTTTATACTGCAGATAGCCGACTGCCGAACAAATAGTCTGTAATAATGCATTTGGTAGAAATTATAGCCAGTTCATCTCACCTGAAATATTAAATATTGAGTGGGACAAATCGGTTTCTGTGTTCATATGACTGTTGTTCAAATTTTAATTTAATATCCTTCCCCGTTGCAACTGGTACGAACTTTATATGAAAGATTTATAACCCTGACTCCCTCGGGGATGGGGATGGGGATGGGGAAGGGGAATTCGGCGACTCATATTCGGGATAAATCGTCAATCCAAGGCAAAGTGTGTACCATAGTAATGTCTACATTCAACAAAGTCTTACATTTAACAAAATAGAAAAGATTCTCAGTGATTCTGTTAAGTTATAGATAAGAGAAACGATCAAAGACTGAATATAACGCGAAAAAAACTTGTCGAGGTTTAGGATAAGCTTTGCCGTTATTTGAATTACCTGTATTTAGCATTGGTTCTTATATTCTAAATTGTAAACTGCATGTATAAGACTACATACAGGACAATTGCAAATGACTATAAAATGAGCTGTGTGACATCTGGAGGACAAGTCAAAAGAGTCGCAACTTAGTAGAGGGAATAATGAACTCTCGTTTCTTACATTTTATTACAGCAAATTTTTGAAAGAGAACTATTTAGATTATAAGAACTGTATAAATGAAACAAAGCGATTTATTTGGCGAGAAATACTGAGTTTTGTTTGTTCTTTGCAGTTTTCACCATAGAGATTATAAAAAATAATAGAGGGGGCATTGTGGGATAAATTCAGTCAAATATGAGCTATGAAGGAAAATTGAAGCTTCCTAACGGGACCTGATTTAAGTCCCGGATGTAAATTCGTGCTCTCATTGAAATCTACTTAGCAACAATGTCTTAGCAACAACAAAATCATTTTTATGGATGTGAAAAAGCACTGGAAAAAACATAAATTCAGTCAAAAGCATTTTTATGTATCTTAAGTATACATAATGGATTAATATCTACCTCCACAGTAATTTTTTCGGGGCCATTTTGGCCCCAAAAATGGGGCCAAAATTTTGACCCTGAGACGGCCCCTTTTAGTGGGGCTGTTTTGGCCCCAAAATGGGGGCCAAAATTACAGCCCTTGATGGGGCCAAAACAGCCCCATTATAAGGGCCAAAACAGCCCCATTAAACGGGCCAATTTTAGTGGGGCTGTTTTGGCCCAAAAAATGGGGCCAAAATTTTGACCCTAAAACGGCCCCTTTTAGTGGGGCTGTTTTGACCCCAAACGGGGGCCAAATTTACAGCCCTCTTGATGGGGCCAAAACAGTCCCAGCTTTGGCCCCATCAAAGGGCCAATTTAGCTTTCGTTGAGGTTATTTTCGTTCGTAACATATAATAATATTAATAACTTCAAATAAAGATAAATTGACCCTTGTTAATAGGAACTAAAATTGGTGAAGATAAAATATAATAGTGAGTTACACAACAATTTAAAAGTTAAAAAATATATATTTATAAGTTTGACATTAATCTTAGTTTACACACATATATATACATGCAAGTTAACAGTGGCAAAACTAACAATGGCAAACTAGCATGCATGCATGCTATGCAATGCAAATTTTAAATTATTTGTGTTATTCAAAACTTACAAAACTTAATCTATTGCCTTAAACTCGATGCAGGTTTACTAGCATTTGCAGATTCTAAAAACTTCTGGCTGTTTGGGAACAAGGCTGACCTACCTATGGGACCTTGTTCGAAAGAGCCTCTGGGGGACATCAGCCACTAGGACCAGACTCAATCAATGCACCCAGGGTTTCTTAAGCCGAGAGCCCCCGCTAAGCCAAAGTTAGATCAGTGATTTAAGGTGCATTGGATCTCAACATGTTATGTCTAAGAGTGTGGTCTTAACTGAGACAAGGTCAGGCAAAACTAAAAAACGGTCTGTTAAATCATGTCCAACAATATGTCCAAAATATTCCTTGTCCTATTCAAACTTCAGTTAGGCACTACAAGTACTATACCAATGGTGTTTGTTCATAAGTTATAATCACTAACCAATACAGTGGTAATCCCCCGACAAGGGGTGGAAAAAATAATTTTCTTCCTGTGAGCACAGCCTGAAGATAACACATTTCCTGCAGCCTGCAGTCTGAAGATCACGAATATGTCAAACCTAGGCTTATCTAGCTATAAATTGTAGCCTATAATGCACATACATACTGTCTGGTGAGCATGGTTTCAAACTAAAGAATGATTTCTTGGCAGTTGGCAGATATATCTAATGGCAAGTCGGCAACAACAGTTTTCTATTTTGTGTTTATTTGTTTTCGTAGGCTCACAGCAATCGCCAGTTATCACTTATCCAGAAAAAAGTTACAAATTGAAATAGCTCAATATTTTTGTAGTGTTTATATGAAATCTATTTACTTAACAACTTAATAAAAATTTTTTGCACTTCAAAAAATTTACGTCAACACATTCAGCCGCACACTGTATTGTCATTGGTATTTTTAGGGAAAATTGTTGGGAATAGGTTAAAAAATGTCTTACTCTAGGCAGGTTAGGATTATAAAATATATAAAAGGCACATTGTAGTTAATTAAGAGGTTAAAACACAATAGTGAATACACACAGTATCTCTTGTTAACCATTAAGTCACAATGTACTCTTCCTCAAGTGCAATTTTACCCGGATTAATAATGTCAGTCAATATCAAGGGAAAAGTTACCCATTTTAAGTAATATATTTCAAAGTCTTTTGAAACAAAAACCATAAACATATGATCTCTAGGGTATTGGACGTGGGTCGGGCAGCAGGGCTAACTTGGTTTACCTTAATCAGGCATTTGCTATTATTTCCTAATAATTTTCATTTTTGTCTATTTGGGAACTAGCATATCCAGCATATCCCCGCCAGGATCTGGGCAAAGTATTAATGCTGTATTTAAATTAATATAATGCTGTAAGTGACTTATCATTTCCAAGGGCTATAACTGTGAAATATTGACACTGCTCATGAAAATGTGATTTCAGGTTTGGTACGACACAAATAGAAACAGCACAGGCACCAAATTTACCTGTGCTTGGCCCTTGTAAACAGGTAGTCCAAGCAATAAGCATGCATAAATCTGGTAAGGGATGTCATTTTATTTGTGTGCAATTACCAAATATATTTCATCCGATATTATATATTGTACTAAACACAGGTATGTGTACTCCTGAAAGACCTGAAAAGTCTATGAATAAATTCCTCTTGAGAAAGCGAGCTAGGATAGCTCTGGTAGCTATGCTGGCAGCTGGCTAGGGTTCTACATCCTCTAATCATCCCCAACATAAACAGTCATTGATGCCATACCAGGTTCTCGACAGAAATGATATTATGATAGCACATACTGTATTATTACAAAGAAAGGATTGTTCTCCTCTCATAAAAAGCTAAAGATTTTGCTTTGGTGATTGTATTAACATCAAAGCTAAATGAGTCAATATTTCATATACTTTTAAAAGTATCAATTCATGATCATCTGAACAGTCCAGCATATAAGCAACAATAATCAGCAACGATAATTTCTGTCTTCCTGACAAAAACTTTTCATTCCATCTTCAAAATAATTCTCTTCATTATTTTCCCAAAATAATTCATTAATCTTTATTTATAGGACTATAGAGTTCCATGAGTTTTTCACCATTGTATTTGAACTCAACTAACACAAAGTCCTTTCAACTCAATCATATATGTCGAAAGCCACTTTACTTTTAATTTGTTTAATATGGCTACGGGTGAAAAAACTCTCTTGGCGATTGAAAATATACCGGGAGGAATTTTAAAAATACATGTGCTTTGATACGACGCAAAACATATTAAAAATTCAACGTTTGCGATCTATCGAATTGACGTAATCGATCGAATTACTTGACGAGCTGTCCGGCGTGTCAATAACATTACAAGTATTCTTCAACCTAAGAAATATCCAACGCGAGAATATCATAGTCAACCGAATTTATAGATTTTTAGTTCAACAAGAATAATTTTCTTGTTTCAAGAAAAGTCAGAATATTATTTTATGACGCAAGAATATCATTCTTGAAATAAGAAAATCCCCTAGGATTATCTTGCCTAGATTAATTTTCTTATTTTAAGAAATGTTTTCTTAAAACAAGAACTTTTTTCTTATAATTTTTCTAGACAAGAAATAATTTCTTAAAATAAGAAAAATAATCTAAAAAATAAGAATTTTATTCTAGGCTAGACTTTGATTTTTTCAGTGCGACTGCGGCTTTAGTTAATCAGAATATTCTGGACCATACAAGTACATGTACTGTATGTGGTTGTTCATGGCCGCTATTCTTGCAAATGGGGTCAAAATAGCATTTGTAGCAAGAGATTTGTAAACAAACTGCTCTCCTGTTTTGGCAATTTGGCCAAAAACGGCCTCCGTGTTTAAAAATAAAAAAACAGCTCTAAACTTCTGCCCATAATGTGACAAGACGGCCCCAGAGTTGTGTCTTGGCTCCTGTCAGAGCCAAAACGACCCCCTTTCAAATTGGCCCAAAACGGCCCCCTATGGCTAAAACGGCCCCAGAGTTGCGTTTTGGCCCCTGTCAGGGTGTCAAAACGGCCCCTGTTTAAAAGAGCCCAAACGGCTCCCTGGGGCTAAAACGGCCCCAGAGTCGTGTTTTGACCCCTGTCAGGGCCAAAACGGCCCCTATTTATAAGAGCCCAAACGGCCCCTTGGGGCTAAAACGGCCCCAGAGTTGTCTTTTGGCCCCTGTCTGGGCCAAATCGGCCCCTCTTTTAAAGAGCCAAAACGGCCCCCTGGGGCCAAAATGGGCCCAAAAAAATTACTGTGCGCCAGGAGGTTATGTTTTAACCCGGTTTATATGTGTATATGTGTGTGTTTGTTTGTCTGTAAGCACGATAACTAAAAAGTATCAATCAATACGCGGAGTTAATGGCCATAGGCGAAGGTTTGTTACAACTTGTGCGTTTTTACACGTGTATGTCGAGGGAAACAGCAGTTAGGTGGACTTGAGATATACTCTAGCGCAGTCTCTCACGTTAAAAAAGAGATAATATCAATATATTAAACCATGAAAATGCATACAGTAGTTGAAAAAGTCAGTAGATAATATGCCAAAAGGCTGAAAGCTACATAAACCAATACGCTACACTGGCTAGAAGTCCTTGAATTTTATTGTTCCTGACCTGTACGAACGCTATGCAGTTATTTATCTCCTTATTTACAATAAATGCAAAACACTGAAGAACACGGTAAGTCTTGTATGAGAAAGCACAATTCATTCAACGCGTTGTTGAATTGACATTCAATTAACATTCATTCATTCAACGCGTTGTGAATATCCTATTAAGGTGGCTCCTGGTAGTCTCCTTACAGCAATCTTAAAAGAGAGAAGATTTCCGATATAGATCTAATTTGTTCGACAAAAACAACAAAACAATAAACTATATAACAACTCGCAATGCAAATTGCTACACAACCCATCAAATTTTGTATAACCTCAATAGGCCTATTATCTAATGGAGCTTTGCCGCAAAGCATTCCGGTAGTTGGGTATCAAATTCACTTCCTTGAGAAATTTTGTTTTCATGGCGGCAATTTTGTTTCAAAGAACAAATTATTAATTTTCTATCCAATCTACGTCGGGATCGTTATTATTTTTATCGCTGTGTGTAAAGAGAAGCCTTGGCTAAACTCTGTAGAAATTAAAAGGAATTTGCTGTACGTATTACGGAGAAAACGGCCTTGAAAGGACGCCATGAGTGAACACAATTCGAACATAAACGGTTTTAGAATCGAGTTGCTCAACGTTTAGGCCTGCTCTGGGATCTTAACTCGCCGCGAGATAATGCGAGTTAAGGCGAGTTTAGGCGATTTAAGAAAAAACACAACTTTTAGGTAATTAAATATGCAAGTATAGGACCTTTAAGCAAAATACATTAATAATACATAATTAATTGTGAGTGCATAGTACATGCATAGAATAGGAAATGACTAGAAGGGCCACTTGAGGCCGAACCTTTGAAGTTTTTGACGCTGCGCATGTCGCATTACGCATGTTCATTACCATTATTCTAGCCAGTCAATTGCATTTTCTGACCAAGAAACACGCTGAACTGGCTGGTCCGCCATTATTCTGGCCAGATAACTGCATAAAAATAGGGTGTCACGTTGCACTGCTGAGTGGCCTTTCTGGTCATTTCCTATTGTGTGGTACATGTATTTTGAAAGAGCTCCACTCCCCACACACACCACCAGGGGGTCTGGGGTGACTGTCATGTAAACAAGACCCAGTTGAAACTTATTATTAATTTGCTTGTTATTTTGCCGTATTACTAATTTTAAGGTTATACCACAAATTGCTGGAATTAATACAATGAAGAACATAAACCGCTATATAATAACATTTTTTTTTAAATTGAATTGCATACTAATACATATTACTAAGTTCAGGCCTGGAACCACAACCAATTGGAAATCTGAAAAATCAGGGTTGTGGTTTGAATGTAGGAACGATGAGTTTTAGTGCACCCCATGGGGTTGCTATCCTATATTTTGAGAATTTCCAAATGCATGAATGTCTTGTCGATATTTTGGAAATTCCAAGGTTACAGAATATATTAAAACTCTGATATAAATGCATCTTCCAATGTGGCAATACATTATAGTTATTCAAATGAAGTTTCTCAGAGTTGAATAATAAATTTCCGCTGGATAGCTTGAGAGAAGGCTCTCTCTGTTGCAGTGGCTAACATGAAGTATTTAAATGAATTCATGAAAAATGAAATGAGACGATATGATGATATCAAGATATGACATTTATGGGATAAATATATATTATAAAAATTTATAATTTCCTTTCCATAAAAATGTGAACAGGACAAGGCTGACTATAAACGTTGACTAGCATCATGCTGTGGTTTATGAATATAATAATGTAAGTTTCAACACTGTTGATATAAAATATTAAATGTTATGCACTACTGCAATTCAGCACTTGTATATAATATAGGAAAGGAACTGTTCAAAAGCTAATGTTGAAAACAGACTGATTCTTGCCATTCTGACTTGAATGTAAGGGTTCCTATGGCATAATATATACCTATGCTTGATAGTATGTAACTTATGAACCAGTCATTGGAAAGTCCCGCACTCCCCTACCCGGGACATGCCGGGGAATATCAGGGATTTATTTGCAGATTAGCCTATCTGTTATGCCTCGGTACCCAGGGCATTAGACAGCATTAACTATGTGTCGTGATGGCCAGGGATTATGGACCGAATCAGCGGGGATAAGTCTGTTTGAGATGTATTATTCCTTGTTCATGGACATTTATCCTATACTCTATAGACATTGTTTTCCTAAAAGTAGCTTTTACAGGATAATGTATTGACTTTGTATAGATTGCAAGGTACAACAGACAAAATGCAAAATATTTACATACTTTGGCAAAGTTTGGACAAACTCTGGATTGCATGTTTGGCCTCCAAAGACCAAAACTGGAGAAATTTTAGAATAGTTTGTTGAATAATTTTTGGTGCCCGGGTAGCAGGGGACTTTAGTCATGTTTAGACTAGTAAGAATGCCACGTATAGCGGGGAATTAAAATGATTTAGAACACAACCTTTATATAATGCCCTGTTGTTCCCCGGGTAGAGGGGTGCAAGGCTTTCCGGACAAGATTAGGAGGGGGGATATCCGAAAGGGCTTGCTGGAGAGAGTGGGCTTAGCCGAAACACGGGAAGTTACATGAAATAAACAACCAGAACACTCCTCTTCCCTTCCCTGGGGATAGGGTGTTTACACTGTATATAGTATTTACTATTTTCAGTATTTTAATTTGGTTGGCGAGTTTAGGCGATTTAGTGCGAGTTTAGGCGATTTAAGATAAACTTTGCCAATTTTTATCCGCGATTTAAGGCGAGTTAGGGCGATTTATGCGAGTTAAGGTACCAGAGCAGGCCTACGTTTTCAAGTGTTGTAATGTTGTAAGAGACCGTCGGTAAACGATTTTGCTCTAGAAATATTCTCATGTTGTCTATCAATGCTGATCATGTATTTTTACCGATTGATCATAACTTTTATAGCCACCATATTTTGCGACTTAAAATTGATATTAAAAGCTGCCCTAGAATGGTGTAAACAATGGTAGTCGTTTATTATAGTCTTCATATCGTTGCGTTTGGATTGTAGAATGTTACTAACCTACTAATATTCTCTCTATATGGTTTAGCTATTGAAGTTAGTTGTTGCGTCACTATACAATCGTACTTAGTCCAAATGCTAAATGCTAGGTTTACAATTTCTGACACTCTGTTTTTCGAGTCGTCGAGTATCATAAGAATATTAAACCATTTAAAAGTCTCAGCCGCTACACACAGAAGCTTCTCCACTACCTCTTGCTCACATTGGATTGGTATAAAGTCAGAGTCTTTGATATACTTCCACTCTTGACAGGTAGTATTACAAACATAAGTGGGGCATATGAGTATAATGTGTTCGAAGTGGTTCATATAGTCTTTCTCTAACATATCTAGTAGATATCTAGTCTTACCGCAGCCAGTCATCCCAACTATCAACATATTAAATGGCGTCTCCATATTATATATTCGTTGTTTAGCATTGGATACTTTGTAAGTTTCGGTTGACGAAGTTTACAAGACCATCTGAGACGACGAAGATGTGACAGACAACGTCAGCAGTTGTAAATGAATACTGGGTTTGGTGGATAATCCAAGTTGGTAGATATATACACAATTTTAAGATCTATCCAGGAACGATTGCGAAAAATGCAACACTAGGTCCTCTGGCAGGAATAGAAGCCACGGCCCTGCGATTCCGGAGCAGCGCTCTAACAACTGAGCTACGGAGGCCAGTTGCTCAGCTGTAACCGTAAGTTCTGTATATATAGGTTAGAGGTTAATTCCTGCCAGAGGACCTAGTGTTGCATTTTTCGCAATCGTTCCTGGATAGGTCTTAAAATTGTGTATATATCTACCCACTTGGATTATCCACCAAACCCAGTATTCTAGTTCAACCAAGTGAAGTGCAAAAAAGTCTTGTCAGCAGTTGTAGCTGTTTTCTTTATCTCCAGTATAATTCCACTCTTGGTATTTATAATCTACTTACCATGCGCTGCTGTGTCATCTTGATTACTTCTCAAGTCTAGTACTAGTCATGTACTAGTTAGGAATAGTCATGTAGTGATCTATACTCTGTAGCACTTGAAAGATCTATACTCTGTAGCACTAAAAAGCCTGTTTGTCTCCTCGGAGAATCTACCCCTGGGTATGCCTTCACTATAGACAGAGTTTGGAACGCCTTCAATTGTTACTGTTACTCTAGTGATGTTAGGGTATAGGAAGACTCTAGGGGCTCTCGCTGTTTGTTTCTTAAAAACACGACAGCTTTCTTGCTTTTTCTGGGTTAGATTACTGTTATTCTCATTTACCAGAGTGGTTCTCCTTTATCAGACAGCTTTCACTACTTTATCCCAGACTACTTTCTTCATGAGTGTAACATGTTCGTAGGTGAAGCTTCTACCATTATTATACATAGTGACCAGTTTATCAGCGATATCCTGGTTCTCTATTGTCTCATACTCTTGTTCAATATTCTCTAGAGTGTATAGTCTTCTACAGACTCACCACTTTGAGCTACCACAGTTTCGCTAGGCTTTGTTAGAGTTATTATATATCTGAAGCTGTTATTCGTTTGGAATGGGGCATACAGTCCGTGGTCTTGAATTATCCTATCCAGACTCATCTTAATTTTACTTCCATAGATAGATAGATGGAGAATGTAAGTGCGTCGGCGACTTTGGCGTCATTACAAGAAGTAGCACCGGGGTCATCCTTAGAGATGAGCTTTCGTAGGGTTTTCATTTGCAAGTCCATACTCAATCCATTGATAACTGCCATCTCCATGCGACGGAAGCCGGGTTGTAGTTGTGATTCGTTGGTATTCATTGTAATATATAATAGTCTTTGTTTTATACTGGTCATATAGGAACCATGCGAATGCTATTGCTAGAATCCAGAGATTGCTAGCCAACCAAGCTAAACCTTTCGCACCCCAGGATATGACTTGTGACAAAATGCTTAGTAAAGGTGCTAATAATGAACCTAGCTTCTGACTTAGTTTATATACAGCTTTGGCAAACTTACTGGTGGCCTGCGCTCCCTGGGCGATAGCTTTTCTAGCATTTCTGAACAACGACGTCGAACATAACTACACTGCTGACAAAGTCTGACTGCATGATCATTCGAATATGAACACTGGGGACATGCCATATACGCGGAACCACACAAAGGGGCTAGTATAAAGGAAACTAATATAAACCAAACAATATAAATTGATCTACATTTCATCACTAATAGAAATAATGCAACACACTTGAATCTCGACAAATACATACTAAACGTAACAAAGTAACCAGTCCAAATCATGTGCTAACTATACACAACTCGAAAAGACCACAAATCCCAAGGTATTTGTCCATATTCAACCAGTCGGACGACGAAGGATACCACTCTCTTCCTTTTGGGCCAAATACTGACACTGTCAGCCCACACGATCGTCAACCAGTACTGTCGAGGATATCGGTCTGGGACCACAATTGTGCATCTTGCCTTCGAGACAGAATGTGTTCACACCGTCTATCACGAACTTCTTCAACCACACGATCGCGAATGGAACGATCATGTGGACGTAATCACTTCTAAATCAGCGAAACGCCTGTATTTACTGAGGCAACTTAAACGTGCTGGTGTGGCCACGGTGGATCTGGTAAACCTTTACTCTATAGCTGTATAAGGTCTGTCTTAGAATATGCATGTCAATTGTTCCATAGTACTTTGCCACGTTATCTTTCAAAGGACATTAAACGTATGCAAAAGCGAGCAATGCGTACAATATATCCAGACATGTCGTACAATGATGCTATTAAAAATGCTGGTCTCCATACCTTTGAAAATAGACGAGAAACTACGAGAGTTCCTATCCTGTAAACTTTTTAATGAAATTGTGTCAAACGAGGACCACAAGCTTGCAGAATTTCTGCCACCGAGACTAGCAATCAACAAACAATTACGAAAGGAAAGAACTTGTGAAGTCGCACCGACATGACAGACCGCTTTGGAAATTCCTTCATACTGCAATATACGAAAAAACATTATAAGTAAATTCTTATAATTTAAATAATATCAACATAATTTTATATTCTTAAACAGTATAGACTTATATAATATGATATAATCTTGTAAAATATAAAAATATAGTATAATATTTTTGTATTTATTATTTTAAATATTTAAATTGCGCTAAAACTATAAATATTCTAAAGCGCATTTTACAATATTTATTAAGAACTATCACTCGAAAGCCTTTTTGAACAAACAGGTCTTTAACAGCTTCTTAAAGGTCTTTAACAGCTTCTCTTATATCTAAAGGTAGGCTGTTCCAAACAACAGGTCCAGCTTTGAAAAATTCCCGATGTCCAAATGTCTTACAAGGTTTTCTTGGGACAGCAAGAGCTTCTGCTCGTTGGATCTTAAACAATAAGTACCTACGTCCTTTAACCGAAGAAAGTTTCCCAGATATACTGGTGCCTGACCGTGAAGTACTTTAAAAACTATAAGAGAAATTTTGAAAACCACACGATATGGAAATGGTAACCAATGAAGCTTACATAAAAAGGTGTGATGTGTTCAAACTTAGGAACCGAAAACAAACCACTCTAGCCGCAGCGTTCAAAATACGCTGTAATCGATTAAGCTGGTACTGAGGTATACCTAGGTTATATATAGTAGAATATTTAATATAAAAATATATAATATAGTACATAAGATTTGCTAAATATAATGTCTCCAAAGTATATTTACTGCAACTTACAGCAAGTGCAGCACTTTTTTGTTCCTGCAGTCCAGTACAAACAAACACAAACCGAGATCATATGGATCGAATTGCGTTTCCAATTCGTCGTCGTGGTCTTTTTTAGAAAATTACCCACAATACTGGTCCCTGCTGAATGTGCAATTTTTAAACAAATCGAAGTTAGTTTAAATACCCATACAGAACACGGTTATTTAACGTCGTATAGTCGTAGGTGTTCTGAAACACACAATTCTTTATCTCACAATTTGAACTATCTTTAGTATAATTGAAACATTCTTCAAAGTCATGTTGATCAAATCGTAAGGTAGGAGAGACAGTTTTTAAATCAACTCCGACTACAAATTAAAATGGTGGTTGGAATCTTTCGATGTGCTTCTCAGGAAACAATTAAATTGATCACCTCAATCACTACACCAGCAAACTCAGGAAACAAAGAAAGTTTAAAACTTATAAAAACACTAAAGTCTTTCATTCTAAGCCAAAAAACATCCGTTTTGCAATTGAGTAAAGACTAAAGTTCTTTTTATTATATCAGTATAATTATTAATATTTAAATTTAGAACTTAAGTCAGTTAGATTACATGAGCCAAACGGGCATCTAGTTGCTTGGGACTATATAATATAACACATGCATCGACACATTGGAGTATTTCCTCTGATGACTTCGGGTTTACCATGCAAGTTTCGTATCGAAAGCTCTGTGTCTATGTAATGGATAACAGCGGCCATGGTGCTTTTACAAAAACAAAACAATTATATTTATTACCTGCACGCAAACCCACAAGCTATAGTTATTTATAGTGTACAAGTATCGCCATTACCACTTGAACATTGAAGGGTTTTAGCTTTAGAGAATTGCAATTTCGAGCGAAAATAATATACCTATTTTAGATCTAGCCAGGAGCAGTTTAGCCTGCGCCGCAGACGTATATTAGATCAGTCTGCGAATTAGTGATAACATTCTTGTCCTGACTCCCGTCGCGTACCCGAGTACTAGATCCTGATTGGCTCGCTGTTAAGTCCAAACTTAGATCAACTCTGATTGGATATTATCCATGTTCAATCAGATTTGCGTGAACGTTTGAATATGGATAATATCCAATCAGAGTTGATCTAAGTTTGGACTTAACAGCGAGCCAATCAGAATCTAGTACTCAAATTCGGGTACGCGACGGGAGTCAGGACCAGAATGTTATCACTAATTCGCAGACGGATATAATATACGTCTGCGGCGCAGGCTAGGAGCAGTTGCGAAAAAGGCAACTATACTTATAGTCCTTCTATGAACCTAAAATAGAATATTTCAGATAATTTAGGGAGCAGTCATTATTAATGGCGGGGTGTGGGCGGAAGATATTTGGAGGGGCCATGAAAAATTTATGGACTACTAAGGGGGGGCTGGCAAAAAATCCAGACAAAGTGGGGTGGGATACCAAAAATATAAAGTATAATCATTTAAAAAATCAACAATTCACTGGAAATATCAAACATAAAATGATATTAAGAAGACAGTTTGTGGTATTTAAAACACGACTAGTATGTGATGTGTTGTAAATGCCTATAGTCACGACTACAAAAGACTAACTGTTATAACTATAAGCATTGTAATCTGTTGTTCATAGAACAGTCAAGGCTAGCTTCCCAACAATAGTCATTATTAACTTACAAAAACTTACAACGCTATTATTCTCTAGGACTATGTCTATATGGATTATTCAATGTTCGGGGTATTTTATCTTTAAATGTTAAATTGAAAATCTTCAGATTTAGTATTTTGTTAAGTTAGCAACTGAGTTAGTTTTCAACCTTCTTCCGGGTAAGATTCTGGGTTTTCCCAACCTTCCTCAAAATAACTGGAAATTTTCGCCTGGGTAGGTTGGCAGTTAGCCATTGCACTATTGCTAGTCAGGCAGAGTGCTGACAGTTGCCAGTAATACTAGCCTGACTGGTCTAGTACTTACTGTTTTGCAATGTTTTATTCAGTGTTTCACTTTCAACCTTTCTCAATGCCAGTAAACCTTCCACAAGGGCGGTACCAGCATACCCGCAGCGTTTTTGTAACCCTGGTTAGCACGTTTTTATAGCACCATAGTCCAGTATGTAATTCCGCTTTAAAAGGCCTACCAAAACTTTACTTCAAGTTCAAACAATGATAGAGATAGAGTACTTGTCAGTATAATCTGCAGACCAAGTATCAAATGCAGAATAAGTATAAATTGCACTATGGAATAAGATGTAACCATGTGCCGGTTGTTCAAAAGCCGGTTAGCCTAACCCTAGGTTAACGAAAATCTTCAAACTTCCCAACTGCTTGTTTATAAAGTTGAATATGCTTTTCCAGAAATCTTTTCTGGATCAATAGAAGTTTTATTTTCTAAAGTTTTGAAACGAACGGCCATGCAGAAACATATAACCCAAAACAGCGGGTTAAAATTTAACCCAGGGTTAGCGCTAATCGAGCTTTGAACAACCGGCCAATGTGGCATATCGTTAACCCTGCCATATCGTAAAATCGTCCATTCTTGTAGATGGTGAACACAAAGGTTAATCCAAATCCAAATACCAAATCTGAAATTTTATTCTTTAATTTACACCTATTTTACATTTTATACTTGGTCTGCAATTTGCATTTACACTGATCGCATACACACGACTGTTACCGCTTGCATCATGACGGTCGTATTTTGAAAGTTATAAATATAATCACAACTTCAAATAATATCGGCAAAACAAATAATAGCAAACTATAGAATTTAAATAACAAACTCAAACTACAGTAACTGAAGAAAGAACTTCAAACAATTGCCTGAATGAAAAGCGAAGCCAAAGTTGAAATATGGCGGAAATAACGGTTTCACAGTAATTGAAGCTATTAAACATAAAATATCTTGTTTTCTAATATTCACTTTTTAGCTTCACGTCCGATACCCTAAATAGTTACTCCAGCTTTTTATTGAGTACACGGATTGGTCGCCAAGACTTGCTCCAAGTTATTCCGTTTTATACGCTGCTCAGAAATTCTCTGCTCGGTTTTCAACAGATCGAAGATCAGTATTAGGAATTCAATTGTGTTACTTCCGGGATATTTATAGGAAATACATCTCACCGAATGTTAATGACGAATTATTTCAGTTAATGATGCCCTCGTATTTTTAAAATATCATTATTGTGGATTCGAAATCGGCCCGACAAATCACGGTGTGTAAAACGTAGCTTATGTTTCCATCATTCCCTTGAACCGCTACGTCATGTTATACCCACTATAAAGAAACGACATAGAACGCGTAGAGAAAGATATTTGGGGCAAGTCTAGTATAAATCATACCCACAATCGGGACGGCCATTATTTCCATAACTTTTCATTCGGGCAAGTGACTTCAGTTATATATAGAGACCTGCCTCGTTCCCCTTCTTAGTTCTAAACTAACATTTCTACACTATAGAGTATAGTTTACATAAGTATATAAAACAACACAGCAACTACAAGACAGAACTAGTGTGAAGACTTGTTGTATATAATAAATGAATTGATGGCATCCAAAGCAAACAATATCGCTGCAAGAAAACCACATACCTAAAAAAGGTCAAAATGACACACGTTAGAATTACTTGTTATCATGGTTTTACATATAGGTCAGATATATATTAAAGACGGTCAAGTTGCATTATTATTACTGTCGATTTGAAGTAACTTTTGACTAAAATATTCCGAACTTCGTTTCGAACTTCGAAAATTCGCTCCGAAGTCCAAAAGTTCATAATGAATTCACAAACCGGTTTGTAAACTTAGCATTTGATTGGCTGCTTATTCTCTAGTAGCCAATCAGAAACTGTAATTGCTTACAAACTTGCTTGTGAATTTCATTATGAACATTTGAACTTCGCAACGATGTTGCGAAGTTCGAAAAGAAGTTCGGAACATTTTAGTGAAAAGTTAGTTGGAATCGACTGTAACTCCGCCAGGTGATTATGTTTGTTTGTTGGTTTGTTCTATATTTTTTTGTTTCCCAGCTTTTTTTCCAGTCACCCTGAGATCCTAATTCGTACCATGTGTAGGAAAACCTTTATAAATCTATTAATAAATGATACTTATGCAACAAGTCACAATGACATGATTAAGAAAGAAACAGCATTTGGCGCTGTATATTATTTAAGGCCATGTTACATGGGACAATTTTTGCTGCAAATTGCTTTGTAATTTCTGCACAGTGCGATGTTATGTGTGTAAAAAAGGTGAACAAGGTCATACAACTCAATAAATACTGACCACTGCATAAATATTACTCACGAGTATTAAAACTATAGGAAGCCACCTTGTATTTTTTGAGGTGATTGAGGGATTCAAACGTTTCTGTTTGTATATATTATACGTACGTATGCATGAACACCAGTGAAAGCATCCCAGTGAGCTCTGGAGTATGAACTCCCGTCCAAAAGTGAAGGCAAAGATGGCGGAAATTGACGTTCAGTGCCACTCCCTTTCTATTGTTTTTGTCTGCGCGGTTTGCCCAAGGCGGCAAGGAGTGTACCAAAATTTCGTGTTTTGACTTCGATTTAAAGAAAAATATTATGGTTTTATGAACTGATAACTTTATTAGCGATACGATCCGTTAAAAAACACTGGAATTAGCTGAGAAAAATGGTATGAAAACGTTTGCGACCTTCACAGAGTTTGGACGTCAATTTCCGCCATCTTGGCATCTGATCACTTTTCACATAGGCCGAACATCAGAAGTTCTTACTCCAGATATATATAGAGCTCACTGAAGCAGCCTTACCACTCCACCCTTGATGTGGGTACATTGATAGTCTGTATCTGCTTCATCCCATAGGTCACATAATGTTGGCCCCGTGATTGTGATTCACATCACTTCAAGTTCTAGTTCTTCATTTTTGTATGTGAGCAGAACTTTACCAAGCAAAACTGTTGCAACTGGCAACTGCATGCAGTGCGCAGAAAACTTGTAGGAGGGCCATCTAAAGTTAAATGAAGGTATGGTGTACGAATTAAAATCATGAACTTTTCCAATTCAGATCTCAGCGCAATAATCGCACATAGCATAGCATGAAATAAGAATAATGTATAAAAAATACATAGAAAATATCTTATTTTGTTACTAATTCATTAATGAGAATGAATGAATCATTAATTAATTATTAATTAATTCATGAGAAAAACATAAAGGAAGTTAGAACCGTTATGGAAATAATAAAAAGTTCTGCTGATTTACATGAACTTTAACGCTCTTCATCCAAATCCGATAATATATTTTGACTATTGTTTCAAAAGTCAAAATCAGCTTGCCTGTATAGCTTAAACAAAATTAAGACACTCCAGAGTTACAAAAACGGAAAAAAAATTGAAAAAAGTATTTGCTCTCCTCATTAAAAATTACTGCCGGAGTCAGGTCTTCATGTAATATATACAAACCGCGCGAGACGTTTTTATCAAGACGAATCACAAGCTTTAAACAGCACATATCTTGACTTGCAAACAATTCCTTGGGAATTTAAAGACAATAGAATGGCGGCCATGTTGGTTCCAAATTCAATGAAAGTTCAGTACGATTCTTTTGATGAAATACCACCAATATGGCCGACGTAGTAGTTGAAAGTCAAGAATACTGTATCTACACACGTAACAATCTCAGATCTTGTCAACAAGATGTGTTAGACCTTTAGCAAACTTGTCAACAAGCTGTAATAATATTGCCATTCTATCAAGTTGCTAGAAGGTCGTCACTACCAACTTGTTAACAACTTGTTGAGTTGCTAGAACAACTTGTAACAAGTGTGTTTAGGCTTCAGCCTTGTAGCAGGTTGTCAACAAGCCGATGACAACTTGTCAACAAGCTGGGAACAAGCAGTGCGAACACACCCTTATAACAAGTTGTTGAAACAGCATTGGTACAAGTCAGCTGCAGGTTTGTTACAACTTTGTGCGTTTTTACCTGTGAATAATAGATACAAAAAGTTTCTAAACTATAATCGAAGTCAAAGAATATGTATTTTAACTTACAGCAAACGCGCCATGTTTTTTCTCCTGCAGTCCAGTCCAGTCAAAACAAACCCAAATCCAAGCACAGTAGTTGCAAATGCGACACCGGTACTGAACAAGAAAAATGCATATCTTCCAAATTTTCCAAGGTCAAAGGGGTCGATGTCGGCATCGTTTTCCTTTAGGGCGTCGTGGTATTATTTTACAAAATAACCCACAAGACCGGTCCCTGCTGAAAGCACAACCTGCAATCAAAGCTGATATAATGATATACTATTTTGAAAATCCGGGATATTTATAATGGTGTAAATCGGGTTAAAAAAGTTCGATACCAGGTCCAGAGCGTGCAATTAGCGTGCTTCTTTGTTTTCTGAGCACTCGGGTATAGAACTGATGATTTCGATACAAACGAAAATGCTACGGTACGTTACGATACAGTTCAAGTGGGAAACAGCCTTAATGTCGTTTTCCACTTCAACCGTATCGTAGCGAAACGTAGCGTATTTCTTTGTTTCCTGAACACTGGGGTAGAACTAATGACTTCAACACAAAAGAAAACGCTACGACACGTTACGATACAGGCAGTTTGCAGACTGAACTGGCAATGTTGAACGTGTCACAAATAGGCAACCATCATTTGAGCAAATGGTCGAAAATTCGGGACACGCTTTTATTCCCAAAGGTGGAAAAATGTGATTTCGACAACTCTTTTTTCATCAGATCGTATTGGACCGATAAATCTGACTATTAACGATATATTATGCGCGCGATGGCATGCCAAAGTTGTATTTTATATACCCTGTATTATTAGTACTGGCTTACCTACCAGGCTTATGGATCAAACTGAGCTGTGAAATCAATAAATAAACTAGTGTTTACCAGAAACCAAAACAAATATAAAATTGTGGCTTGAATTCGGCCAGAGACATGCTATTCTGCTAAACCATTTACTATATGAACGATATGAAGAGAGATTACGCCAGGATTACCAGGAATTCTCCGACGAGAGGCTAAGGTCCCCGACCGAGGATCGTATTTTGGCCATTTTTGTGCGCAATGATACAGATTTTGGTTGATACGAAAAAGTAACCCAATATATAAATCTAAAACTTAACACACGCCCTTAACATGCTAAAGTTGGAATACCTTCTTCTACATACCCTGTATTTATATATTAAGCAAGACAAATTTGTAACGACCAAAGTTTTTTATATATTTTATATTTAGTTATCGACTGGGCGCGGCGCATGTTCTTACTATATTCTCATGCAATTAGGCTATGAAGTCGTATCCGCCAAAAGGGTAAAATTTTGTTCATACCTCATGTTTTGCGCACAATAGGGTTAGGGCTGTGTTGTGTCTTAAACTACGCGTTTAATACGAAAAATAAAGTATATTTTATTCTTGAACAAGCTAATAAGAATCCCCAATACAATGATGCAATCCTCAAGTTCACGTGCGCGTGCACGTTGTCCACGAGATGTGGGCAGATTTCAAGGTAAAAGAGTAACATATTCGTTTACCCTAAACAAGAGGATGTTACTGAAATTTTGCCGTCGGTTTTCGTAGACTAGTTCAATGTGTCCGTGTGGTAGGGGGCCAGTCAAATGCTACCTAACTCAATCAACTCTTGCTTCTTTATTCAACTAGATTTACCAAATATTTAATCAAAGCATTTACTGTCGATTTCAAGTAACTTTTCACTCAAATGTTGCAAACTTTGTTTCGAACTTCGGAAATTCGTTGAGATACTTGAGAAGTTCAAAAGTTCATAATGCATTCAGAACCGGTTTGTAAACTGACCATTTGATTGGCTGCTTTATCTTCAGCTTTGTTTACAAACTGGCTTGTGAATCGTTATGAACTTGTGAACTTCGCAACGAATTTCCGAAGTTCGGAACATTTGAGTGAAAAGTTATAGTCGTTTGCAGTTTTAATTAGATGCAAAGTTAAATGAATTCGTTGTAAACACAAATAGTTTCGCACGCAATCAGGGTAGCCACTCGTAGCCACACTTAATAATCTATACTTACATCAAGTATATAGTGTGGCGTATCATTTGAAATTTTATTTTATCAATGCCACTGGTAGCCACACTTTTCCAATAGGGATTTCATCAGGGTAGCCACGCGTAGCCACACCGGTAACCACACTTGTCTAAAAGCATAGAACAATGGTAGCCACTCGTAGCCACACTTTATAATCCATACTTACATCGCGTATTTCATGTATAAAGTAAGGCTAGGCGTGGTATTAAATTGTATAGAAGAAAGTGTGGCTGCGAGATACAATCGCAAAAAAATGCAACCTCTCTTCACTGTAATATATTCTTACGAAAGCGGCTGGCAGCCAGGAATTTTTTCTATGACATTGAATAATGTAAAGAACACACAGCAATACTTTTCGAACAAAGTATTTTCAGTAAACGAGTTAGAGAAACTGTAATAGAAGAGATGGTGTTTTTAAGCGACAAATATGCAGTTACAAAGTATTCACATTGACTTATTTATTAAAGAAAACCGTTTTGAGCATCTAAGTCTTCAATTGTAACATATTTATACACGCAATTGAGTTTTATACACGCACACACAAACACACACATAGCCTGTTCATTGTTAATCGTTTTCATCCTCCATCGCTGTTTAGTTTACTGTTCCACGTTCCCACGGTGGCCGTGCTGACATCAAAATCCAGCAATGGTCTGCGATGCTATATGCGCAGCGGATTCCTTTGCAAACTTATATTTATAAATTCAAAATGGCGTCAGTTCTTTATCATATGAGTGCGGAAGAAGTTCTTTCTGAATTTCTGGCTGAAACTTCAGGTGAAACGAGCGATTCCGAAGACAACGATTCTGCTAATAATAATGCAAATCTTGCTACGACCATCAACCGCTGTTTAGAAGCGTTGGATGGCCTTGACTTGGGAACAAACACAGCAGGATTTAAAAAGTGTGTCGAAAAATTTATTGAAACATCATTCTTTGCATTTCAACCTCCAAGTGACCCCATGAAGATACTGTTGAACAGAACCGTTAATTGTGCAACTATATTTAATGCCGAAAGCAAACAATGGCTAAAAAAGATAAGCAACCGATTGTCTGGGAAAATTAGCATCAGGCATCCATATCAAGGTGAAATCGTTAGAAATTTTCCTTCTGAGATGTTCTTTGCACTTAAAACTTCAGTGCAGCACTCCCGAAAAGAGGAAATTACTAATAATGTTTTTTACAACGATAACAAGAATCGGAATGTTATGTCCTTTTCATCAAGGACAGCTGTTATTGTATTTTTATCATTGTTGAGTGGCTACTCTGAAACAAATGTGAAAGGCTTCTTTAAAAAAATTCTGGCTGGAAGAACGCATGGTAAAGCCCGTGTAATTGTAAGCTGCAGCAAAGAGTTTTCTTTTACCTACAACATAAAGACTGGGCAATTTTGTGTCTCTTTTCATTATGGAGTATGGAACAAGGCAGGTTTCCCTCTCCATAACTTCTGATGGGAACAAAACTTGTATATTACAGACTTGCTGCCATTTGGAATAGACCAAACTTGTGTTATCTGTTATTTGTTATATAATCAGCAAGAAGCACCTATAACGTACTTGGTTGACAATTGGTAAATTTTGTGCAAACATTTGTTGCTTATTGCAGTCGCCTTGACTGAAGTTTTTGAAGAATGTTGATCAGTTCATGGGAATCGCTTTGAGGAATTCCTATAAACAAGCAAGAATTTGAAAAGTACCTTGACACTATCATAACTTTCTGTTTCATTGACCTGTAAGATTGCACAAAAATGGAATATCAAATTTTATTGGTCAATGAAACAGGAAGTTTTGAACCTTTTCATATTTTTTGAGGAATTATTTAAAGGAACTCCTCGAAGTCAGGAAATAAACTGATCATCAATTTACTGACACTTACCAGCACCACTGTTAAAACAGAGTAAGCCACAAGAGTCGGTCACTCTCCCCTGGTCGAGCAGCAGGGCTGCATAATATATTTTATTTTCTGGGACCGCAAGGCCAACGAAAAGAATTTCTGCAATTTGGGGGCCCTCCATTGCCTCCCCCCCGTCAAAAAAAATTCCAGTACAAGGACATGTTCATTGTTTTTGTGGGACTTTTCCCACTTTATTTCAGGCTACAAACAGTGCTTTCCCAAAAACATAAATATTTTACCTGCCCCCAAAGCCTGGGGCCTGGAGGAAATTGCTTTACCTCTAAATTTTATGGGATCAATGGTCCTGTGGTCCGCTATATTATGCAGCCCTGTCGAGCAGAATCAGAGAGTGGCTAGCTAGGGAGAGAGAGGTCATGTTGCACCTTTAGAAGCTTAACAGATAGTTAATCTGCCTTAAATTTTATTCTGCCTATTGCCAGATGTTACTGGTGAAGGGTAAAGTATTATGCATTAATTCGATTAACTTATTTATTGTCAGACCTCTCCCCTTTATGAATAAAATTGTGTGATACTACACAGAGTAAAATAGCCAAGTAGGGTGCATTGGCACACATTCCCACTTGAAAGGGTTAATCTATTTTATTTTACTCTGTCTAGGAATATGCAATATTAATCATCACTAGGGTCAATTTCTTAGGCATATATGATTAAAACAAACACAAACTCTTCTAAAAACAGGTAACGTTATACAACATAGATATAAATATTTTGTTAAATTATAAAAAATCCATTAAAATAAGGATATTTGTAATTTTAAAGCCTGAATTTCAGGTATGTAATGTTCAATGTTTTAAATAGAAGCCTGCTTTGCAGGTATATAAATAGCATTATCTATTAACATTGCAGATAATTTCTTATACAAGTTTGAATTTCAAGTACAGTATAGGCAATGTTTTGAATAAAAACCTGACTTGCAGGTATATGAATAGCATCAACTATTAAACATTGCAAATCCTGATATAATGAACAAATTTAATATGTAACATGTCCTTCACTTCTGTGATTTACCAACGAGTTTCTTGTCCACAAGCAGCTTACCAGCAAGAACACTGTCTTCAATACCTTTTCTGTACTTGTGTGAGCAATAGTAACACTTCTCTTGGGAACTCTTATGAAATCCACAGTGACAGGATTCACTTAATGTAACTCTTGATGGAATGTATGTTTGCTTGTATGCAATGTTATCAGCCAAATAATAGCCCCTCTCTCTCAACCAGACTAACTGAACAAACTCATAACTGAAAATCTGCCACCACCTACCTGAAAAGGTAGTGTTTCGGCTGTACCTAGCAATAGCTACATGTTTTGATTCACGACCCTCCATTGAGACAGCATTTAAACCCAACTGGTACTTCTCAAAGACCTGCAAAGCATGAGCAGAGATAAGGTGACCAACATTCCAAATTGTAGGAGAAACTGATCGTGTAAATAGACAACACGCTCGAAAGAAATTTGTACAGTATTGCTTCAACAACTCTATCGCCCGTATTTTTTGTGTTTTTCTCACACACTCCTAATGAGTGGAGGTTCAATCTGAGTTTTCATGAGTAGCCAATGCTGTTTTTTAATAACTGTGAGTAGTCACATAGTACAGTAAGGTACGGCACTAACCCTCCAGCCAAACAAAACAGAATTAACACTCAAGAGAAGCTCAGATTGAACCTCCACCATTGGAGTGAGAGTGTGAGCTTAGAATACGTGCGAGCGCGTCGTCCAGTTTTATAAAGCCATTATTACTCACAGGCTCACGCAGTGGGAGGTTCGACCTTGAAGCTGCTGAGTAGCCAATGTTGTTTTTAACAACTGGTGGGTGAGTAGTCACATTATAAGGTACGGCAATTAACCTCCAGCGCTATTCAAAGAAGAATTAACACTCAAGAGACTCAGATTGGAACCTCCACTCATTGAGCGTATGCCCGTATTCTAAGCTCCACTCACCTCACACTCTGTGAGTGGAGGTTGAGCTTTTCACTTTTTCGCAATGCTGTTTTTAATAACTGGTGGGTGAGTAGTCACATAGTAGGTACGGCACTAAGTGCCAGCTATTCAAAAACAAGATTCAAAACAGAAGAAACCTCAAGAAATCAGATTGAACCTCCACTCATTGGTATTCAAATGTGAATATCTGATACTGAAACACTTACCACTCTACAAAAAACTGAGACGCTTTCCCTTAACTGCAAACAAATATATGCAAAAGTATGAAGAGCAAATTCTTGTCTCTCAGTATCACTCACTTCTTTGAGGGAGTCAATGATAAACATGAAATTATGTAAAAACAGTCTAGAATCTTGCCCCGTAAATCTATATTGGAAATCTTGACCAGTCGCTTTGGTGTCATTAAACCATCGCTTCACCTTCTTGGCAAGACGAACTAACTTTGCAGTCTTCGAGAGACAATTTACAAGTCGACAGAAAGCTGTTGAGTTTGATACATCATTAAAATGAGCTACATTGGAAGCTATATTTGACTTACCAATGCTATGATATAGGATTAGCTTAAAAATCTGCTGGCAAGCATTATTCTTGACATGTAATGGGTCTATGTGGGCTCGGTCTAGAAAATGTCCGAGTAAGGGCTCAAATTCCTGTCGGCTTTTTTCGTCGGCAATAAATCTAGTTATTTTACCCCTCTTTGTTTTGGAAGAACATTTTTGTTTTTCAACCTTTTCTTTAAGCTTTTTAACCTTCTTCGAAACTTGAACTCTCTTGTTATATGACCATGGTTGCCATGTACAACCAGGTTCTGAGCCAAATGTCCCATTTGTTTCATCACAATTGTCGATGTTGACATTGGCATAGGTTGAAAAATATTTTGCACTAACTGACAATTCACCGGCTAAAAATGCCATCATCTTCAAATCATTTGGAAATTCAGAAAAAGTGAACCTAACATTTGTTCCATGTATATTAAACACTTTTTTCTCAATTTCAGTTATTTCATGTAGAAGAAATTTTACGTAGCGCACAATAACAACTGAGTTTTCTTCCCAGTTAGCTCCGAAAATCATGAAATTTTCTGTATTACTCAATATGCTTTTGCTCGATTGATAAAACTAATGAGCCAGGAACAGGCAGTGCTGTCTTTTCCGAATGGGGCCCCATCCCCACCCAAAACTACATGAAAATTGTTAATATCGTCATCAAACCACAAGAGAGTTTCTCCTGAAACCTCAGCCAGTTTAAGATAAAGTTTGCTAACAGAGGTAAATAGTCAGTCAAATGTCGGTAACAGCCTTCTACTTTTGACAATTATCTAACCCATAACAAAAATCCTCCTTCACACAACACACTTTACCAATCTCCAAAGACCTAACATGTGCCATCATTGTATCATATGGCACTAAACAAACAACATTGCAAGACATAACCTTAATTCGCTTCCTGCTTTTAACACTATGCATTGTTGACTTACTGCTATATGTCATTGAAGATATTGATTTATACACAGACCTGTATTTCCGCTTACCCATCACAACCCTGCAAAAATAGGTTGAGATACTGCGTAACATGTTTTGGTCTGACACTTCAAATTCCTTAAGCTTGTGATTGTAAATCTTAGGAAAAACCTTCTCACACAACTTGGGTTTTTTAGAAATAACCTTAACTAAATCCTTCTCTGAAAATTTTGTTGTAACTGTATCAACTAAACCTGAAAGTGTAGTCATTACATTGGAAAGTGAGCCACCATGAATCCTAGTCACTGCTTTAAATGTCTCACTGCGTCTTTTTATATTTGTCCTTTCAGCGTTCATCGACTTGCCATCTTAATAATAAAAATAATGGTTTATTTGGGGGCCTCTTTGACCATCTAGACAATTCTATTTTTCAAAAATATTCTAATAACAGCCCTTTCAGTGGTCCTCAGTGATGATACACTCTGGGTTGATCAATATAACTACATCCTGTTTTATCACCAGCCCCCACTTAGTACTGCCCCCCTCCCACCTTGTCGGGTCAGGCCGGATCCACCATGAATTATTCAAGAAAATATACCTTTATTTGTAGTAGGTTTCAGCTTCCTATTAAGTATCGCAGTTGGATGTTGTACAAGTGTCTGTTTATCATTCTCTAAGCTGTTTATGTTCTCATTTAGAGAAGCAATCTAAAACGAGAAACAAAATCACACAATAGTCCTTGATGAAATACACCTTGGTGAGTGATAATTGTCTGGCCGGCAATAGACAAACCAAGATAACAGCATGCGACAATCATAGCTGGTCCAGGAGGGATTCAGGCACTTCCAACATCCTTTAATATTCTTAAAACTTCTAGTGTTCATTCATTATATAATTGCAATTTGAACATGTTTACTTGCCCAAATAAACTACCATACATACTATCAGAAGTTAAAGTAAACTGCATTTACCTTATTTTCAAGCCTTCTACGTTTGGCATATAAGGCATTTACAGTATTTTTGCATTCCACGACAGAAATGTGTGCAACGGCTGCCTCTTGTTGGCACTCTTTTTTCGCCTTCATCATGTGCCCAACATTAAACCGAGAATACCGTTTTGCTTTGCTGAGTGGCATCCTACAAATGACAGTTCGTCACAGCTCATAAAACATTCATAAACTCGGCACACAAGAGCAATTTCAAGAAACAAAAAACATAGGATTTTTACCTGATAAACACTCTTTCACACAAACTCACAAGCATAGTCCACCGACTAACAGATCAGGATCCTTTTGAAGAATAGTTTACTTCAAATATCCGCCTGCGTTAAAAGCGACATTATTTCCACTCACAAGTTATGTTTAACAAGGAATTCTCCCTAAACTTGGTTGGGAGTATTTGATATCAAAAGAAAGCACTAACTCTTCTGCAGACATTGCCGCCATTTCCATTGAAGTGTGACCGCTTAGAATGCCGGTATATGTCATAATTTAACGGTGACAAAACAATGCCTCAGTCACCCTCCCTTACAAGGAAAAATTGTAACAATATTTAGAACGATGGGTTTGCGTGCGTAATTTTCGATTTATTACGGCCACCGTGTCCCTCATCTTGTTTCTGCGTTTCACGTTCAATGGATGGGTTGGTCGTTTGGTCGTTGAGGCTCGGCGTCCTCTAGTGCAATGGTATTTTTCATCATAACAATCGGGCAATCTTCGTGTAAAACTCGACGTTTGACGAGAATCCATAACGCAGCAAGGTGCTCGTCCACTGTGGGATAGGCCTTAACAAACGCTTTTAAGTTGAACACTTTGAGGACCATTCCGAAAATCAAAATCCACACGTCGATATTAGGATCCGACTTAGTCCAGAAGTCATTCTCCTTCCTAGCTGCGCTGTCCATTCGTTCACAAAATGCTAATGTTGGTTTTCCTTTGAGTTTGCGTCCGTAAAATTTCGTTTGCATAAGACCAGCACCCCGACGGAAGTACATGTCGCTGTTCAGTTGCCATTGCGTAGGTGAACAAAAATAGAAAGCATCATTCTCCTCTTCGGACATGCTGTTTTCGTCGTCGGTTTGTTGCCGGGCCATTGTCGAATCATCATGGTCTGGATCGTTTGGTGCTTCCGGCAATGCATTCGTGCTTTCATCTTCCGACGAGATTAGAGGATCAGAGCGACGAATACGTTTTGGCAAATAGAGTTCTTCGTCAGAACTTGGCGTTGAATGTAGTAGGATTCTTCACCTGAGGCTCGCGTTCCTCGGACATCGTTCTGCTTCCCCTAAAAACGACAGGTGGATCAATTGATGTGGAGAACTCGATCTGGAAGCTTGGGTGCAACTCTTCGGGTTATATGCGCCTTATATATTTACACGATTCACGTGAAGAGAGGTTGGCAATCGCTGCGGATTGCTGACTCTCGTACCACCTCTTGTTCGCTTCGACCCATTCTAAGTTCGCGTTGATCTCTTGTGCTATCCATGCAAAACACGCCATCGCGTTATCAAAAATCCATTTGTCCGCGCCAATTGTCGTCTCCTCCAGCGATTGTGTATGGTATATTGGTAGCCGTCGTAGGACGTTTTCATTTTCTGCGTCAAAATCTGGTACCTTGTTGGTGTTGATGTGTGGGCAACTGTTGAAAAAGCACCTTGGTTGTTGATGTTTAACAGCAGTCGTCATCCATCCCCCCTGCAACAGAGTTTTTGCCAAATCGCTTGTCATCGTAGTTGCACACCAGTCTCTCGTCGATCATTGCAACAGAAAACTGACGCTCTTTCGTAATGGTGGCAACGCACTGGACGGGAATAAGGTGATGAAAGATGGCCGCCCACGATGTTTTGGCCGAGTCTTTTGGACCTGCGACCACCAGTTTTTTGACTTTTTGTGGCATCTTTCCGGACACGAGGCATACTGTAGGTAAAATTTATTTAAAAAATTAATGCGTTGGTAATGGTCAGGGAACGAGTTTAGAATGCCATTTTCAAAGTAGCGCGCATCTGGTAAGGTTGTACTTTTGTAAGGCACGAAGAATCTCGGCGACGTTTAATTTTGAGGACTGCATCTGGTGGTATTGGACGAGGTATGAAACTACGAGTTGAGATTTGAAACACGACCCCATCTAACACTTCAATAAGGTCGTTATCGAAAACGTGCTGTTGGATGATGGTACAATCTTTGTGAGCAAGTGTCCTCGACAACACGCGAAAATGTTTTAGGACACGGTCGCGTAGATTGTCGTTCGAGACGAGGTGATGAAGGCAGCTGTCCTCGTCTATCATGTGCACAAACGTAATGGCAGCTTGATTGGGACGGCTGTGTACGTTACCGCGATACAGGGCATTGTCACAGAGTTCCTGACACGTGCAATGTCTCTTATCGCTGTTGTTGCTTCGCACGGATTCGTTGGTAATTCTGTTGGGTTCGGGTTAGACAGACTAACAATATCTGCAACTAAGCCATCGGACGGCAGTTTCTGAAATGCTTTCATCATTATGGTAAGAATGTCCGCATTCACGACCACGATCCGGCACGGTGTGGTGGGGAAACCTGTTGGATTGGTTGGAACATGAACACTCGGAATTTTGAATGGATAGGCAGTCTCCTCCTTATCGACTTACCTAACCCGTCTAAAAATGATATCAACAACGCCGCCAATAGGATTAGTAGAAGAGAAAAAAGGCTAATAACAATTATAAACCACCCAGAGTAAACAGAAATGATGTAAATAATTACCCTTTTTTTTCGGCGTCGCTATCAGAACAGTACTTCCCCGATTCGAGGTTTTCGCCGTACAAAGGACTGGCGAGAGAATTTAGACCTTGTTTACAGGGCAACCCGGGATCAACAATACAGAATATGAACTTAAAATACCGACACTAAACCTCACATAAAATACCGACACCAAATGAAACCAGATGTAATACCAACATTCCCGTCCATATTACAGACCGTTTTAGAGCTTCTAAACAGCACAAGAGACACAAAAACTGCTATATCCCCTCCCTCAACTTAATCCATATCACAACTTTTAACCATGCTGATAACAAAATATCTAAAGAAGTGATGCTTCCATATTTCTTCTTACTAAATTCCCGCTCACTCCTTCCAAAGTTGGACGAATTGACTGCAAGTGTCAAGCCTGTTGATATTGTCGCAATAACTGAGTCATGGTTGCATGAACACATAGACAAGAGCTTATTGTCAATTAATGGTTACAATATATTTCGTAAAGATCGCGCAATTGGTCGAGGTGGGGGAGTTTGTGCTTACATCAAAAACGATATTCCTTGTATACGACGGGTAGACCTAGAAAGTGAAAATTTGGAATGATAATGGTTGAGCCTACGACCTAAACGCCTCCCTAGATCTCTTTCTGGTATCGCAATTTGTGTCGTGCACCATCCACCTGGTCTGGCAGTATCAGAGCATAACGATCTTAATGAATATTTAATTAATACTATTGACCTACTCCGAAATAAACACCCTGACCACGGCCTAGTAATCTTGGGCGATTTTAATGATCTTGAAATACGTTGTTAGAAAATTGTTGACCAACCTATTAGAGTATCAGCAATACTTGATCTTATCCTTACAAACTTGCATAAACTATATGATCGTCCTATAGTCCTCGCCCCATTAGGATCCAGTGACCGTAATATTATACACTGGCTACCGTCTGTCGATAGCATTCCCAACGACAGCACACAAGTAAAATCTCTTAAATCCTTAGTACGCCGCTATCCTACACACGTAAAAATCTCAAATCTTGTTGACAAGTTGTTGGCTTAACAAGCTTGTAGGAAGCTTGTTAACAAGTTGTAACAAGCTTGTCATTTTATCAAGCTATGGCAAACTTATGTCATCAAGCTTGCTACAACTTGTTGGTTTGCAGATTTTAGCCGAACCTGTTGCAACCATCTTCAACGCATCACTTGCATCTGGAATTGTCCCTGCAATATGGAAAGATTCAAACATCATACCAATTCCAAAATCACAACCTCCTACCAGCGAAGGTGACACTAGACCCATTTCACTAACACCCTGCCTGTCAAAGGTTCTTGAAGATTTCGTGGTCAGGTGGATGATAACCGATATTGAAGACAAGATTGACCCTAAGCAATTTGGATGCTTGAAAGGAACATCGACAATTTACTGTCTTCTGGACATGATCCACACTTGGTTGTGCAACTTATAGTCTCCTGAAAAAGATCTTAGACTTTGTTTCCTTGATTTCGCAAAGGCATTTGACCGCATAGGGCATAATTTATTATATTGATATTAAAGCTGTTGGACCTACAATCCTGGCCAAAACTATCGGCGACACTCTTCCTATTTGATGTTAATTACTATTCCACTGCAATAATTCTTCACAAACTCCCCTTCTCCCTCCGTTACAATGTTGAGCGTACTACAAGAGGTTTAACTATGTTCCGGGGACTGAAGCAACATTGAATGGTGGGGGATCGGGGGCGGGCTGTGTAAATTTGCCATGATAGTGATAAAGTTGTTCAAATAATTGGAAGTGTCGCAGATGTTTTGTCCAGGATTGTCTGTAGAGTTGAAAAAATTGTTAGCAAAAATAGCGCACCAAGAACTTTATTTGATGCGCGAATTTCTTGTTTCATAATACACATGGCTAACTGGAATGTACTAATGTTCAAGAATCAAATTCCACAGGACTAACAGAGGGAAATAACACCATGCGTTCCCGCGATGCTCTTCTTCCCCGGTGTCTGTACTGCATGAACGCAGTTAAGAATTATATGCCATAATATTTACGCATGTGATATATTTTCAAGAGCGATATATTATATACTCAATAGTTTATATATATATATATATATATATATTAATTATATATAGCTAAGATACCTCACTCCATGCATATTAAATTGTGTTAGGGCAAGGTGTTGACTGGAAGTGTAGTGCTCCATTAGCGAACTGTGTAATTGGATATTGTTGTTGTATGATTATGCACGCGATCAACGGTATACCATTGGTGCACCGTACACACTTAAGAATATATAATTAGTAAATATATAGTGTCCCGTTGCAATTTCTTAAAATATTTGCTATATGTATAGTTTAAAGTATACGAGATTATTAAGCATTACACGTTCTTGCAATTCCATTGTATTTGTACATATTACCTCAATAAGTTGTTAATACTTAGTATATGACATTGTGAGAAATTGAGTCGTAATGTCTCACACAGGGAAGTGTTGTAGATTTAGATTTAGATTTATTATAAATTCACACGTTTCCACAATAATTTACAAAAGTTAATTAGAGAATTACAAGTTTAAATTACAAGAGAAATTGATACAAAATCATTACCGTGTGCAGTGGCCAAAGTAGCTATAAGCTTTCGAGTTGGTCACTGCCTACGCTTAATTATTATTCAAAATTGAGGACGGTATCTACTTAGATAGATAATTAAATCTCCACATATACTGTAAGCGGGATTACTGATCTATTTATATTTGTACTTGTGAAATGAGCAAAGATTGACTATACGTTTTTTTAAATAAAGAAATTGAATTTGATTGCTTGATTTCATTATCAATAGTCTCCCATATTTTAGATGAAGTAAATAAAAATGTTTGAGTTCCAAAATTAGTTCGTGCACTTGGTCTAGAAAAGTTAGATTGTGCAGCAAATCTAGTGTTGTATGAATGTAGTGATGATGCAAGGGTAATAGTGTCAGAAAATATCATAGGTAGTTGACTTTTTTCATTTATAACTTTATAGGTGAATACTGCTAATTTGAGTTTAAAAACACTGTCTAGCTTAAGAATACCTAATAGGCTGTAATACGGTGTAGCATTCTCTCTTTTGCCAGCGAAGAATATGCTTCTAATGCATTTATTTTGACATGATTTCAATTTCTTCAATTTCGAGGCATAAGCGTTTCCCCAACTCATCAACCCGTAGTTAATGTACGGATAGATGAGAGTAAAGTACAGTTGCTTCAGCATCTTTAAATCAACATAATATCTAAGTTTAGTAATAATTCCAGTGTTTTTGGCAAGTTTATTATTCACATGGCTTATCTGTTGGTCCCAGCTTATATTGGTATCAATGTATATACCTAAATATTTAATGTGGTTTTTCTGTTCAATGTTTCTTATAAGTTTAATTTTACGAACTCGTTTCTTACTAGAGGTAATTACCATAAACTTAGTTTTATTTATATTAATTGACAATTTATTGGCATCGCAATATCGAAATATGTGGTTTAATTCTTCATTCATCACTTTTTCAACATCATCAATACTTGTGCTTGAGTAAAATACATTGGAATCGTCAGCAAAAATTCGAAATGAAACTTTGTTTGAACAATTTGGCATATCATTGATGTATAATATAAAAAGAAGTGGCCCAAGTGTTGATCCTTGAGGAACTCCACAAGACATCGTTAAGTATTCGGATTCAGTGTTTCCTATTTTAACATATTGTTGTCTATTGGTTAAATAATTACTGAACCATGTCAAAGGTGTTCCACGTATGCCATATTTATATAGTTTCGCTAACAAAATTTCATGATCGACCGTATCAAATGCTTTAGAAAAGTCTAAAACAAACCACAGGTTATTTTTTATTATCAATTGCCGACTTTAGATTATCTGTGATTTCCAGAATAGCTTGCTCTGTTGAATATCCTTTTCTAAACCCAAATTGGTAGTCAAAGATTAGTTTGTTTTTAGCAAGAAATTGTTCAAGCTGGTTATATACTAATCGTTCTAGTACTTTTGCAAATGGTGATAGTATCGATATTGGACGATAATTGTTTGGATCAGTTTCTATGCCGTTTTATAAACAGGTGTAATACGTGAAATCTTTAATACATTTGGAACTATGCCACTAATAATTGATTCATTATAAATACAAGTGAAAATTGGAACCATTATAGATGATGCTATTTTAATAATGGAATTTGGGAGGCTAATGGAAGACTTATTTTCCTTCAATGAGAGAAATAATTGTTGAACTTGTGATTCAGTCACAGGTAACATTACAAAACTTGATGTAGGTGAATTCCGTATATATGATGTTGGGATGAAGCTGGAAGTATTTAATTTGCTTGCCAAATTTGGGCCAACTGATTAACAAAGTGTTGGTTAAATTGATTAGCTATATCATATTTATCAGTGTATATATTTCCATTTCGTATTAATCTAGATGGAGATAACTGTCCTTTCGGTTGACGTTTAATTAGATTGCCTATAAGTTTCCATGTTGCTTTTAAGTTGTTTTTATACTTTTCAAACTGGCTATTATAATACCTAGTTTTGTTTATGGCTTTAATTTTATTTAACTTATTAGCATATTGTTTATACTGCTTAACTTTCCTCGCATTATTACTGAAAAAATGTGAGCGGTACATTCTCTGTTTAACTTTAATTGATTTTAAAATACCATTAGTAATCCATGGTTTATTAAATTGTTTAAGCTTACTACGAGGCACTTCCTTCATAGGTGCATGCTTTTGTGTTACTTCTTCCAACTTATTGATTATATTTTTTGTGGTCTGATGAATATTATTGCCTAAATCTCGAAGTTTTTCATGCCAGTCAACTTGTGATAGATCACGAAGATATTCATCTTTATTAAAAGACTTGTAGTCACGGTAGAACCTTTTTTCATTCAATCTCTCGCAAGGTATATTTATAATGCTAAATACAGGTAGATGGTCAGATATATCGAATATAGCAATTCCTGATTGAGCTTGATGTATGGACTTGTTTATGTAAATATGGTCAATTAGAGTTTTAGTGTGGTTAGTTATCCTGGTAGGCTTAGTTATAATAGGGATAAAGTTATTCGTATATAACATATCTAAATACCTTTCGGTAGGGTGGTGAGTAACATAACGAAGAAAATCAATATTTATATCGCCTAATATTATAACCTGATAATTAAGTTGATTAAGATGCTTTAGCAACTCGTCAAGATGTTCTATGTAAGCCTGAATATTTGATCGAGGATGTCTGTAAATACAGCCTACCATGATATTCTTATTGCTATTACAGGTAAGGTCGGATTCAATCTCTACCCAACAAGATTCAACATCCTCCAATAATAGTTTGATATCAGGTCTAGCCACAGTTTTTAAATTTTGCTTAACATATATTCCTGCACCACCCGCATTAGTTGGCGAGTCAACGTGGTAAAAACTATAGCCAGAAATATCAACATTAATTGCAGTATTTTCATTTAATTTTGTCTCAGTGACAGCTAAAATATCCAGTGGAGACGAAAATAACTGTATCATATCGTGTACTAAAGTAAGATTTTTTGGGAGACTTCTTACATTGCAGTGGAAAACTGAAAGTGACTTAGATCCTGCTGCGTTCAGCATATTATTGATTTTGTCGATCGAATAATAGTCGGACACTAAATTGGTCAACATGTTATCAGGGTCATTTTCATCTAATTTATCTGGATTTGGAAGAATATTATATAGATCCATATCTGAATCTAATTCTCTGGTTGTGCAATTAAACAAAGAATTAAATTCTCTGTCATTCAGGTTGACAAAGGCAATTGTTGATGTAAGCTACTACAGTCAAGTTCATCCATGGAGAACATTTGATCATAAGTATGCGTGTAATCACGCATGCATGCACTTGTACAATTTACACACTAATTATATTTATCATAACTAGGCTCTCCCACGAAACTGTCAAAATGATTAATGTTTGTAAATTCGAAAACCTTTGAACTTTCAGACTCCCTCAGTAGAATTTTACCGTTCACCGTCCAGACGAATTTCCATTTATTCCTACGTTTAAATTCATTTACCTTGCCAAGAAGTCTTTTTCTGAGGAAAGTTAGTGACTCGTTGATATAAATGTTATCGGTTTCATGAATAGATTTACCATACTCACTTGCAATTAGCGGAACGTCCTTTGACTTTTTCCCAATCAACTTACTTCGATTTTTGTAAAATGCTTCTCTCATGTCTCTATGGACAAACTTTACGATAATGCGGTCCTTTACCTTTCGAGTTGGTGGGAGGCGATGAGCGGTTGATATGTGGTGTTCAGATACTTGAATTCCTAGCATTTCACCAACTTGTACTGCTATTTGAGTCGGGTCATCCTTCGGTGGTATTGGTATTCCCGTAATCTCGATGCAATCGCGGCGTAAATACTGCTGTATGTTATCCAACAATACAACTGTATGTTACCCGATTGTGCTCAATCGAAACGTCGCCATTTGTACTTGTACACTATGTATTATTAATAGTTTTTGTTTTAACTTCGTACAAACGGATATATTATTATTATTATTATTGATGAATATTTCTCCAAATATGGTTTTTCAGAAATAATTACAGTAATATCATAGTGTATGTTTTAACTAAAATAGCTATATTTACATATTTAAAATTATTAAAATATCTAAACTATTTAAAAGTGTTGAAATTCATAAGTCCTAAAAAGGGTATTACAAGTATTAAGCAGTCCACTCCTTATATAAAAACTGTCTGATTGAATTTTTGAATATTTCCAGACTGGAAGTTTCTTTTATATCCTTCGGTAAATTATTCCATAATTTTGTTCCCCTGTACAAAAATGAACGCTGCCCAACAGCCGTCTTATAAAGTGGAACATCTAATTCATCTTTCCTTCTTGTGTTACGGTCGTGTGTCTCTGATCGGTATGAAAATCTACTTGAGAGGTATGATGGAGCTAAACCTTTTAAACACTTGAAGGTCATAACTGCGTCTTTATAACGCAGCATATAACTGACGGGTAGCCAATTCAGTTGACGTAACGCCGGGGTTATATGGTCAAATTTTCTTTAGACAGTGACTATTCTTGCAGCAAAGTTCTGCACACTTTGCAGTTTGGCGACGTTTTTGTTAGATGTGTTTGCCCACACAGATGAGGAGTAGTATAATCTGCTGAATATTAAAGCGTTTATTACAGTTATCAGAGTATGATCGTCTAAGATATGTTTAATTCGATTTATTTGACACAGGGAGTTTATACATTTTGAAACTAATTTTGTTATGTGCTCGTCATAACTCAAACACTCATCCAATTCCATCCCTAAATCCTTTGCAAAAGGCACAGGTTGTAGTTGTTTGTCGAGAAAAGTCACACGAAAATCTTGTACTCCTTTGAGCATTTGAGGTGTCCCAAATAAAAGCAGCTTTGTTTTTTCCGGATTAGCAAGCAAGCTATTAGAGCAACACCACGCTGCAATTTTCCTTAAATCATCCGTAAGTTGAGCCTCTGCTAGTCCTATGTCTATAATAGAAAACGACAAATAAACTTTTGAGTCATCAACATAAGATTCCAAAGGGCACTTGTCAGGAACGGTTGGTAAGTCGTTTATATAAATGTTGAATAACAACGGCCCAAGAATGGAACCTTGGGGCACGCCATGTTCAACCGAACGAGAGTCTGATAGCTTATATCCGATCCTAACCGACTGTTTTCTATCCGACAGGTAGCTCTTAAACCAAGCTACTGTTTCGTTAGAAACGCCCATCGACCGAAGTTTATTGAGAAGCAACAGATGATTAATGCTATCAAACGCCTTAGATAGATCCAATAAAACAACGGCAGTTAATTCCTTCTTATCCATAGCATCCAAGATCGTATCTGTCAAAAATATATTTAACGTTTCTGTCGAATGCCTCTTTTTATTACCACTCTGATGAACCGTAAGGCGCTTTTTCCGAGATAAATATTCAGTTAATTGATTTAGTGCAACACGTTCGCAGATTTTCGAAGCCACTGGCAGCAGTGACACCGGACGATTATCGTTAGGTATTTCAAAGTCTCCTTCCTTCAAGAGTGGAGTGACTTCCGATATTTTCCATGCTGATGGATATACAGATGTTAACAGAGAACAGTTAACGATCTCAGTTAATGTTGAAAGTATAATAGGTAAAGCATCTTTAATCACTTTAAATGATACCTTGTCTATTCCAGGTGCTTTATTAGGTGGAAACGTATTCACAATTTTGCGGATTTCATAGGATGATACCGGATAAAAGCGGAATTCATCCAAATCATTGAATCGATCGAGATCCTTTGATGGTACTCGAGGTAGATTATGTTTCACTGCTATCTTTTGGGATTCTTCCATCGTCTTTAATCCCACAGAGGTGTAAAACACATTGAATTCGTCCGCTAATTCTTTCATATCTTTGGTGTAAATAGGCTTCGATATTCCATTACGTGGTACACATTTCCTAACAACTTTCCACATAGCGTTCGGTGATTTGTTATTATAGATTTCGTTTCGTACATAATTTCTTTCGGCCTCTCGTAACCTTATCTTAACTTCCCCACGTGAAAGACGAAAATTTTCCCAATCCGTGATATCGTTAGTTTGACGAGCTAATTTGTGCAATCGATCCCTTTTCTTCATCACTTCCTTTATTTCGTCATCCACAAAGGGACATTGACGGTGTCTTATCTTAATTGCTTTAATGGGTGCATGACTTTCCAGAACACTAAGAAAATTACTGTTAAAATGATTTAATTTCTCATTTACATCATCAATTAAAGAATTATCTCCCCATTGTACTTTTGCTATGTCCTCCAAAAACTTGACCGGACTATAATGTCTATAACTCCTGGTGATCACGAATGTGGGTTTCCTTTTAGGTAATTTCAAGTTAAGAACAGTACATATCACGTAATGGTCACTTATGTGATTCTCTATAACCCCACTTTCGAAGACTATGTTGGTATTGGATGCTAAAATGACGTCTATTAAAGTTGACGATTGTTTTGTGACTCTTGTCGGAGAGGTTATAAGCTGAGTCAGGTTCAGACTTGAACATAGATCTTTGAGAACACTAGACTCCCGTGAATTTTCCAACATATCACAATTGAGGTCACCAACAATAAACACATCTTTCCCCCTGGTAAGAGCCATGGAGTATTTCTCCGAAAAATCATTGGTAAAACATGCCACAGGACAATCTGGAGGCCTGTACGTTGTACACAAGAGAATAGATTTTAGGTTTTTATGTTGGACTTGCATCCATAGTTGGTGAAAGCCAGAAGAGGAGATTTCAGTTAGTTCTTTCAAGATTTTAGTTTTCAACGAAGAACGAGAAAAAACACAAACGCCACTGGTTCTATCTAATCTTGTCAATTTGTACCCTTCAATTTCCACCTCAGCATTAGAAACCGTAGAGTTTAACCAAGACTCCGATACAGTGAAAATATCATAATCTTTTTCTTGAATAAAAATGCGTAATTGCAACAAGTGATTTCTATTTTTAAGCGAGCGAATATTCAAATGAGCAATTTTAATCTTTGAACTTTGAAAACGTCTTGAATTACTCACGTTACATACTGTGGCACATAAGACTACCATTCCATATATTGTCTCTTTCAACTTGTTATCACATGCACATATTCGCGTTTATCAATGAACTGTATGACCTTATCAATACAACTCGCACAAACTGTAACTACAGAAATATCGTCGTATTTATTTATTTATTTAGCTTCGCCTATGCTAACAATATTGCAAATTAGGGAATAAATTAAATACTCCCAAACACATGCAAAATAAAAATAAAAAGGCGGGACACCACAACAGTTTAACACCAATTACTGTGGGCCCTTATAAAATATAAAATGGATATATAAAATGGGAAAAATACACTGAACATAGTTACTAACGACAGCAAGTCAAAGACTGTATGAGAGTCCGCGAAGAGTTACATTTCAAACATATTGTTTTCCATGTTCTGGCGTCGTCTACGTTGTAACAATTTTGAAGAGCTTTATGGTAATAATCAAAAAGCATCTTCTTAAATTGGCACATGGGTAAGTCTTTCAGCCTTAGGTGTTGAGGCAGTGAGTTCCATGTTCTCGTTGTTCTATTGAAAAATGAGCGTTGGTATGTAACAGACTTACATTTACGAGGACGGAACGATAATACATTTACATTAACAGTGGATCTAGTAAGCCTCGATGGAATTATAGGTACAGGCAGGACATCTACGGAGACAGTTATGAAGTTGTTAATGGCTTTGAAGAAAAACACGAGATCAAGATACTCATGCCAGTAGGAGATTGGTAGTAGGTCTAAAGATATCAGCCTGTCTTTGTACGTTTCAGCACAAAAGAAGGGTAGTTTCAAGATGAGTTTTGTGCCCCGGCGTTGGATTCGCTCTGTCCTCTTGATCAACTCGATTGACTGTGGGGACCATACTTGTGTGGCGTAGCCTAACACAGATCGTACGATTGTCAGGAACAATGTTCGACGTATTTTTATATTATTTATTTGTGGAGCAGATCTGCGCAGAAAACCAAGCATTTTGTTTGCTTTCGCACAGCGATCTTGGGTGTGATCTGACCAGGTTAAATTGTTATTAATCAAAATTCCCAAGTCTCTTTCCTTCAATGTAACTGTCAGGGTCTTACTCTTGATTGTATAGTCCTGCTTTATAGGGTTTGCTTTTCTAGTTATGTGCTGACACTTGCACTTGTCTTGGTTAAAGACAAGACCCGAAGAGGTCTTATGCCTCATGCATAATAGAGGTCGTATGAGGTCGTATGAGGTCGTATGAGGTCGTATGAGGTCGTATGAGGTCGTATGAGGTCGTATGAGGTCGTATGCCTCATGCATTATATTTCCCTGATCGCTTGCATGGCTGTCCAGCTCCCATCTCATATTCTGGAACGGATTCTGTAGCCAATATCTGTCAGGACAGTTACATGTACGTATATATATATTTATATATGCTCAAATCTGCAGACATGCATGTTTCGCCGTTCAACGGCTCGTCAGTGCAGCTTGTAACGCAGTCTAGATGCGAGTGACTTCGTATTTATACACCATACTCTTGCCCTCACCAAGCGCATGTGGTACAATACTCAGACACATGCGCATCCAGACATGCGTGATGTATATTTATATATGTATATTTATATATGTATATTTATATGGATGAAAAATCTGTCCCGCATCATATAAAGATATATATATAGGCTTAACCGCGATATTTTAAATAGTTCTATAGTCAGAATCTCCGTTACATTCTATTGCATTCCGTAACAGAAATGGAAAATACTACATGCGACCATCTTAGCAGAAAAGCTCCTACCAGACACTATAAACCCTTTCAATTACTACAGTAATGATGACGTTTGAACAAATTATTTGACGCTTGAACAAATTATTTAGGATGCATGGGCATGTATAAAATAGGAAATTCGATTCAACTCAGACAATCCTGGCCAAAACCATCGGCGACACTCTTCTTATTTGACGTTAATTACAATACCACTGCAATAATTATTCACAAACTCCCCTTCCCCCCCCCCCCCCTTACAACGTTGAGCGTACAACATGAGGCTTAATTATAATATTATATAAATATTGTTAGATTATATATTGCGTTATTGACTTCGGAATTTGCTGCATGCTATATAAACCCTTTTCTAGGCTATTAAACTGATACGCGTATGACAAAAAGTTACTAGGTTTATCTACACATGTAAAAATTTCACATCTTGTTGACAAGTTGTTGGCTTCATAACAACTTTAACAAGCTCGTAGAAAGCCTGTCGACAACGTGTAACAAGCTTGTCATTTTATCAACCGTTGTGTCATATTTATGGCAAAGTAGAATTAATATAGTAGAGCGATTGAATAGATTGATAAAACTGCCTGTATGTATGCTTGTGTAGCTGGCGCTTTGAATGTGGCAAACCCGTAGGCTTTGTATTGGTGATACGTTTGTTGATCTGAGTTTATACTTTGCCTTAACACCTTATATTCATAATATAAATTCATATGTGTGGTGTATGTTATGCAGTTTATTAGAGAAAGTGTAATTTACGCAGTGTAAATAACCGCACGAACCTCACCTGCTAACCGCACGAACCGCAACCGAACTGCAGTGTTAAGTTACTTCTAGGCAGTACTGTAGCTATCGCAACTTCAATTTATAGCTTTTAATATGATCCTATATTAACATGAATATACTAATCTTGCCTTGTATAGCGCTATGAGTCCCGTGCTTTGTGTATTGTGCTACCTATCTCAATTTTCATATACCTGCTAATATGATCCGATACATGAATCTACTCTTGTCTGGTGTATGGTGCTACAAGGCTCTACCTATCCAACCTCAAATTTAAAACCATTAATATGACCACTATAATAGCTCTTGTCTGGTATATTGCTACGAGTCCCATTGGTCACAATGTCTCTAAAGCCAGAGGATGTGGCCCAAATTGTATGCAACTGTCCTATCATGATGGTTCATGTCGACTCTAAACAATGTGTTTCAAATATTGGCTTTTACTATAACTTTCTGTTACTGCATGCCACATATGTTCCAGTGCTTGAGTTTGCGTGACCGATATGAACATCAAAACATTTCCGTCCTTATAATTTCCTATTTCCCAGGAAATCTGTCAACAGCTACTTTGTATACCATCACACAATGACACAAACAACCCAGACTGTAAAATGTTACTGGATACTTCTGTGTCTGCATTGCTGGGTTTCAATTCCCGTGGTATAGATATTCATTGGTATACATAAAATTCCCTCTTTCACCAAATTTCCACCGCAGGGTACTTGTTTTCTTTCCGTTTTCTTGTTGTTAGTAAGTCAAAGTAAAGCACGAAGTACAGATCTGAATCAAACCTGGCGATGTTAATTCCTGAATTCCACGTCAATCCCTAATTTGCTGCATCAATGTTCTGAACTGAATTATGAACTCTAGTGCATTTGTTGTATGATCTTTATTGTTCGCATTACTGCATACATTGCGAGAATGAAATTAGTACTGGGGCTCAGCTAGTTTACACCGCAAAGTTTTGTACTGTAGTTTAAACTTAAAATATTGATATAATGCAAGATCGAAATACAATCTTGGCGCTTGCATAATTTAAACTTGCAGGTTAAAAGTCATTAATGCAACCAATTCCATGCTTTTCGTCCGGACACTGTCTATCATACTTGGTATGATGCTGTGTAATGTCGATGGCAATACTTCTTTGATTTGTAAAGATAGTGGAGCTATGTGGGGGAGCTGCTGGAAGTCTTGGCCCTACCCAGGTTTTTTCCTGTACTGCAGGTTTTTTCTGGCCTCCCTGATTATCCAGCCTTAGCATAAGTGTTGGCATCGTGTGCACGGCATTCTAATATTAGCCCTCAGTTTTTCGATTTCCTTCTCGCACTTAGATACGTACGTTTCCTTTTGAGCATGGAGTAATAACTGATGAAAATTACTTTCGAAATGGGTCTTCGTAATAGCAACCAAGTACATAATTTATGTTCGCCGTTTGTTTCGGTCTTTCCACAGTTTATAATATACAAAGAGAACTCAGACCGGTTTCAGCAATGAAGTCAGAATATATCGATGCATCAAAGGGCAAAACCAACATAAATAAGAAAAATTCAACTGGTCCCAAAGCTACAAACTGTTTATATTCGGCTTCCCGTGACGGAAATTACAATATGTACTTCGTACAGATTGTAATTAATAGCAGGGAAGTGCTGTCATTTGGGACAACACTTCGCCACGTGAAGTGCATTTTACAGGTCATTCTGGTCGAAAATGCGACCTAATTACCTGACCTAGAGACTTGATGGGTCAGTCATCCATAGTTGAGTACCATGCACCAATGGTTGATCACCAGTCCAACTAGGACTCAATTTCAACGAGCTGACTGATCTGAACGGGGTCCGCCTGTTCCCCTGTTATCTAGAGGTGCACCTGTTCCTTTAGACAAACCTAAAGTAAGTAAGTAAGTAAGTAAGTAAGTAAGTAAGTAAGTAAGTAAGTAAGTAAGTAAGTAAGTAAGTAAGTAAGTAAGTAAGTAAGTAAGTAAGTAAGTAAGTAAGTAAGTAAGTAAGTAAGTAAGTAAGTAAGTAAGTAAGCAGGGGTGCTTATTATCCAAAGCACCAAAGCTGCTCTACGTATTCTGTACTTTTCTTTGGTGTACCCCTATTTGCAATACTGTGTTATTGTTTGGGGCTCTACATATCCAGCGAATCTTGATCGTGTTGTCAACCTCCAAAAACGAGTTATTCGCTGCATATGCGGACAACCATACGATGCACGTACTGACCCGTTATTTAAAGAATTGAAAATTCTGAAATTTCATGATATATATTTATTTAATTTAGGTATGTTCATGTTTTCGTATTGCAATGACTTACTTCCTGATGCTTTCCGTACTTTTTTTCAACCACTTAATCGAATTCATCAGTAAAACACCCGAAGTTCCGGATTACTCTATATGCCGTTTTGTAGGACTAATATCAGACGATTTTCAGTGTTTTATCAAGGCCCAAAATACTTCAATAACTTAAGTTTAGATATCCGAAGCACTTTTTCAATCGCATCTTTCCGAAATAAATTTAAAAAATATCTTTTGAGTTTTGTCTAATTTGTTCATTATAAATGCTTTGTACTCTAGCGAACTGCATTTAATATTGCAATATATGTTGTAAACTGTAAACTGTAAATAATTCTTTATATTTTGACTACTTTATATTTTGACTGTCTTGTATCACTGCATGTCACACATCTAATTGATAAATGTTTCCTAATTCTAAGGTGTCCAACACTTTATAAGCTTTTATAGCTTCTTGTTGGGTTTCCTTACCAAACTTCCTAACACATGTCATCTTTTTCCTCTCTCTTAATTGTATTTTTTTTTTTTTTGTATTGTATTTGTATTGTATTTTTTGTTTGGTTAAAATTTAATAAATTGAAAAAAATTGAAATTGAAATTGGAATGACAGTAGATCCCAAGCTTGCTAATTGTACCCTTGTGAATAAGTATTAATAATTCACTGTACTTTTTCCGCACAGGGCTTGTCTATGATAATTCACTAAATTGATTCTTTATTGAACTGTGCATGACTAGTTAATTCCTATTTTCTCCTTAAATATAGGCGTTGTCTCCACAATGCATCTATATATATATATATATATATATATATATTTTCGCTTACCTCAAAACTTGTCTGCAACAGGCTGTTTCATCTGTAAAAGAATCATGATTCTTTTACAGATGAAACAGCCTGTTGCAGACAAGTTTTGAGGTAAGCGAAAATCTATAATTTGCTCTAACTATATGTTGTCGAGCACTCTTTGCGTTTCGTAGACCTAAACCTACACGTATATATATATATATATATATATATACACCCGTTTACAAAAAGGTTGTCGCATGGAGATACATAGATAGATAGATTGCTTGCTTAATTAACATATCAAATGTATGCAAGGCGAAATTAAACTTTGAATAAACAATCAATGCTATTTTTCCGGGGGTTCCATTTCACATCCCCCATTTATGATTTATCAAAACTATAAAAACAAATAGATTTCCATACATCGATTCTGCTATATAATATCACTGATATAGGATCACGGATGTGTATTAAAAGTAATTTAATACATACATATGAGTCCATTATTTGAACGAAATATATATAGACTATAGAGTATTGTCTATATAAACAAGACGACACGTCTGATGCACGCCTGATATGTATACTGTTGAATATTCTAGAAAAGTGTATCATATACCAAACTTACATTACTAAATATCGTTAGTTTCAGAATTTCTCAACCTAATTTAAGTACTTCCGCCAGAGGCAAGTAGGCAACGGCATGCATGGTGGTGCAGTATTCGAGTAAACAACAACAAGCTAAAACCTAACAATCGTTCGCGTAAAGCAGAAAACAAATATTTTAGGGAGACTCGATATTTCAATAGCATGCCGTTGAACAGCTAGATGTCATTGTTAAATTCCTTTTTGGACTTGTCCTTAGTAGAGCAAAGATTTCCAGCCATGATGCTTATATATTATATTGATAGACAGCAAAATAGTTTACATTCTATATACAGACTAACAGATTAACATCACTTAATAGTATACGATACACAAACACAAAGGCAAAGGAGTTTTTAATAATTCTGCGATTGCTAGGTGCATGGCGTGTATTTAAAACTAATATAAAAAAGGTGAAAACATATCCAGTTTTCATTTACTGATACCGATCGACATATGAGCAGATTAAAGTCGACCCCCGGCTAAAATATGTAATTTTGAGCCATTTAATATATGCATGTATAAGCGGAAGTAATGCTTATTTGCATCTATAATGAGAATTCCTTTCTATCTATCTATCTGCCTTGCGACAACCTTTTTGTAAACGGGTGTATATGTATATATATATATATATATATATATATAGTCAAATCTGCAGACATGCATGTTTCGCCGTTCAACGGCTCGTCAGTGCAGCTTGTAACGCAGTCTAGATGCGAGTGACTTCGTATTTATACACCATACTCTTGCCCTCACCAAGCGCATGTGGTACAATACTCAGACAAATATATATATAGTCAAATCTGCAGACATGCATGTTTCGCCGTTCAACGGCTCGTCAGTGCAGCTTGTAACGCAGTCTAGATGCGAGTGACTTCATATATATAGGTCTAGTTCACTTATTAGTCAACTCTTCTAGCTCATTAAGTTCCTCGATATATATACATCATAGTGAATGAATAGCATGGCGTCTCCTCAAACGTCATTCAAAAAGTTAAAAGTATTCCGGTCTTGTCCGCAAGCTCAATTAATGTCGCAGTCTGAAAAGATGGAGAAGCAGACAGACGAGATTCGAGAATGTGTTGCCGAAGCGTTAGGTTTGCAAAATCGCCTATTTTTGGAATTGATTATTTTCCCCCATCACCTGGATCAGCAAGATACATATAGGTTGAAAGGCAAAGGACTCTGTCCTTCAGTGCTTATAGGTGATCGTAATATCAAGAAAAGTCAAAGAAAGGCTCAAGAAGTGCATGTTCCCTGATTACAATAGCGAGCTTTTAGCAGCGACTACGAGTACGACTGCGAGGAAGTTCGTACTCGTAGTCGTTTCCATTCAAATGTTGCTTTAGCAGCAAACAAACAACAATTGCGACAACGAGTACGAGTTTTGTTTTAATTAATATGGCTGTCAGCAATAACGTACTCTCTCTCGATGCAGCTACGGCTCTTTTTGTCAACGATGTTATTGACGAAGACGAGTTCGTAGCTGTATACGACCAAACCAGAAGAAAATCACCGGAATTCCAGTACTGGGAATACGATGGAGTTGAAACACAGATTCAGTTCATGACGAACGACGAGTTAAGGGCTGATTTTAGGCTGGACTTCTTCCTGTTCTGTTCTGGCTGAAGCGTTACGAAGTCTCGACAAATTTGTTTGCCCTAATAGAACGGTAGCAACGGGAATGGAAGGGTTATGCGTGTTGCTAAGACGTTTTGCCTACCCGCGTAGGTTCAACGATGTTATCCCTCGCTTCGGTCGCTCTGTTTCCGAGTTGAGTCTGATCGCTTCAGAGGTGACAGACTACATTTTTAGCACCCATGCTTATATTTTAATGGATCTGAATCAACCTTGGCTTCATCCAGACCGTCAGCACTTGTATACCACTGCAATTCACGATGCTGGTGGAGCGTTGGAGAACTGTTGGGGCTTTGTTGACGGCACGGTACGACCGATATGTCGCGCTAGGGAACATCAACGTATGATGTATAACGGCTATAAACGCGTTCACGCCATCAAGTTCCAATCAGTTGTGGCACCTAATGGCCTTGTGGCAAACCTTTATGGTCCAATAAGTAAACTTTTTTGTTATTTACTATAAGTATTTACTGTCTATATACTACGTTTATATGTTATATGTGTACAGTTCATGACTTGACTGCAGATATATGGATGGCTTCACTCACTTATATTTTCGTATTGTTGTTTATAGTACTTGAGGCTAACAGAATATATGTTTTTGTTTTCAGAAGGAAAAAGACATGATGCCATGATGTTGAGAATGTCTGGCCTTCTCAATCAACTGGAAGACACTCCAACACCCCCCTTGGTGACCCCCTGTGCATCTATGGAGACCCTGCTTACCCATTGAGACGACATCTGCAGAAGCCATACCAGCATGCCAACCTAACTGCTAGAGAAGCTGAGTTTAACCGTTCAATGAGTTCTGTGCGGGTTGCTGTTGAATGGGTTTTGGGGGATATTTTAAATTATTTTAAATTTGTTGATTTTAAAAACAACTTAAAGATTGGATTGAGTGCTGTTGGAAAGATGTATTCTGTGTGTACCTTGTTGAGAAATGCTCTATGGCTCAACTACCAGTTCCTTTATCAAAGTTGATCCTCCTACATTACAGGAATATTTTCAAGTAAATTAGAATAGGTTTATTATATCCTTTGTCGAACAGACATATATAGCTCAGGGGCCAGTTGTTTGAAAGGTGGATAGCGCTATCCACTAGATGGAGAGTTTTTCAACCTTCATAAATTTTCTATTGATCATGTTCATAACTTAAAACAGCGTAGAGATCGAAGGCTGTAATATTTATTCTGTTGGCCAAAATGGAAGTTTCTCTGTTCTTTGTTCAATTTTACGAAGGTTTCAAAAAATCACTGGATAGCGCTATCCACTTTTCAAACAACTGGTCTCAGAATAAGACATATGCTAGAAATTTGACTTGGCTCAACATTTATTAGCTTTTTCAAATGTGCGTGATGCAATTTAAACCCAGGTACTATACAAGCTGTTTGTTCTACAAGCCAAGATGAGCACTTTCTCGGTATGTGAGCAAACAAAATATTGTACTATACAATTTCGGTTTGGTCAGCTGGTTAGGCTCAGGCTTCCGGTTGCTTACATACCAAGAAAATGCCCTAAGATGGCATAATAAATATATTTTAGTGCACAAAAGGATCAAAGATGCATGTGAATTTACTATCCTGTGACTGTATAGTAAATTGTTAGTCATTTAATTGTTATTCATTCATTTTATAATATATTGAATATTGAAGACAATTTGACATAGGCTTTTGGCCAATGAAAAATGCTATAAATAAGAAATTTTAATCTATTAACCTACTAAGTGTCAAGACTCCCCTTGACAAATAAAATAGTCTGGCATTAAACAGATTAAAATAAAGTGGGAAACATTGCCAGTCAATGGACTGAATATATAAATCATTAAATATTGAATTTGTGGAACATTGTAATTTGAATATTGAATATTAATTTATTGATTATTGAAATTTATTGAACATAATTGTAATTTATTGAATATTTAGATCTTATTAGATGTTTTGGTATGTAGTATGGCTGTATATTTTTACGAGTTTGCCGTATTTTGACGAGCCCGCAGGGCGAGTCAAAATACAAAAAACGAGTAAAAATGTACAGCGATACTACATATCAAAACATCTAATTAGTTATTTATTATACAACTGCTTTATAAAGTATTTTTTATTGAGAAGAAGTTTGAAAAGGCAAGGGGACGGGAGTACGGACATGCATCAAGATTCAAGACAATATAATAAGCATACATGAAGTAGTTCTTATGCAAAATTTCTGCAACATTTGATTGGCTAACAAAATAGACTTGTCAAACCGGTTTGAGAATGATTTGGTAAACAATTTTAATTTTATTTTTACAACTGTCATTGAACAAGAAAGAAGGCAGCATTTGCTTGAAATATATTTCAAAATTATAAACTATTAATAACATGTTCGATTTATGAAGAAAGTTAAAATGGATCGAAGTGAAATCTTAACATATAATAAAAGTGTTTTAACTGGGTTCGATCAGTACTTCGATCAAATTGTCAATTGTCATCTTCGCTGTCCGACCCAATCACACGAAGCCGACGGCGTTTCGGCGATTTTGCTGCAGGAACCACAGCAGGAACTGGAGATTTTGAGCCAAGAACAAAGCTACAGTTATTGAATACGGCTCCAGCAAAAGATGTTGAAGGGCTTGACTCGTACTAGCTGCTGTAGAAGGGCTTCGAGGTGGCGATTGACTCGTGTTGTTCAAAGGTTTCATCGCTTCTCTGCCGCCTGAGCGTTGGCTAATCAACAAGGACATTTTCTTCTGTTGTTCTTCTGAGACCGTCGAGTAGCTGTCGATGGATTTAAGATTCTTATGTCCCGACAATTGCGAGATATCCAGGGGGTTGACATTCTCGTGTCTCAGCGTTGTTATCATCGTACGGCGAGCAGAGTGGTTGGTTCGCTTTCCTTCCAAATTGGCAGCTGAAGCCATGTTCTTCATGAAGCTGCCAAGTGAATGAATGCCAAGAGGTTGTTTCTTGAACCAGATGTTGGTTTTGGGGTTCTTCACGACTGCCAAATAGAAGGGATCATCTGGCTTTTTCATTTCGATTGGCCGTCGGGTAAGCTAACTCTTAAATAACTTCACAGGACATCTTTCAGTACCTGTCGCGTAAATGCGAGGATTGAAGTATCTTTCGGGACCAAACTCTTTGCCGCCGCTTCTTGGTTTGGAGCCCCTTTCGGTGTGCCAGATTATATACTCTCTCTTCTCCTCCTTCCTCTCTTCTCAACTCCAAGTCTCCAAACAGCACTCTCCGATGTTCGTCTCTCGCTCTCCATCCGAAATGCATCGTGTTGTTTAGCCAAACTGTGCGAATTAAAGCTTCTGGACTATGGTCGCCAAGCTGCTTTTCCGACCAAAGTTTTTCAACTTCGTCCTGGTTTAACCCAAGGGCCTTGTTTGGACGTCGTCCTTTCCCTTGCTGGCGTAGCTGCTTTCTCTTGGACTCGAGAGTCTGTCTTGACTTCGCAAACTCTTTGTCGTTAAATATGCAGTAGTGCTTTCCAACATCACGTAAATGGCGACCGAAATTGCGCTGAAACGACGTGAGCGTACCTGGCTCGAACTCGGTTCCATCTTGTTTCCTCACGTTAATGAAGAAGTGACAGAGAAGCCGGTCGAGTTCATTTGGTGGGATATTCTCAATTTCCCTTGCTTCGCCGATAGAGGAGGACCATCGTTTCCAGACATTCAGGTCAGTTTTTGTTTTCTTTGCTGTGTTTACGTTTTTGTTTTGGTCAATGAAGTCGCCTATTTGAACATCGTTTAGCGAATCATTTGTCGGAACAGTGTTTTCATCATTGTTTATACTTAATAGCATGTTTTCGAACTCCGAATTTGAAAGCAAGTCAAATTCATTGTCGGCCTCAAATGTTGACAAAATATCATCCATTTTTAAATTTTTTATTTCTATTTTATAGGTTTTTGCACATGTCAGTCTGTCAAACCGGTTTTCTACTATACAAATAACCAAGTATCCAAATAACTAACTGTCCAAATATCGCTGTATATTTGTACTCGTTTTTAGCGTTATTTGGACACTTTTTAACACAGTTGTATAATAAATACTACTTACTAACTGAGCGTGAGGTCTGTACGGTAAAATATCAAGCTGAGGTCTTGCTGTATTGACCGAGCGATAGCGAGGTCAATACAGCAAGACCGAGGCTTGATATTTTACCGTACAGACCGAACAGTCGAAGTTAGTAAGTTGTTTATTATATGGCATTTCAGACAACAAAAAACAATTCATTTTGCCAAAAATTGGTCACGCGAGGGCAAAGTACAAAGTCCGAAACTCAAAGCCGGTCATTTTCAAATGTCAAAATAATTTCAATGATACGAATTTGTCTTAGTTTTTTACAAATTTATCGAATCTTAGCTTAGTAAAACTACTCTACAGTACCATTTATAGAATAAAATATAAAATTAATAGAAAATATAGTGATATTGAGCTATCGGATCAAGGACAAAAACAACTTTGCATGTTCGAAAAAATAAAAATATTCTTGATTGTTTTAGTTAAAAAACATCGTAAAATTTACCTTAATATTTCGACTTGAGCCAACAAAACTTGATTTTATCCCTTGTAGTTATCCCTTTTCCGTATTTTCCGTTTATTTTTCATTGTTTTAAATTATTTTTAAGGATTTTTTAATGCTTTTATTGGTTTGAAATGTGTTCAAGTCGTCGCAGGGCAATAAGAATACCGTATTGCCCGTGGGCAATACGGGAAAATCCTGCCTCGTCAGCGACCAATCAGATTGCGAGAATTACCAAAACAAGCACTTGCCATATAATAATAACATTTATTGAACATTGAAATTTAACGAATATTTATATAACATGTTATAAATATAAATAATTATAAATAATTATAAATAATAATATAACATGTTATAAATTGTTGGAAAACTGTTTTAGTAAATCATTAAAAGTCAGCCAAGGTGTTTAGCATGGCCAGTGTCACAGCCTGCTCTTGTTGCTGGAACTGTTGCTGTTGCGCCATCAGCGTTTTTTGAACTTCCTCTTGCCGTTGAACCTGCCGCTCCATTAGCGTCATTTCCCTTTCCCTTCAGTTGCCTTGCCTATTCCTGCTCATTCTGTTTCAACTGTATCGATCCTTGCAACACTTCCATCACATCGCTGTTCCTTCTCCGCTTTCTCTCTGGTGTCACCAAGTCCTCGTTCTCTTCACTATGCTGTCTCCTTGTCTCCCCAAACCTCTCCATCGCTTTCTTCCTCATGTCATCTGCCGTTGCTTTTTCTGCCATTTCTTTTTTTTTCTACTCCATCGTCACATCGTATTCATTCATTCTTTCTAAAATATCCCACATAGCTCGATCCCTCTCTGTGTATTCTACATCTACTCCACTTGCTCTCTCCTCCATTGCTTCTTTTCTCGTAAAATATTTTACTAACTTCTCAAACTTCTCCCGAACGGACCTCTGACTTGCCTTCATTCTCATACTGGTTAAATTTTCCGCTATTTTGGTCCAAGCTGCACCCTTTTATTTAGACCCTTGTTGGTATTGGTAAAGCTCCAACATCAACACCTCTCTAAGCAAGATGTCTTCGTGCATCGCTTTGCACGTGAAGTTTATACGTTTGTTTTCAGTATTTTCCATCTAAAACAAATAGAACCATACAAATATGCATATTGTTAATATATAAGTATAGGGAACTCAACTGGGAAAGCTTCAATCAAACAGATTAAAAATATTAGTTTTTATACAGATTACTGAGACACTAATTGCTGCGGAGCGAGCGAGCCTGAAGCGAGCGAGCGTAGCAGCAGCCTAATATGTGCAGAGAGGGGGTTTTGAAGTAAATTTTATTTAGCGCATGGAATTGTGGTCGTGCGCGCTTGCTATGCGCACAACACAAATTTTAAACTCGCTCAGTTCCTGTGCTTTTCGATTTTGACGGACGGAGTCTTCGAATTGTTATCGAATTTCTAAAGCTTTTTCAAGTCTATTTTGACCATTCAAGGTAGGATATTTTGTCTTTTGTTTATATGTTACATTTACATTTGTTTACTCCTTTTTGGAAAGTTGGCAATCTCAATTTATATATCTATGAAACGCTGAAAGCACACAATCACTAATGTGCTATCGACTTTGCTTGAGCTGTTAGTGCTGTAAAGCATGGAAGTCTTACATAGAGATGTCTTTAAAAGGTTTTTCTATCCATTCGCGTTTGCTTTCTCTTGCTGATTTCCATATTTTGCATCAAGTGATGTTTCGTGTATGCCGCTTGACGATTGTGACTCCGTGTGAACTTGACACAAAGTCACAGATTTCATATTGATCGTCTAAATTGCCTGACTGAATCATTCTGATTTGTGCAAGGTTTGACCTAATAAATAGGCTACTGTAGGCACAGAAATATGTTTTTATTCCTATTTTACAATGGACTTAATATTTTTGTCTAGTCGCGTTCACATATTATTGTCAGAACAGACAGGGTCGAGTTGAAATGAGTTGTGGTTTTCATGTAGGTGACTCACATATCCAGCAAAGTAAGAACAGAATGATGGAACACCGCTTTTGTTTTATAGCTTTCCAAATGCAAAATTATTTTGCGCACATGTATATATTTTTAACGCTTTTATACACTACAAAAATATGCAAATTTCCTTGCGTGGCAGTGTCAAATTACTCATTGCAGTAAACATGGGTTTCATGTGGGGATTCGTGCCTCCTGCGTAGGCAACTCTTGGGGAAAAAAAACTTGTAATGTAGCGAATATTATCGAATATTATCGAATTTACTGTTGTTCACATTCGATAATATTCGATAATATTCGCTACATTACAAGTTTATTACAAGTTTTTTGCCCAAGAGTTGCCTGCGGAGGAGGCTATATGGGGATTCCATGTGGAAGAACAATACATGGAAAATATTGATATTTTGAAATAGATGTTACAAAATTTGATGTCTTTCATGTTTCGTCACTTTCGTGATAGGCTATATTTAGCTTGTCTCATCCTGCAAACTACGCTAGGGTATGCATCTACTGACAGCGCGCAAGCCAGTAAAACCACTGGGTCAATGCTAATAATTACCGTCTACTGAATATAATTTGTGTTGCATATTTGTTTGCATGCTTGTTTCAAGAAGCTAAAGAATAATAACAGTCCCCGCAGCATTCCCTACCTTGCAGGTACCCTAGTATTAAATAGTAATATGGGAATATAAAAGGGCCTCGAAATTCATGTTGGCTAAGACAAATTAATATAGCCAAAAATTATAGAAATTTATGAAATATGTTAGATATTAGTAAATTTTGTAAATTTTCGATCACTATCAGATGTGAAATTGTTCATATTTGGCGTATAAACTCCTGCACTTTTTATGTATTTCAGAGTTTTAATCTTGAATATCTTTTAATCGTATAAGGATAAAAATTCTTCATTGAGAATAAAAATGTAAAGCTATATTCCGATCCACATAAATATATCAGAAAATTTTTTGTAACCCTCATCATTTCGTAATGTTTACAAAATGTATGCAGGCAAACTTTAAGCACACTTCCGCTCAAAAACTATGCCCCAGTCCCCCAGATCAAAGCGAAGACTTTCAAAAATATTTGTCTAAATTATTTTGTAGGAAAACAAATAATATATCGACTTACCTTGCATCTCAAAACTTCGTACTGAAGACTACGAGTTTGGTGAAAAATGTCGTAGTAGGATTGGCGACTGCTACGAGTTTCTGGCCTCAGTATGACATGGCGTGTAGACACAACGAAAGTTTCGCGCGACTACAAATTTCGTAGTCGTACTCGTACTCGTACTCCTTGCTAAAGCTCGCTAATGTCAGTGTGTCGACTGTCTATGCAGAAAACGAAACACGAAGATATTTTCAATAATATATTTTTGTATTTGTCTGCTAGAAACAGTTATGAGATTTTTGAAGCACTTGTAAAAATTCAAAAACAAAAGTTCATTAATTGTAAACAAAGAACTTATGCTTAATTATTGGAATCGATTATTTCCCTCCCTCTGTTAGATTAGCAAGACTCATATAAGCCAAGACGCAAAGTCCTTAAGTACTTCATAATATTTTAAACTGTTTGTAACAAGATCATGCTTGTGTATTATTCCCTTTATTCTGATAACGTGATGAAAAAAACACGAATACATACGATCAAAGATCGACTAAGCATCCTAATATCATTAACAAGAAGAGACATATGTGTCTCGACCTTAAGTGTTTTAGGTATATATTCTATGAGAAAACGGAAAAAATGTAAATAAATAGACAATTTGCATTATAGCAAAGCATCATGGGAAAAATTGTAACCTTGCACTTGTAAGGGAAATGGCCGCCTCGAAGCAAGTATTTTGCATGCGATAAATATTGCTTCTTTTAAGTATTTTTTTTCTACCGGTTGATACTTTTTAAACAAGAAATATATTTTGATGCTATAAAGTTTGTTTTGACCACGGTATGGCAAAATCGGAGCGAAATGGGCCAGAAAATTCGTATAGAACAACCGAGAGTACCGAACATTTTTAAGTGAGTACGCTTAGTAAACATCAGACATATAAATATGTGCGCGTTAACCAACACTTAATACCCCGGTAATTCTATGAATTGAAGAACTGGGACAGAAAAATTGATGGGAAAATTTGCTGCATAATTAATCGGTTTTGGTGGTTTGGATGCCTTGGTGGGGGTAATAATCGCCACCAAATCAGTCACTGGAAATGGAAAAGAGCTAATATTTTTAAACAAGATAAGAACTACTGTATTTCAAAAAATTAAGCCATCTTTTCTCTTTTGTATAATATCTATATACCCATTTTATAGGGAATATATTTAAATTAATAAATGTGTTTTAGGGCTCCCCCCCCCCCCAAAGCCAGTCGCAGGGCCAGCCAATGTAATTCCATTGCCAGTGTCTCTGGTTATTGTTCGAATACATAACTTGTTTACAGAACTTCATATTTCAAAACATATATACAGTACTTCATAAATGTTGTCTCTTCGCACATTAAAGATGCAAGGCCACCAGGCTTTGGGAAAAAAAATTTTAAAGTGTGTAGGTAGAATAAAAATAATACAGAGGGCCCTTCAATTTTTGCCTCTTAATCTAACGTTGTAACGCAAGAGTCAATCACTACAACCAAATAGGCTTTTATGGGATTTGCAATCATGGGGACACTTGTAGATGAGTGGGCTGGCACTATTTGTGTAAGAAAAGGCAGCATCTGTAAGTGACCTTTCTACTGACCATTCCTATTCTAAAAGAATCTTAAAACCAGTAACTACTGTAACTCAATACATGTTGGACAGCCCACTGGGGTCACTACCCCTGACCTACTTACGATCTTGTAAAGAGCCCATCAATACCATACACCCCTGAAACCCTACGATCTTGTATTTTACGGACGACGTTCTAGTAAGTTTAAAAATATTTCTGATAATAAAGTTAATATTTGAAAGTAGTAAAAGCACAGCGTGTATCAATGTTTTACGGACGTTCTAGTAAGTTTAAAATATGTTTCTGATAGTTAACAGTTTGAAAGTAGTAAAGCATTAGCCGTGTATCAATACACCTGTAATCCTACAGAAACTTGGAAACAATTTTGCTAAACTCAAAGTTCTATATAGCTATGAATACTTGTAACAATTTAAATCTACTTTTTTGACAGGAAATGAACCGACCACAACAAAGCAGAATTAAATAAACAGTAGAAATGCTTTCTTGTATAGCTTCGTCTTTTTACAAAGTAGCATAGTAGCAAAACAAGAAGGTTTGTGTTGGTAGCACTACTTCTCAGAATGCAAAATGCTTGCTTCATAGCGGCCATTTCGCTTGAGAGTGCAAGGTTACCATTTTTCCTGTGATACTTTTACATAGTGTGCAAATTGGCTATTGAATTTGTAGACTTTAATTCAGCGTCGGCCACGGACATATAGAACAAATTAAAGGTAGATTCGCGTGTGCCTAAAAGATATAAACAAAATCTCGACGTTTCGAGCTAAAGCCCTTTGTCAGGAGAAATTAGTAGACAGATAAACACATTACAATGATACCCGTGGCAATGATACCCGTCGGAAGCAAGAAAAGCGTCTCATTTTTAAACCATTCAGCCTGATGGTATCAATGAGCGCCTCTCCTTTATCTAGCTCATTCTTTTCTCTTAAATACTTCTTATATACTTTCCTCTATATCCCCCCTTCCCTTCCCTTGTGCGACATTTATAGCACTTTGATAAGTGTAACGCCTGTGCGCAGGACTTCGACCCTATAATCGGGCCGAAGCCTGCACGCAGTCTATATCTTTACATATTAATTCTATTTTGTTATGATTGTTATGACTACTTTATTTTCATTGGTTAATATTTTGTTCACGTGACAGCTTTTATAGCGTTGCTATAAAAGCTGATGTAATGTGTTTATCTGTCTACTAATTTCTCCTGACGAAGGGCTTTAGCTCGAAACGTCGAGATTTTGTTTATATCTTTTAGGCACACGCGAATCAAACCTTTAATTTATTGAATTTGTAATTTTTTCTCTTTCTCATAGAATGTCTAAAAACACTTAAGACCCAGACACATACGTCTCTTCATGTTAATGATATTACGATGCTTAGTCGATATTTGATAGTAATGTTTCGTATCTTTTTCATGACGATGTCATGACGATAATACACAAGCATTAAATTGTTACAAACAGTTTAAAATAATTATTAAGAAGCACTTAAGGACAGAGTCCTTTGCTTCTTGGCTTATATGAGTCTTGCTAATCTAAGAGATGGGGGAAATAATCAATGCCAATAATTAAGCATAAGTTCTTTGTTTACAACTAATCGACCTTTGTTTATGAATTAACTTTCGAAATATTCTTGAACAATTTGCGTCCATTCAATTAGTTGCAGGTAGATGTGAACTTTTACAAGTGCTTTTACAACTGTTTCTAGCAGACAAATACGAAAAATATATTATTGAATTTTGTTTTGTTTCTGTAGACAGTCCGTACACTGACATTGTATAATCAGGGAACGCGTACACTATTTAAAGTACTTCAAATCAATCTTGGAAGAAAACAATACTTCATTCGACCAGAATATAGCCTTTCTTTTACTTTTCTTGATATCACGATCATCAATGACATACACTGCACTTAACCGAACATTGTATAATCTTTGCATGATTGCCGTGACATTCAATGCACAAAAATAGCGTTTGACTTGCCGTATAGATATGATAAAATTTTGAGGGGGACCTATTTTAAATCTAATTCCATACAATGTTAGAGAAAGCATACTGTATGGTGGAGTGACCTTCATGATATGGTATTTCCGCAATAAAACAAAGCCAATAGGCCTAAATTGAATTTGTAATTTTTTCCCTTTTCTTATAGAATACCTATAAAACACCTAATTTAGACCGATAGATATATGTCTCTTCAGAGCAGAGTCAGGATGTGAAGGAAAAATATCGGACACGATAAAAATCTCCCCAGTCCCCCCATAAAAAAATCAAGTGGTCCGCTCCTAATGAAATTTTGGGGGACCAATACAATGTTCGACGAAGCTTATATACAGTATATAATGGCGCGACCTTCATGATATTGTATTTCGGCAATTAAACAAAGCCAGTAAATTGAATTTGTAACTTTTTCCCTTTTCTCCTAGAATACCTAAAAACATTTAACAACGCCGAGAGACATATGTCTCTTCATGTTCATGATATTACGATGCTTAGTCTATATTTGATGGTATGTATTCGTCTCTTTTTCATCACGATGTCAGAATAAAGAAATAATACACATGCATTAAATTGTTACGAATAGTTTGAAATATTATGAATCCTCTATTGCATTTCATTGAGCACAGCCATTCCACTGGCAATTTACATTTTTAACTTTGTTTCTTACTGTATAAAATCAAAATATATTTTGCCCGAATTAAAGCACTTAAGTCTCAGCCTGTATATGTGACTTGCATTTCTAGAAGAGGGTGAGTGGGGAGGCGGGGGGACGTGGAGAATAATCAAATCCAAAAATTTAGCATAAATGCTTTGTTTACAAATGGGCCTTTAAATTGCTTTTAAATTAACTTTCGAAATGTTCTGGAACAATTTCCGCCCCTCCATTTAGTTGCAGGTTAATGTGAACTTTTATAATTGCTTCAAAAATCTTAGCAGACAAATACGAAAAATATATTGAAAATATCTTCGCTTTTCGTTCTCTGTCCATACACTGACATTGTAAACAGGGAACCCGCACTACTTGAACTACTCGAAATCAATCTTGGAAAAGAACAATAGCCTACTTAATTCGACCAGAGTATAGCCTTTCTTTGACTTTGCTCAATATCACGAAGATCAACGATATACGATGCATTTGCCCGAATATTGTATTATAAACTTTGATTGGCGTTGAATGCACAACAATAGCGTTTGACTTGCCGTATAAATATAATTAAATTCAGGGGGACTATTTTTACTCTAAATCTAATTCTATACAATGTTCGACGAAGCATATATAGACAGTGGAGTGATATTCATGATATTGTATTTCGGCAATTAAACAAAGCCAATAAATTGAATTTGTATTTTTTCCCTCTCCTCAAAGGTATTCTATGAGAAAAGGGAAAAAATTACAAATTCACCTTATTGGCTTTGATTAATAGCGAAAATACCATATCATGAAGGTCGCTTCACTATATGCTTTGTCGAACATTGTATAGAATTGGATTGAAAATAGAACCCATTAATTTTATCATATCTATACGGCAAATCAAGCGCTATTTTCCCGCTTTGCATGTCAGGCCAATCAAAGATTATACAAAGTTCGGTCAAGTGCTGTGCATGTCATTGATGATCGTGATATCGAGAAAAGTCAAAGAAAGGCTATATTCTGGTCGAAAGAAGTATTGTTTTCATCCAAGATTGATTTCAAGTACTTTAAGTAGTGGACGCGTTTCCTGATTAAAATGTGAGTGTACGGACTGTCATGCACAGAAAACGAAACGCGAAGATATTTTCAATAATATATTTTTTCGTATTTGTCTGCTAGAAACAGTTATGAGATTTTTGAAACTCGTGTAAAAGTTCACATCTACCTGCAATTAATTGAATGGACGCAAATTGTTCTAGAACATTTCGATAGGTAATTCAAACACTGCAGGACTTATTGTAAACAAAGAACTTATCTAACGGTAATTGTAAATATATATAGAACTTATGCCTAATTATTGGAGTTGATCATTTCCTCCCACTCTATTAGATTAGCAAGACTCATATAAGCCAAAACGCAAAGGGCTCTGTCCTTAAGTGCTTCATAATATTTTAAACTGTTTGTAGCGATTTAATAATTGTGTATTATTCCCTTTATTCTGACATCGTAAAAAAAGAAGAGAAACATTACGATCAACTATCGACTAAGCATCGTAATATCATTAACATGAAGCGACATATGTGTCTCGCTCTTAAGGGTTTTTAGGTATATATTCTATAAGAAAATGGGAAAAAATTACAAATTTAATAGGCAATATGCATTATAGCAAAGCATCATGGGGAAAATGGTATCCTTGCACTTGTAAGCGAAATGGCCGCCGCGAAGCGAGCATTTTGCATGCGATAAATATTACTTCTTTTAAGTAGCCTACTTTTTTCGAACCGTTTGATAATTTTTAAACAAGAAATATCTTTCTAATGCTATAAAGTTTGTTTTGACCAATGTATGGCGAAATCGGAGCGAAAAGGGGCGACAAAATTCGTATAGAACAACCGAGGGAGCGACCAATAGGATTCCGGCCAAAATACGTTCTGAGAGGAAAGTTCTTCTCAACATTTTGAGGTGAGTACGCTTAGTAAACATCAGACTGTTCATCATTTCGACATACATATATGTGCGTGTTGTTGGTCGATTTCTAGTTTGTATTATCTCAACGATCGAGTGTTTTGTGTCGATTTTTTCGCCTGGTCAAATTGGCAAATTCAGACTATAATGTCTTGCTCGCTTTTCATAAGCACATTTCCTCGAAATGTAATGTTTTTAAACAGACATTAAAATGCTTTGACACGAAGCAAAACGAACACAAACCTTCTTATTTCGCTCCGTCTATGCCACTTTGTAAAAAACCCAAGCTAGAAGAAATAATTAGCCTATGTTTCTACTGTTTATTTAATCCTGCTCATTTCTTGTCAAAATAGTAGGTTTTAGCGTTGTAAATATATGAAATTCATAGCCATAGAACTTGAGTAAAACTGTATAATATATTTTGTATAATATCTATATACATATTATATAGGGAGTATGTTAAAGTAAATAAATGTATTTTAGGTATTTTTTCCCTGAACGGCAGCATCTGTAAGTGATCTTTCCACTACCCCTGAAACACTAGGATCTTGTAAAGATTTTAGAGGCTTTCTAGTAAGTAATTCTGATACAAACTTAACAGTTTGAAAGTAATAAAGCCTGACCGGTGTATCAATATATCTGTACCCCTAGAAACCAGAAAATAATAGCGTACCCAACTTGAGAACAGGAAAAAAATCGGAGGTTAGAATTTGAAATGGAGTGTCGGAATTCTGAAGAAGGGCATTCTGTAAACCTACTTATGAAATGTTTGCCCCTGGTCCCAACAAATACCTCGGCAGCCCTGTATCTTAATCTTGCATGGGGGAGGAGGTAACATATATTCAAAATATTGGTTCAAAAATCTCAAAAGGTCAGTGATTATGTTGCCTTCAAGTGTTACCGTTCGAATGGGATATTACCACCATCTTAAGCTCCCTTTAATTAGAAACAACAGGTTGTGTAATTTCCTGCCCCATACTGGCCATAGCCAAAGCTGTAAATGCCTCGCCATCTACCAACTTGTTTACCAAGAGAAACTGGGAGATAGTTTTTTAACCTATTAACTGGCAGTACCCTACCAGTATCACTGACGAGTAAAATCGTCTAGCGTTGCAGGGACAAAGTAAAATACCAGTAAAATAAGGCACATATATATACATAATATGCATATTTATTTATTTCACATCCCTTAAAAGGCTTTGCAACGAAATTTCCAAAATTGATCTAGATTATTTCAAATAGCGTAATATATACATAAATAATTATATACACACACATACATACATGTTCGATACACAAAAACGTATCTAATTATGGCTAATGCATATTTCCATGAAGACTATCGCTTTAAAATGTTGCTAAATTTTTTACAAGTCTACGTTGGAGAATGCGTTTGAACTCTGTAGCATTGAGCACAGCCATTCCACTGGCAATTTACATTTTTAACTTTGTTTCTTTCTGTATAAAATCAAAATATATTTTGCCCGAATTAAAGCACTTAAGTCTCAGCCTGTATATGTGACTTGCATTTCTAGAAGAGGGTGAGTGGGGAGGCGGGGGGACGTGGAGAATAATCAAATCCAAAAATTTAGCATAAATGCTTTGTTTACAAATGGGCCTTTAAATTGCTTTTAAATTAACTTTCGAAATGTTCTGGAACAATTTCCGCCCCTCCATTTAGTTGCAGGTTAATGTGAACTTTTATAATTGCTTCAAAAATCTTAGCAGACAAATACGAAAAATATATTGAAAATATCTTCGCTTTTCGTTCTCTGTCCATACACTGACATTGTAAACAGGGAACCCGCACTACTTGAACTACTCGAAATCAATCTTGGAAAAGAACAATACTTAATTCGACCAGAGTATAGCCTTTCTTTGACTTTGCTCAATATCACGAAGATCAACGATATACGATGCATTTGCCCGAATATTGTATAAACTTTGATTGCCGTTGAATGCACAACAATAGCGTTTCACTTGCCGTATAAATATAATTAAATTCAGGGGGACTATTTTTACTCTAAATCTAATTCTATACAATATTCGACGAAGCATATATAGACAGTGGAGTGATATTCATGATATTGTATTTCGGCAATTAAACAAAGCCAATAAATTGAATTTGTATTTTTTCCCTCTCCTCAAAGGCATTCTATGAGAAAAGGGAAAAAATTACAAATTCACCTTATTGGCTTTGATTAATAGCGGAAATACCATATCATGAAGGTCGCTTCACTATATGCTTTGTCGAACATTGTATAGAATTAGATTGAAAATAGAACCCATTAATTTTATCATATCTATACGGCAAATCAAGCGCTATTTTCGCGCATTGCATGTCAGGCCAATCAAAGATTATACAAAGTTCCGTCACGTGCTGTGCATGTCATTGATGATCGTGATATCGAGAAAAGTCAAAGAAAAGCTATATTCTGGTCGAAAGAAGTATTGTTTTCATCCAAGATTGATTTCAAGTACTTTAAGTAGTGGACGCGTTTCCTGATTACAATGTGAGTGTACGGACTGTCATGCACAGAAAACGAAACGCGAAGATATTTTCAATAATATATTTTTCGTATTTGTCTGCTAGAAACAGTTATGAGATTTTTGAAACGCGTGTAAAAGTTCACATCTACCTGCAATTAATTGAATGGACGCAAATTGTTCTAGAACATTTTGATAGGTAATTCAAACACTGCAGGACTTATTGTAAATAAAGAACTTATCTAACGGTAATTGTAAATATATATAGAACTTATGTAAAACTGTATAATATCTTTTGTATAATATCTATAATTATACATATTATATAGGGAGTATGTTAAAGTAAATAAATGTATTTTAGGTATTTTTTCCCTGAACGGCAGCATCTGTAAGTGATCTTTCCACTACCCCTGAAACACTAGGATCTTGTAAAGATTTTAGAGGCTTTCTAGTAAGTAATTCTGATACAAACTTAACAGTTTGAAAGTAATAAAGCATGACCGGTGTATCAATATATATCTGTACCCCTAGAAACCAGAAAATAATAGTGCCGGAATTCTGAAGAAGGGGCATTCTGTAAACCTACTTATAAAATGTTTGCCCCTGGTCCCAACAAATACCTCGGCAGCCCTGTATCTTAATCTTGCATGGGGGAGGAGGTAACATATATTCAAAATATTGGTTCAAAAATCTCAAAAGGTCAGTGATTATGTTGCCTTCAAGTGTTACCGTTCGAATGGGATATTACCACCTTCTTAAGCTCCCTTTATTTAGAAACAACAGGTTGTGTAATTTCCTGCCCCATACTGGCCATAGCCAAAGCTGTAAATGCCTCGCCATCTACCAACTTGTTTACCAAGAGAAACTGGGAGATAGTTTTGCTAACCTATTAACTGGCAGTACCCTACCAGTATCACTGACGAGTAAAATCGTCTAGCGTTGCATGGACGGAGTAAAATACCAGTAAAATAAGGCACATATATACATATGCATATTTATTTATTTCACATCCCTTAAAAGGCTTTGCAACGAAATTTCCAAAATTGATCTAGAATATTTCAAATAGCGTAATATATACATACATAATTATATACACACACATACATACATGTTCGATACACAAAAACGTATCTAATTATGGCTAATGTATATTTCCATGAAGATTATCGCTTTAAAATGTTGCTAAATTTTTTACAAGTCTACGTTTGAGAATGCGTTTGAACTCTGTAGCTAGTTGTTTCACAGTGTTTTAGTTCCGATGCCGCTCTTTATCTCAATGATCGTTGGCCAGTCGCTGTTCTGTATAAAGGGATATTTATAACGCCCAATATATCACATCAAGGTGCATTGCAAGCTAATGTGTTAGTTAAAGTCCTACCGTTAAATTTAAAGAAAAATTTTAAAATTGGCGTCATTAGCTATACGTCCTATACTATTGTGACATGCAATGACATACACTGCACTTAACAGAACGTTGTATATAACTTTTGATTGGCGTGACATGCAATGAACAAAAATAGCGGTTGACTTGCCGTATAGATATGATAAAATTTAGGGGACCTATTTTCAATCTAATTCTATACAATGTTCGACCAAGCATATAGTGGAATGAACTTCATTATATGGTATTTCCGCAATAAAACAAAGCCAATAAATTGAATTTGTAATTTTTTCCCTTTTCTCATAGAATACTTTGAGGAGAAGGGAAAATTACAAATTCAATTTATTGGGTGTGTTTAATTGCCGAAATATAATATCACGAAGGTCACTGCAATAATGCTTGGTCAAACATTGTATAGCTAATTATGTTATTATATCTGTACACGGCAAGTCAGACGCTATTGTTGTGCATGTCACGCCTTATGCTTTGGCTTTATATAAAGAGATGTCGACAATTCGGTTGGCATTTTGGCTTGGCAACGCAGCTGAAGTAACCAAGAAAAAAGAATTGGCAAAGAACGTCCTGATATAAGGTAAGTGCTGATTTTAGGTTATTCCATTCATTTTAGTGTGCGTATTCTTAGTCATTATATGGGTAGCAAATTGTGCGCTATCAGATGATAATGAATTTCGATATACCAAATGCTGTAACTGTGCTAATTAGTCCCTAAACAATATGAACCGCATTTGAACCGCGAGAGTTGAAAAATAGGGATGAAAAAACTGGTAGAAGAAAACTTGTCAGCGATTTTCACCATTCATCTTTCTCAAAAGATGATCTTGCCACACATTAAACTCGGCTATAGAGTCAAAGAAAATCAACATTCTTCTCAAGTCGTGAGATTTTCCGGCTACTTGGTAAAAAATTGGAGTAAGGAACGATATGTAATTTTTCAGCTACCTGTCAGCAAAAAGCGCGTCTTAAAATATAATTATAGTTTTCCTACTCCCTCCACAAATAGACACTGCAAGACATGTTGTATGTAATGTGCATAGTAGAAATAGATTTTCATCGCTTCGAGGCTTATATTTTGAGCAGTCTGGATTAAATGAATGTTTTCTGTTAATACTTACTCAGGCAAAATGGCTTTTAAACTGAAGATTTGTTTGTTACTTGTTATATTCGTGGCATTTTTTGGAGTGGATGGGCGAATGGTCAATCGAGGTATGTTCAATATCAGTCTAACTTCTGCACAATGACAAATGGAGAGGTTTCGGGGACGATAATTACAAATGGCAAAGTATAGTACCGTGACATATCTATTTGCTTGTTAAAGTAAATATTAGCGAAAATTGTTATGTCGTCAAACCAGTTAAGTCTATATACATATAGATTATATGTATGGTTGTTTTCATATACTAAGTATGTATGTGACATAGTAGCCTACATGTTGTAAGTTTGGATATATAGTAAGTAAAGCTTGTTCTTCAAGCTTTTTGTATTCAGAAAAATAATCTGAACTCCAAACGGGAATCGAATCCGTGTCTCCCGATTGCCGGTTTGGTTGTTCCCCGACGGGGAACGGTTTGATTGCCGGTTTGGTTGTTCATTCCCCGACGGGGAATGATATTGTATATGTGGTTGTTTTCATATACTAAGTATGTATGTGATATTGTACATGTTGTTGGCGTGGATATATAGTAAGTAAAGATCGTTCTTCAAGCTTTTGTATTCAGAAAAAATATATCCAAGCTTACAACACGTACCATATCACACAGGTAGAAGGTTTAGGTGGTGGATATTTCGAGTGAAATAATATATAAAATATTCTAGACCTAAACGGGAACGGCTGCAAAAAATGCAACTCTAAATCCTCAGACAGGAATTGAATCTGCAGCCGTGCGATTCCGGTGCAGCCCTCTGACAACTGAGCTACAGAGTCCAGTTGCCAAGCGTTAACCGCAAGTTCATGTATATGTTCATGTTCATGCCGGTTGTGATGAGGTAAAATATTACATACATTCTTAGTATATGAAAAAAAACCACATACAAGATAACATTACAGATATATTGAGACTTTAAGCGCAATGCACGCATACATTAGTAGGAACCAGGTCTCTAAATAACATCATATTGCCGTCTGAAACCCTGTAGTCTAGTGGTAAAAGAACTAAACCGGCAATTCAGATGATTTTTGTGAATACCAAAAGCTTGAAGAACAAGTTTTACTTATTATATATCCAAGCTCACAACATGTACTATATCACATATACACACTTAATATATGAAAAGAACCACATACAATATCGCATTACAGATATGTTGAGACTTGAAGCACAAAGCAAGGATATCATTAGTAGGAACCAGGTCTCTAAATAACATCGCATTGCCGTCTGAAACCCTATAGTCCAGTGGTATATACACCCGTTTACAAAAAGGTTGTCGCAAAGCAGATAAATAAATTGATGGATAGGACGGAATTCTAATTATAGATGCAAATAAGCATTACTTCGGCTTACATATAAAATTAAATCATGGCTCTGCTCATATATCGGTATATCAGTAAATGAAAACTGGATATGTTTTCACACATATTTTTGGTATGATTGACATGTTTTTACTCTTTACTTATTTCCATATATGGGCCAATGTTGTAGTCAAGTACACAAATTACGAGTCCAAGTACAAAATTACTCTCTTATTTTTCTTAAAATGAGTCCAAATTTTCTTGGGAGAATAATAAGAAAATTTTCTTACGAATTTTCTTAAGAAAATTATACGATTTTTTTCTCATAATTTTATAAGAAATTTGTGAGAAACAATTTCTTAAGAAAATTGCTATTTTATTACTGAGTACTTGTAAAAGAAAATAATTATTATTTTAAGACATTGTAACAATTCCAATAATGAGAATATATAACATGCATTTACAAACTAGAAACTATCTATATACAGTATATTTGTCAGGCCAATTTCTGGTTAGACCCGGCGGCTATATACAGTATATGTAGATTAAGAGCTTAAAGAAGCGGTCAAGTCCATTCAGCATATGCGCTCTGTTACGACCCTCACAAGAATACATAGTTCATGGTGCACTCTACATTGAGGTGATATAACAGAAACAAAAACAGATCCGTCCTGAAATAATCTTTCACTCATAATCTCGCATGCAATTATACAAGGGATACTGTCCAGAACTGCTCAGAATTGATATTTTGGCCGAAGTTAAAGTTGGGACAAAGCAGGTTGGAGGTTGGGAAGGTAGGGATGAATTTAAGAAAGATTGTCTTCAATGGTTGACTGAAGAAATTAGACATTGATACGTTGTGGGATTAGTAAAGGAATGAGTCCGCCAAAAAGCCCATGATGCATTGTTTGAAGATACTGATTAAGTCAGCACTGACCAGCTCCCGGAAATTTAAAGCTGATATGCAATAAGCTGGACTAAGTATTGCCGTGATAGATCTATAGAATGTATATTCATAAGCATTCATGATAGATAGAACTTGAACTTTATATATATAAACTACCATGCAGGAAGTGCATTGATTCCTTAGAGAGGCAGTCAAGTCCGTTTAGTCATCCAGGTGGGATAGAAGATGTAATAAAAGTCTTTGATCCACTTCTTCTGATCAGTGCATCATTGACATTTTGACAACATAAGCCAGAAACATTGTAAATCATCATTCTTGCTGACTTCACCGCAGTGCTAATTTGGTTAATAGGCTAAGTGCAACACTTTTCCCTTGGCCGTTGATAAACAGTATTGTCTGCAAAATAGGGTGCGTTGCCACTTGCCGAGTTAAAATTTTATGCACAAGGGTATATTAAATCCTAAGTAAAATTAAACAAACTTACATTTTCCTGAAAAGTACTCAGGAACTTCTTGTTATAGAACTTAGTGGCTGTTTACATGATGCTTGCTTCAGTTACTCAAAACAGAGTAGCCCTCCCAGCTCTGCCAATTTGTCATTTGCTGTGGTACAATAATTTGCTGGAAAAAAAAAATTGGGATTACATACAATATAATGAATTATTTGTGTCAACAGCAACAACACATTGGCTTTAGTTCTGTTTAATTCCAGAGTTTCAATTTTAGGTTTTATAAAGCATGCCTTGCATCATAACAAGGTTAGGATAATAAATTAAACAGGGCACATTGTAATTAAAGGGCTAAGTGACTCAGAAAATTAAAATGTACTCTCCCTCAAGTGTACTTTTACCCTGTTAAAGGGCGATCAAGTGGGAAGTTGGCTTATTTTTTGCTTTTCAACTAGTGATTTTCAACTTTTGTCTATCTATTTGGTAACGAGGCTGACCTACTCATGGGACCTTGTTCGAAAGAGCCCCTCGGGGACCCGAGCCACAGCTTTATTTAAGGAGGACTTTACACCCAATGCACCTAGGGCCTGTGGGCACCTAGGGCCTGTGGGCACCTAGGGCCTGTGGGCACCTAGGGCCTTAACAATGCTGTAAGTGACTTATCATTTCAATGGGCTATAACTGTGAAATATTAATTGTCACTGCTAATGAAAATTGTAATACGTTCCTATATTCTGCTATATAATATAAAATCGCGGATGTGTATTAAAAATCATCGAATACATAAATACGAGTTCATTTGCACGAAATATATAAACAACACGACCCGTCTGATGCACGCATTATCTGTATACTGTCGAGTATCGTAGAAAAGTGTATCATATACCAAACTTACATTATAGTAAAACATTCAAAAGCAGCTAAATATTATTAGTTTAAGAATTTCTCAAACTAATTTAAATCCTTCCGCTAGAGCTGTGGATAGCTAGGCAACTGTATAATTATAGTGGTGCAGTATTCGAGTAAACAACAACCTACGACTAAACGTTAAGCAGAAAACAAATATTCAATAGCATGCCGTTGAATAGCTAGATGGCAATGTAAATTCCTTTTCGATTAGACCTTAGTGGAGCAAACATTTGCAGCGTGATGCTTCTATTTTTGACAGCTAAAAACTATATTCATAGTATAATACAGACTAACTCAGTAACAGTAAAGCATCACTATACGATGCACAAGCCAAAGGAGTTAAAGCCTCTCCGACAAATAACTTGTATTTGTGGAAATAATAATTTTGCGATTGCTAGGTGGCGTGTATTTAAAGCTAATATAAAAAAGAGTGAAAACATATCCAGTTTACATTTACTGATATCGATATATGAACAGATCAGAGCTGATTAAAGTCGACCCCCGGCTAAAATATGTAATTTTGAGTCATTTAATAATGTAAGCGGAAGTAATGCTTATTTTTTTAATTTTTAAAGATTTATTCATTGAAAAAGACAATAACAAAATAGATAAAGAACTAATAAAATTATCACGAGTGTAAAAAGAAGAAAGTATTAAAACTTAGTTCTGAGAATCTTTGTCCTACGTAAAGAAGGGCCTTCTTGAGCCTCGTAAACATAGTAGAGCAGACTTAATTAAGCTAAAAGACAGTTTTGTCCATATCCATGACATAAGAGGCATTGGTCAAGCGAGTCCGCCATGTTCTATATTCTAGTCAACCGAGAACTCTTGACATATGATCTAGTGCTACGCATATCCTGTTCATCCAATGTTAATAGACTAGATTGGGCAACAATTAATTTTGCCAGCTGGTCACTAATGGCAATCGAAGTATTAAACTCGAATTCTGCTTCCTCATGAAGGCACGGAATTCCAAGACCGCAGGGCAAAAATTTCCCGATCGATCTTCGAGATGTCCTGTCCGAGAATCGAGAGTAAAAATTGTGTGGCTATCAATTCATCCAGTGGCCGTAATAAATCAGCTATATTTGGAATAGTTCTTAAGTAGTACGTGAATTTATGATTGTACCCGAGGATGAATGCGCTATAAGCGGCTCGAGGCTGGGATTTTGCTATCGAACTTAGCTTTTCTAGCTCTTTACACCAAGTTGAGACCAAATTGGCCACGTATTCTTCTTTGAAGGACTCCGCACCGATTCAGCTCCTAATAATCTTTGACCTTCTGTTGATATCTGAATTTCAAGATCTTTAAACAGATAATTCGCCTTATTTAAATCTGTCTCGTTCTTTAGAAAAAGCCATGACTTCCCAGGATTTACATAGTAGCCGTACTTCGCACCCTCCGTGATCAAGCGGTTGAAGAAGTGGAGAAGGGCATAGAGATCTCCGGCAGCAGTGGCATCATCTGCTAGCCAAACTTGTTTCACACTTTCCAGCTCAGTTCGAAGGGAGTATTTGATGATGGAAATTGATACTGCATAAAAGGGCATGGCAAGAGGATCTCCCTGGGTAGTTCCTTCTTGGGAAGACATTCTCCTCCCCCTGCTAGGAATAATCTTGATGGCATACGATACGTGTTAATAATGGACAGCGCTGCTCTAGGACACAAGATTAGGATATTATGCATTGCCACTTTCCGATTTAATGAGTTGAAAGCGTTTGTAGCATCTATGAGCAAAATACCTTGTGTATTATCCTCGTCAAATATAGATTGCATAGCGTCAATGACTGCTTCGGCTCCAGCTTCATGGCCAGCACATACTTGAATGGGCCCGGCTGCTTCTTTGAAATCTTGTTTCAACTCACGTACTAAGAGTTTTCCGACCAACCGACGAAGGATCTCCCCTATTCCAATAGGTCTAATGCCTGGTGCTTTGTCAAACGGGGTTAATCGATTTGCCACATAGGCTTGAAGGCATCAAGGATCTAGACTCTCGATGGCAAGAGTATTGGAGAATACCGCGATTTGGTCACGAAGATCTTTGCCCTCTTTCTTAAATTGCTTCGAGCACAGGATACGAGTAAACTTTTTCGCATCAACGCCTGAGGGACCAGCGGCGCCCTGTAAAGATCCTGCAATATCCGATATCTTTCATTCGTCAATATCGAATTTGAATACACTAAGATCAACAACAGGACCAAAGAGAAGACTATTTGATTGAATATCTGCTGGGGAAGGATGTTTCTCACGTAAAGCTTCAATAACTTCGTCGGATAGTGGTAGAACAGCCCCGTTTGCCTCTTCACTAAGAAATCGCAGAGCAGCATGAACTTTACCTTGTAATATAAGTTTGGCAAATGTTTTTGAGATGTTCTCACTAGATCTTCTTGGTTTTAAGTTGCGTTGAATCTGGCGACATTCTGCTAAAAACCGATCAAAATTACCGTTCTGAAACCATTCAATTCGGCGTAGAAGGGATATAGAATTGTCTTTCGCTTTCGAGCGAGACGAGGGTTTTTGGAGAAGAATCAGCGGAAGGGTCATATACACTGTCAAAGCAATCCCCATAAACTCATCTTTGTTATTAAATCTCATCATCCACTCCGTTTGCAATTTAATATACGCTTTGCCTGCCTTTCCGGAAGGCAACTTAAACAAATTATTTTGCCAATGAATCATATGCTTGTTGAATAAAATCACAAAAGATTTTACCTTCCACCGAGTAGATCTTTCTGTTGGACGAACGATCGATTTGAGAAAAGTCAGGCAAACTAGCAGAGAACGACACAGAATCTTCTTCCCAACCTTGATGAGAACGTTTAGCACTTGAAGTTGAATCACTGTTGCGTCGAAGAATTCCCATTGGGCCATCCACATCTTCGTTCACCAAATCGTGTCGAAGTCTCTCGCATAATTCTCTCTTCTTTCCAGACTTCTTAAGACCTCTTTCTTCAAGAAATCTCTTCAGCTCAACCACTTTATAATCCTGTAAATTTTTTCCTTGAAAAACTATCGAGTCAGCACCTGTAGTACCCCCTTCCGTTGCCATTTGACTCAAAATTTTTGAATGACGTGTTGCCGTTCTAGCAGATATTACATGGCGGCCACTATATTTCGGCATTGATAAAATAATAATTCACAAAATAAAATTGTAAAATCCTGTAGAAAATGTTGCTCCTTTCTTGTTTAGATAGAAATGATAGTGGCGAAGAGAGTATCTATCACAAATGTAACCAAATAACCATCAAAAGTAATTCCCGAGCTCTTCAAACATTCGCCATAGTCCATAATCAAACTCGTCAAATTTTAAAACCCTATTATTTCAATTTCAAACGTTAAAATTATGAATTAGAAGGGGCTGTTGACATTCCCAAAGTTTCAATCCAATTCTAGTTGATATTAAGCACTGAAATCCACTTCACACATCTTATTGACCGAAATCTCAACCTCTCAAACCCTATGGTATAAATAATGAACAGTCCCTAAATTGTAATATCTTACTGTCGTTCCAATTGAATTGTCAAAGTGTCATTTGCATCTATAATTATAATTCCTTTCTATCTATCTATATATCCCTTGCGACAACATTTTTGTAAACGGGTGTATATATAGAGCTATATTTAAGTTGTCACGGACAATAGTCAAATGTACTATTTGGCTACTGATGTGTTAAACTTATAACGTACCGAGCTATCCATCTCTTAGACCAATATACTCACAAGAACCAGAGTGAAGAACCATAATTTTGATTAAAATAGGTTCATTTATAGTACGGGTTTGTACGGCTTTAGCGTATTTTAAAATTTGTTGTTTACGTAATGTGACGCGTATACGCACACTCTTTACAAGAAACTACACCATAATGAGCATTTTCAGCGCGACCGCAAATATTCAACCCACGCACGCTACACATAAAAAATGTTTGTAATTTTTAAATTGACGTGTCCCCTTTAGATACAAGTGGGATTTCAAACTTTCGGAGATTGAATGAAGGTTACTCAAAAATAAAGGCGGGCGTCCTGAAAAGGAAAAGAAGTCTCGATAATACAGGTGATGTGGAGATATTAATTTCCCGTATGTGATTGGCTGCCTCTAATGCAATTAGTCCCAAACGACGGTGTAAAATTTTTAATCCCTCAGAGTGCGAATTATGGCATATCGACTTATAGTGCAAATATTTTTAATCACAGCGCAAAATTATGTATTGAAAATTACCTAATAACACGGAAGAAATATTTAACCGAGGTTCCATCTCATGAAAATATATGGTAACTGTAACGATTCGTCGGCAATACAATGTTTTTAGATTTAATCAAAGGATTCCAAGCCATGGACAAATTATACAACAACGTTAAAGAAGATGCTATGAACGAGGGCGAGGAAACGCTTCGCTTTACACGTGAAGGTAAGTAATGTCTTGAATAAATATATTAATTAATTTGATTTATTTGTGTAGAACTTTAATTTCATTTTTTGGTGCAATTATCTTTTATCAAAAGGGCAGTTATAAATTGGCATGTAATTGAGTCAAAATTGTATTTATGTAAATTGACTGAAATATTATGTAAATTTCGTCTCTTATTATTATACGCGTACCCGCCGATTTTATAGCATGTGCGTATAGACCATGGTACAGACGCACAATCCACTACAGTCTACAACAGCTATAATGCTATAATTATCTAGTTTTGTCTTCTCTCGAACGTACTTCGGGATGTATGATTCCGCACCAAAATTTCGTGCGAGGAAGAAGTTTGTGTTGTTCACAGCGCTCAATAAGTCTTCAATAGAACGCTTCGGTACACCGTCTATTCGCTTCTTTATAGATCAGCTTCAATTTCTTTAAGATATTGTCGATCGTCTTTCTCTAAAGCAGCCTTTACGGTTTCGTAAATACTAACAGACATGGCTAGTATTAATAGTTCAGAGTTCAAGTACTGTAGCGATCAGAAAGGGCCAGAAACGTCATAGACCTTTCCGTGCACGGATTAATCTGTCCCGACTCCAGAGTACAATTTTGAAAAACGATTGCAAAATGCCAAAATGGCAGTAATTTTTTTGACGTATAAACATATAAAAACAATTTTTTTCTTAACCAATCATGATGTTGCTATTTACACGTTTTCCCTCGGCTTGAACTCGTGAATGCGCATAACTTAAAAAACCGTCCAACGTCCATGACAATAAAAAACGGTGGAAAACTTTGCACTCCGCTATGTTTGCAATTTTCCGATCGGAATTAATACCCTCGCACGGCGCTTCGCGCCGTGGCTCGGGGATGATGTAATAAATATTTATAATTTATACTTCCAGATATGCTGTCGATTGACAAATGTTGCGAAGTCATCAAGGAATATATTGACAAGAAAAATCAAGCTCATGATGTTCTGTGTTCTGATAATGATTTTCAACGATGTTGTAATGAATTTGCGGATGAATTGAAGAAACAAGATGATGCTTATAAAGCGTTGTGCAAAAGCAACAGTACGGTTATTCCAGGTATGCAATTAAGTTTTCGTTCAATCAAGTATATCTTGAATGTTGTATACATAAATAGATATATATATATATTTGCTCTATCTATATGATATCGAGGACTCGTTGGCACTTCGTAAAGCAAAACGCTCTTAGTTATTATAATACTTTCAAACAAAGTATTAATGCACAGCTTGAAGAGTGCTCAACACCTCGTAGTGGTAGAGCTTTATAATTGTTTTGTTTACTTAAAATAGTTGAGTCTGAGACAAGATCACCTGAAGATATATCTATCTATATATATATATATATATACACGTGGGTGTGTGGGCGTTCAAACATTCCATGCATTTATCTGAAATTTATCTGTTTATGAAACTATTTCCGATCTTATATTAAGTAAAAATTGTTTGTTCTCTTTCATGAAACAGAGTTTTTCTTCCAAACAGCAATTGCATTTTCTCTCTCTTTCTCTCTCTCTCTGTCTGTCTTACTCTCTGTCTCTATTTGAGATATTGGTATTGAGCTTTCAACTCGGTCCTTCGAGTTTTCATCAGATTGTTATTTTGAAATGTTTGAATGTTCGCGCACTTTTTTTTGTTGTTTTTGACGAGAGCGTCTGATTGGTGCTTGTGTTGGACGAGACATTTCATTGCTTGTACGAGGATGCGTTGCTATAGAAGACTCGAACCACCAAGTTGAAAGCTCAATACAATTATATATAAGCTCATTACAATATATGCAGTGGACATATTATTTTAAAAGCGCGATGAATGACAGGGTTTTCCAATCATAGAGATTAATATTATAAAATAATAGACAGAACATTGCTTGTAAATGAAGCTTGCTGATTTGGGTCCAAAATTTCATATTCCGGATGTAAATTGTGGATGTAATTCGTGGATGTAGATTTGTGCCCCCATTGGCTACATTGAAATCTTATTATCAACAGTACCTTACCAACAACATAATCATTTAATGAACCCATGCAGTTTACCGCTAGCATAAATGTAACAAGCGTAGAAATGCAGAGTTAACACCTTAGTCCACCAATATACTTACCCGTTTGGATGGTTAGGTGCAAGCTCCATTGACTGAGGGGTGGACTGGAAAGAGACAGCTGCGTGTCTGCGCAAGTTTTACTTGGTCGAGCAACCTAATTGACGAAAAAGGAGAACAAAACAATCACACCGGTGATTGTTGATTTATTCTCAATAAATATTTAAATATATACACATTTTTGTCCGTGTTTAATCAAAATATTGATGGTGTTGTTGTTCCCAAGTATATTGCAATGTAGCCAATCGGCGCTTCATTTCACATCCCGGACTTGATTCTACCCCCCCGTTAGCTAGCTTTAAATTTCCTTTTCATAGGACTGAACTCGGTTCGCGATACCCCCTCCCCCCTTTCTTCCTTCGATATTCTTCTATATATTTATCAGTTATCCTCGATTCTATTGAGAACTGAAATCTGGGCAGCTAGTCGCGACGAATTCAATTTTAGTCGAGACCAAATTTTCAGATTTTCAAATGTAAACTCATTTTCCTAAATCATTATAGTGATAATGATGAGTTAATGTTTGCCCAGTCGTGGCAATTCATTAAAATAATATGCTTCACCATAACATCAGTTTCATTACGTGACGAAACTAAGTTAACTTGCTTATCTAATTTTAGTGCATTGCTATATAGATCTGAAAAAATGGGGTTACAGTTTATTTCATTTTTCACGATTTTAGCTGTTTGTACCTCAAAGACAATAAAAGGAGAATGCTGTGTTTTTCCGTTCATTTATGGTCATAAATCGTATTCAGCATGCACGACTACCGGCATATCAGGCAATGCTCGTTGGTGTGCGACCACCAGCAACTATGATGTGGACAAAAAATGGGGGAAATGTCAATGAGCTAAACATTCTTTAGTAGTCACTGTCAATCAATAGATGTTTTTGTTTTAAGTGGTTAGGAAGAAACCATAAGTAGTACCATCAATGTTATTAGTACGTAACTTTCATAAATATACATTTATTTTTCTTTTCAATACGTTTGTTGATTTCTGTAAAATTTATCAATAAATTTATAGTCTTAATTTAGTATTCTATTCAGCAACACTCTGGGCTTGCACTCAGTCATTTTGTGTTCCATTGAGGCCATTTTCCATTTACGGTCGTTTTGCCCGCGCGGGCGAAGCGACCGATTCGAATCACGTGAATAATTAGTCGCGCGGGCACGCCAAGAAAGTTGAATGTAGTTCAACTTTCAGGCGTGACCGCGAGGTGTAAAGCGGAGAAAAAATCTCGTGCTAGACACCTACAGCGAAAGTTGAAACATGGTCGCTCCGCCGGCGCGGGCAAAGCGACCGTAATGGAAAATTGCCTTTAGGGAATTGAAGATAAAGTTGATCCAGCGCATTCGAGCACAGTGAAATTAATTGGGTGACAGACACAAATTTTCAGCAAAGAGCTGGGAGGGAGGGTTGTTTCACCGTTCTCGTCGGCGCTGGTCAGCGACCGAGCAAAACCCAGAATATGTGGCCTATTTTATAGCAAATTTTGTAGAGGTATTTATTCGCTTAAGAACAGTGATTACAAACGGAGTTATGAACATGGTCAGTTACTCTTTATTTTGTGGAGTGATTCAGTCAACCCTTCTTATCTGACTGTTGACTAAATGTTCATCTTGTAGTGGAATTCAGTCAGCCGTTTTGTTCTTAGTGGTGACTAAAAGTGGTTATGATGTTGGTTGGTTGATGTTTATTTTTTGGAGGTATTTAGTCAGCTAGCCAACGTACGGAGTTCCTCCGGCCGTTTTCATTCTACTTTTTTTAACCCGTTATTCCACCGGCGGTGTTATGGTTGTAATCGCATTGGATGTAAGAGTTAACTGTCCTCTGCAACGACGAGTATCGAATTCACGTGGTCGAAAGCCGTACAATCCTTTTCAAATGTGTTGGGACAGATCGATGCCCGCAAATACCTATTATATTGACAAACTTCGATCCCCCCGCCCCTATTCAATGTTGTGTCCAATATATTATCATATATTTGATCGCGGTATGGTCTTATAATTGGGAATCCAACATTGATTGGGGAGAGAGGGGAGGGAAGGGGGATTAATGCGTGTTACAAGTGTACAAATTGACCTATGCTCTAAAATTGCAGGTGTCCCAACAACTTTTGAAAGTGATTGTCTGAAAGGCGTCTATAACCTCCTTCAGTCAAAGAGTATTTGACATAGAATAAGCCATGACTTCCCAGGATTTACATAGTAGCCGTACTTCGCACCCTCCGTGAGCAAGCGGTTGAAGAAGTGGAGAAGGGAATAGAGATCTCCGGCAGCAGTGGCATCATCTGCTAGCCAAACTTGTTTCACACTTTCCAGCTCAGTTCGAAGGGAGTATTTGATGATGGAAATTGATACTGCATAAAAGGGCATGGCAAGAGGATCTCCCTGGGTAGTTCCTTCTTGGGAAGACATTTCTCCTTCCCCTGCTAGGAATAATCTTGATGGCATACGTGTTAATAATGGACAGCGCTGCTCTAGGACACAAGATTAGGATATTATGCATTGCCACTTTCCGATTTAACGAGTTGAAAGCGTTTCTAGCATCTATGAGCAAAATACCTTGTGTATTATCCTCGTCAAATATAGATTGCATAGCGTCAATGACTGCTTCGGCTCCAGCTTCATGACCAGCACATACTTGAATGGGCCCGGCTGCTTCTTTGAAATCTTGTTTCAACTCACGTACTAAGAGTTTTCCGACCAACCGACGAAGGATCTCCCCTATTCCAATAGGTCTAATGCCTGGTGCTTTGTCAAACGGGGTTAATCGATTTGCCACATAGGCTTGAAGGCATGAAGGATCTAGACTCTCGATGGCAAGAGCCGTATTGGAGAATACCGCGATTTGGTCACGAAGATCTTTGCCCTCTTTCTTAAATTGCTTCGAGCACAGGATACGAGTGAACTTTTTCGCATCAACGCCTGACGGACCAGCAGCGCCCTGTAAAGATCCTGCAATATCCGATATCTTTCATTCGTCAATATCGAATTTGAATACACTAAGATCAACAACAGGACCAAAGAGAAGACTATTTGATTGAATATCTGCTGGGGAAGGATGTTTCTCACGTAAAGCTTCAATAACTTCGTCGGATAGTGGTAGAACAGCCCCGTTTGCCTCTTCACTAAGAAATCGCAGAGCATGAACTTTACCTTGTAATATAAGTTTGGCAAATGTTTTTGAGATGTTCTCACTAGATCTTCTTGGTTTTATGTTGCGTTGAATCTGGCGACATTCTGCTAATAACCGATCAAAATTACCGTTCTGAAACCATTCAATTCGGCGTAGAAGGGATATAGAATTGTCTTTCGCTTTCGAGCGAGACGAGGGTTTTTGGAGAAGAATCAGCGGAAGGGTCATATACACTGTCAAAGCAATCCCCATAACCTCATCTTTGTTATTAAATCTCATCATCCACTCCGTTTGCAATTTAATATACGCTTTGCCTGCCTTTCCGGAAGGCAACTTAAACAAATTATTTTGCCAATGAATCATATGCTTGTTGAATAAAATCACAAAAGATTTTACCTTCCACCGAGTAGATCTTTCTGTTGGACGAACGATCGATTTGAGAAAAGTCAGGCAAACTAGCAGAGAACGACACAGAATCTTCTTCCCGACCTTGATGAGAACCTTTAGCACTTGAAGTTGAATCACTGTTGCGTCGAAGAATTCCCATTGGGCCATCCACATCTTCGTTCACCAAATCGTGTCGAAGTCTCTCGCATAATTCTCTCTTCTTTCCAGACTTCTTAAGACCTCTTTCTTCAAGAAATCTCTTCAGCTCAACCACTTTATAATCCTGTAAATTTTTTCCTTGAAAAACTATCGAGTCAGCACCTGTAGTACCCCCTTCCGTTGCCATTTGACTCAAAATTTTTGAATGACGTGTTGCCGTTCTAGCAGATATTACATGGCGGCCACTATATTTCGGCACTGATAAAATAATAATGCACAAAATAAAATTGTAAAATCCTGTAGAAAATGTTGCTCCTTTCTTGTTTAGATAGAAATGATAGTGGCGAAGAGAGTATCTATCACAAATGTAACCAAATAACCATCAAAAGTAATTCCCGAGCTCTTCAAACATTCGCCATAGTCCATAATCAAACTCGTCAAATTTTAAAACCCTATTATTTCAATTTCAAACGTTAAAATTATGAATTAGAAGGGGCTGTTGACATTCCCAAAGTTTCAATCCAATTCTAGTTGATATTAAGCACTGAAATCCACTTCACACATCTTATTGACCGAAATCTCAACCTCTCAAACCCTATGGTATAAATAATGAACAGTCCCTAAATTGTAATATCTTACTGTCGTTCCAATTGAATTGTCAAAGTGTCATTTGCATCTATAATTATAATTCCTTTCTATCTATCTATATATCCCTTGCGACAACATTTTTGTAAACGGGTGTATATATAGAGCTATATTTAAGTTGTCACGGACAATAGTCAAATGTACTATTTGGCTACTGATGTGTTAAACTTATAACGTACCGAGCTATCCATCTCTTAGACCAATATACTCACAAGAACCAGAGTGAAGAACCATAATTTTGATTAAAATAGGTTCATTTATAGTACGGGTTCGTACGGCTTTAGCGTATTTTAAAATTTGTTGTTTACGTAATGTGACGCGTATACGCACACTCTTTACAAGAAACTACACCATAATTAGCATTTTCAGCGCGACCGCAAATATTCAACCCACGCACGCTACACATAAAAAATGTTTGTAATTTTTAAATTGACGTGTCCCCTTTAGATACAAGTGGGATTTCAAACTTTCGGAGATTGAATGAAGGTTACTCAAAAATAAAGGCGGGCGTCCTGAAAAGGAAAAGAAGTCTCGATAATACAGGTGATGTGGAGATATTAATTTCCCGTATGTGATTGGCTGCCTCTAATGCAATTAGTCCCAAACGACGGTGTAAAATTTTTAATCCTCAGAGTGCGAATTATGGCATATCGACTTATAGTGCAAATATTTTTAATCACAGCGCAAAATTATGTATTGAAAATTACCTAATAACACGGAAGAAATATTTAACCGAGGTTCCATCTCATGAAAATATATGGTAACTGTAACGATTCGTCGGCAATACAATGTTTTTAGATTTAATCAAAGGATTCCAAGCCATGGACAAATTATACAACAACGTTAAAGAAGATGCTATGAACGAGGGCGAGGAAACGCTTCGCTTTACACGTGAAGGTAAGTAATGTCTTGAATAAATATATTAATTAATTTGATTTATTTGTGTAGAACTTTAATTTCATTTTTTGGTGCAATTATCTTTTATCAAAAGGGCAGTTATAAATTGGCATGTAATTGAGTCAAAATTGTATTTATGTAAATTGACTGAAATATTATGTAAATTTCGTCTCTTATTATTATACGCGTACCCGCCGATTTTATAGCATGTGCGTATAGACCATGGTACAGACGCACAATCCACTACAGTCTACAACAGCTATAATGCTATAATTATCTAGTTTTGTCTTCTCTCGAACGTACTTCGGGATGTATGATTCCGCACCAAAATTTCGTGCGAGGAAGAAGCTTGTGTTGTTCACAGCGCTCAATAAGTCTTGAATAGAACGCTTCGGTACACCGTCTATTCGCTTCTTTAGATCAGCTTCAATTTCTTTAAGATATTGTCGATCGTCTTTCTCTAAAGCAGCCTTTACGGTTTCGTAAATACTAACAGACATGGCTAGTATTAATAGTTCAGAGTTCAAGTACTGTAGCGATCAGAAAGGGCCAGAAACGTCATAGACCTTTCCGTGCACGGATTAATCTGTCCCTACTCCAGAGTACAATTTTGAAAAACGATTGCAAAATGCCAAAATGGCAGTAATTTTTTTGACGTATAAACATATAAAAACAATTTTTTTCTTAACCAATCATGATGTTGCTATTTACACGTTTTCCCTCGGCTTGAACTCGTGAATGCGCATAACTTAAAAAACCGTCCAACGTCCATGACAATAAAAAATGGTGGAAAACTTTGCACTCCGCTATGTTTGCAATTTTCCGATCGGAATTAATACCCTCGCACGGCGCTTCGCGCCGTGGCTCGGGGATGATGTAATAAATATTTATAATTTATACTTCCAGATATGCTGTCGATTGACAAATGTTGCGAAGTCATCAAGGAATATATTGACAAGAAAAATCAAGCTCATGATGTTCTGTGTTCTGATAATGATTCTCAACGATGTTGTAATGAATTTGCGGATGAATTGAAGAAACAAGATTATGCTTATAAAGCGTTGTGCAAAAGCAACAGTACGGTTATTCCAGGTATGCAATTAGGTTTTCGTTCAATCAAGTATATCTTTAATGTTGTATACATAAATAGATATATATATATTTGCTCTATCTATATGATATCGAGGACTCGTTGGCACTTCGTAAAGCAAAACGCTCTTAGTTATAATAATACTTTCAAACAAAGTATTAATGCACAGCTTGAAGTGTGCTCAACACCTCGTAGTGGCAGAGCTTTATAATTGTTTTGTTTACTTAGCTTAAAATAGTTGAGTCTGAGTTTCACGTTTTCACGATCTTCAGGTGACAAGATCACCTGAAGATATATATATATATATATATATACACGTGGGTGTGTGGGCGTTCAAACATTCCATGCATTTATCTGAAATTTATCTGTTTATGAAACTATTTCCGATCTTATATTAAGTAAAAATTGTTTGTTCTCTTTCATGAAACAGAGTTTTTCTTCCAAACAGCAATTGCATTTTCTCTCTCTTTCTCTCTCTCTCTGTCTGTCTTACTCTCTGTCTCTATTTGAGATATTGGTATTGAGCTTTCAACTCGGTCCTTCGAGTTTTCATCAGATTGTTATTTTGAAATGTTTGAATGTTCGCGCACTTTTTTTTGTTGTTTTTGACGAGAGCGTCTGATTGGTGCTTGTGTTGGACGAGACATTTCATTGCTTGTACGAGGATGCGTTGCTATAGAAGACTCGAACCACCAAGTTGAAAGCTCAATACAATTATATGTAAGCTCAATACAATATATGCAGTGGACATATTTTTTTAAAGCGCGATGAATGACAGGGTTTCCCAATCATAGAGATTAATATTATAAAATAATAGACAGAACATTGCTTGTAAATGAAGCTTGCTGATTTGGGTCCAAAATTTCATATTCCGGATGTAAATTGTGGATGTAATTCGTGGATGTAGATTTGTGCCCCCATTGGCTACATTGAAATCTTATTATCAACAGTACCTTACCAACAACATAATCATTTAATGAACCCATGCAGTTTACCGCTAGCATAAATGTAACAAGCGTAGAAATGCAGAGTTAACACCTTAGTCCACCAATATACTTACCCGTTTGGATGGTTAGGTGCAAGCTCCATTGACTGAGGGGTTGACTGGCAAGAGACAGCTGCGTGTCTGCGCAAGTTTTACTTGGTCGAACAACCTAATTGACGAAAAAGGAGAACAAAACAATCACACCGGTGATTGTTGGTTTACTCTCAATAAATATTTAAATATATACACATTTTTGTCCGTGTTTAATCAAAATATTGATTGTGTTGTTGTTCCCAAGTATATTGCAATGTAGCCAATCGGCGCTTCATTTCACATCCCGGACTTGATTCTACCCCCCCGTTAGCTAGCTTCAAATTTCCTTTTCATAGGACTGAACTCGGTTCGCGATACCCCCTCCCCCCCTTTCTTCCTTCGATATTATTATTATCAGTTATCCTCGATTCTATTGAGAACTGAAATCTGGGCAGCTAGTCGCGACGAATTCAATTTTAGTCGAGACCAAATTTTCAGATTTTCAAATGTAAACTCATTTTCCTAAATCATTATAGTGATAATGATGAGTTAATGTTTGCCCAGTCGTGGCAATTCATTAAAATAATATGCTTCACCATAACATCAGTTTCATTACGTGACGAAACTAAGTTAACTTGCTTATCTAATTTTAGTGCATTGCTATATAGATCTGAAAAAATGGGGTTACAGTTTATTTCATTTTTCACGATTTTAGCTGTTTGTACCTCAAAGACAATAAAAGGAGAATGCTGTGTTTTTCCGTTCATTTATGGTCATAAATCGTATTCAGCATGCACGACTACCGGCATATCAGGCAATGCTCGTTGGTGTGCGACCACCAGCAACTATGATGTGGACAAAAAATGGGGGAAATGTCAATGAGCTAAACATTCTTTAGTAGTCACTGTCAATCAATAGATGTTTTTGTTTTAAGTGGTTAGGAAGAAACCATAAGTAGTACCATCAATGTTATTAGTACGTAACTTTCATAAATATACATTTATTTTTCTTTTCAATACGTTTGTTGATTTCTGTAAAATTTATCAATAAATTTATAGTCTTAATTTAGTATTCTATTCAGCAACACTCTGGGCTTGCACTCAGTCATTTTGTGTTCCATTGAGGCCATTTTCCATTTACGGTCGTTTTGCCCGCGCGGGCGAAGCGACCGATTCGAATCACGTGAATAATTAGTCGCGCGGGCACGCCAAGAAAGTTGAATGTAGTTCAACTTTCAGGCGTGACCGCGAGGTGTAAAGCGGAGAAAAAATCTCGTGCTAGACACCTACAGCGAAAGTTGAAACATGGTCGCTCCGCCGGCGCGGGCAAAGCGACCGTAATGGAAAATTGCCTTTAGGGAATTGAAGATAAAGTTGATCCAGCGCATTCGAGCACAGTGAAATTAATTGGGTGACAGACACAAATTTTCAGCAAAGAGCTGGGGGGGAGGGTTGTTTCACCGTTCTCGTCGGCGCTGGTCAGCGACCGAGCAAAACCCAGAATATGTGGCCTATTTTATAGCAAATCACTGGACAACTCCGGAAATTCGTCAATTAGTCAGCCGTTTTGTTCTGACTGCCGCAGTGACTACAAACGGGATTATGAATACGGTCAATTAATATTCATCTCGTAGAGAGATTCAGTCAGCCGTTTTATTCCAACTGTTGACTACAAGCGGAGTAATTATGAATACGATCAATTAATTTTCATTTTGTAGAGGTATTTATTCGGTTATGAACAGTGATTACAAACGGAGTTATGAACATGGTCAGTTACTCTTTATTTTGTGGAGTGATTCAGTCAACCCTTCTTATCTGACTGTTGACTAAATGTTCATCTTGTAGTGGAATTCAGTCAGCCGTTTTGTTCTGAGTGGTGACTAAAAGTGGTTATGATGTTGGTTGGTTGATGTTTATTTTTTGGAGGTATTTAGTCAGCTAGCCAACGTACGGAGTTCCTCCGGCCGTTTTCATTCTCCGTTTTTTAACCCCTTATTCCACCGGCGGTGTTATGGTTGTAATCGCATTGGATGTAAGAGTTAACTGTCCTCTGCAACGACGAGTATCGAATTCACGTGGTCGAAAGCCGTACAATCCTTTTCAAATGTGTTGGGACAGATCGATGCCCGCAAATACCTATTATATTGACAAACTTCGATCCCCCCGCCCCTATTCAATGTTGTGTCCAATATATTATCATATTTGATCGCGGTATGGTCTTATAATTGGGAATCCAACATTGATTGGGGAGAGAGGGGAGGGAAGGGGGATTAATGCGTGTTACAAGTGTACAGATTGACCTATGCTCTAAAATTGCAGGTGTCCCAACAACTTTTGAAAGTGATTGTCTGAAAGGCGTCTATAACCTCCTTCAGTCAAAGAGTATTTTTCATGAAATTCAAAAAACATTTAGCGTAACATATTTACCAAATTGCATTGGCATATAATATCCTATGCGTTCTTTGGTCAATATATTTGAAATACATGTATAACGCGATAGAATAGTATATTATCCCCGAGTCGGCGCGAAGCGCCGTGCGAGTGTACTAATTCCGCTCGGATATTTACACCCGGGTATGTGAAAACATTGTGGAATGCAAAGTCGTCCACCATTTTTTTTTGTCATGGACGGTTTTTTAAGTTATGCGAACGCGCGTATTAGAGCCGAGAGAAAACTGGTAACTAGCTACATCATGATTGGCTAAGACAACGATTTTGTTTTTATATGTAAACGTCAGAAAAATAACTGTCATTTTGGCTTTTTATTTTTGACATTCAATTTATAATGCATTTATATGAAAACTTTTTTGTACTCTGGAGTCGGGACATATTAATTCAGACAAATATTAAGTCTCCAAAACAAGAGAAGTGAAAATTTTTTAGAGGACTTTTATTTACTAAAGTCAATAAGAAAATAAAGCAGTCGAAAAGCCGAGAAAGGACAGAATTTTCGAATTTTAAAGCGTTTTAAATTAAACGGGTAACTGTTTATTTTGCATACTTGTTTTTGCAGTTTTCTTTCAATTTTATTTTTTTTTATTTTTTTTAATTCAATTTATTAAAGATTACATAAATTCGCACCATCGGTAAGGTGAATTACATTATATATTACAGGATGTAAAATGATATATTACATTCAATTGGTATGTAGTTAAAACTATTAAAAAATCTTAGTTAAAATATAGCATGCAATAATATATAGTTAAAATTTTAAAGAATCTCAGTTATTGCTGATTATAAACCACCGTCATAGTCGGAAAAAAACTATTTTTGAATCTATCTGTTCTACATTTATATAAAGACAAATTATTTCCACTAGGCACCGATCGTCCATGCGATTCATACCTCGTACGAGGTATAAGGTAGGAAAGTTTCGAACTTGGCTGGGTTTTAAGTTTATTAAAAAGTTTCAAACACAAACGTTGACGGTTGTCATCAAGTCTTGGACATCCAGTAAGAGCTAAACCTTCGCGGTAGGATAAATGTGGAAATATAATGCGGAAAAATCGCTTCTGTATGCGTTCGATCTTCTCACCAAGAAAAGAAGGGAGGCATGTATGCCACACAGCGCAGCCATACTCCAAAATGGAGCGGATAAGAGATGTATATATACTTATTAGGTCATCCTTCAGGCACTCCATTTTGCCGTCAATTGGCATGCAACTATAGTTTGAGGTTTTGAAATTGCGTAGTTCATCCTGTGTGGTCAATACAACATTGTTTTAGTGTTAATTCAAATGCGTTATATAGAAAAGAAAAACATATTTTATCTAAAAAACTTCATAGTATAAAAATACTGTTAAAAAAACAGTTGAAGTTTTATGACAATTTCGAAACGTTTTGTACAGTAAATCAAAGCCAAAAAAGAACAAAATAACATACCTACTTTATATAGTTGGGCAATTGGTAATTTTATTGTTAAAAGTAAAAATATTATCACAGTTTGTACAGAAAAGAAATATAGAGTAAAAGGCAGTTTAGTTTTACAAACTTTTCGAAACGTTTTAGTGAACGGAAGGTTGCATTAAAACATTAATTTGAAGCTTATAGAATGCATAAGAACATACCTACCGCATATATCTCATATTTCTATGGCTAAAACAACTAATATTTTAATTATTTTTGCAGCTTTTGTAAACTGTTTTGTACTCCAGAAAAGAAATTTATATTATTAACAGGGTTGCCAACTGTACATGTGTGAAATTCTAACTAAGCTTCCTCAAAATATCCCGAGATTCCCCAAAATCCCAATGTTCCACCTTTTCCCAGTCCCCAAAGACCCCAACCCCTGCGAACGGGCATACTCTGAAAAAGCTTTAGAGATCGCGGCGCCGGTTCGAAATATGCGCACGCAACTGTCCGTGTTAACAATGAAACATACTTCAGTTGGATAAATGATATAGTAACAACATAAACATAAAGTTCAGTTCAAGAGGCCGAAAATTTTGAACTTGCTTTTTTTTATAAATTTATTATATTTTAAAAAAAAATCTCGATTTTCGAACTTCTGTTCTCAAAACCCAAAAAGAGCAAAAAATTAAAACAAAAAATCCCGTAAAACAAAAATCTTTTAAAAAATCCTGAGATTTCGAATCCCGAGATATCAGGATAAAATCCCGAACTGATTATTAATCGAGTTGCCATGGCTACTGTGCTTCCTCTTCTTGAGACAAAATTTCCATTTTTTATTCTTTCAAAAATTCTCAACCCAAAATAGATTTCCCAAAATATTATTGTTTCCTTCCACTCTTCTTTCCAAACTATTACAGTAATGATCAAAATTTTAATGACACATTTAAAATGAAGGGAAACACAATGATTACGTCAAGTAAAACATTTCATATGGCGATAGCCTTTGAGTGCGTCGTGAAGAGGGGTGTAAGCCAGAGGCCCAGAGATCCAATTCAGTTTTCCAAGCCAAAATTGTGCTTGAACCCAGATATCTGACTCGTCTACCACCTTTGCATAGCAGATTTTGTGATGAAAAAGCTTAGTAACAGTAATTTTTTGGAATGTAGTGTCTGTCAATGTTCGGGTGCATGGGGCGAGGGGTTACTGCAAGCATGTATTTCTAGTATAATATTAAGTAATAAACATATGCGATGTATTGGGAGGGAAGCGATTCAAGAGATATATTTGAAACTGGTCTATGCAAGCGTGATATGCAAATTTATCTGAAAAATTAGCGACATCGATTATTGTTCAGTAAAATGCACGGGAAAATTGATGGACACTGCGTATGAGCCGTGCATATTTGACGACTGATTGTACAGTGTGTATGTGTTATAACTTTATAACGTCTGCTTTTGTTTTATTACACTGTATACTACTATGGTCTTTGAGGAAAATATATATGTGACGAAACGCAGGCACTTGTTACCTTCTTAAGTATGGGAACAAGTATTATATTTGCAAAATTGCTAAAATGGCTGGGAATCCCATCTGGCATCCCACAGACTAAAATAGCAACTATATATAGTCCGTAAAGCAATTGCTAATAAGGAATATATCAAGAAACGTGGCTTGAGTGTAAAGGACAATCGCGTAAAGCTATACTCCAAATACCAGTAGAAGATACTTTTATTTATTATGATCATTTACTATGTATGCTGAGGCGCATTGAGGCTGTGATTAAATATGGATCTATTATTTAGGACGTGAAACATGTATGTAATATAAGAAACTTGAAACACGTACGTGTTCTCAACACACACGGTTGACACTGTAAATCGTATAACATTTTCATTAATTTAGCTTTGAGTTGATACGGTATAGTCAATTTTTCCACAGTAACTACTAAAAGAAAGTGTTTAGGGAGCCTGTACTGATATATATTACTGGTTGTTCTTCCCCAAAAGTATGTAAAATTGTGTGAAATGTATCGATTGACACTCAACTCTAAGAATAGCTATAATATATCACATATATTTATATAAAAAAGCGTCAACCGTTCCTAAACTTGGCTTAATCACATTTAAATCCTATAATGACAAGCACACACATTGTTAGATATTCTCAACATATTATTCTCAGCCTTGTTCTGTTTTAAAAGCATTTCAGTGGCTCGTTATTTCATTTTTATATAGTGTCAACCGATGTGACTTTGATGGCAACCGTCTAATCCGGAAACGCTTATTAGCATAGCTTTCGCATACAATTAACGTTCGTTTAACCCAAGAGCGGAGGTAGAATTGTTGATAATAAGTTTAGAAAAACATGAATTACATGCTCTCATTTTTTTCTGTTGATTTTGTAGTATTCGAATAAATTGTATATAAAATATATCTAAAGGGCACCAGCTGACTTGCATCACCATGGTGATGACCATATCAGTCCAACCACCCGTGGCGCGCTGTTTGGTCGCCAAAGCAATGTATAATGGTTGTTTACAATCCTATTTACTATCTACGAACTTTCTGATAGCTTGCCACATACACGTAATGCTCGAAGATATAGCTATGTCCAAGTGACTACCTCCTTTTCGTAAGTAATCCCAAACTTACTACCATCTGAGTGATCCTTCATGGGCGGTACGAGAGCAATGGGGAGACAATTCTATCTGAGAATTCTGCTCTAGATAGATGTACACTGTCGCATTAACTATTCGTGTTCAACTAAGCGCTTGTTTGGTTTGAGTACCCGATTTAATTAGCAGTTGACTGACCCATTGCGCGTATACGAATAATAACCGGTAATGATAATCAACATAGTTGCGACGCATGTCTTTTCTGACTACCCGACCACATTAAACAATTCACTAGTTTTCGAGCGTCATGTATAAAAGCTAAAATCACCATAAACCTAAGGGAATTAAAGATGCTATACCCAAAGGCCCATATATTCTGTTAATTATTAACTTATCCAATTTCACACGAACTAGACTGGTCAGAAATGTTGTATTACATCTCCTATGGACAATATGAAGATAAATACATCGCCCTTAAAATATTCTTTCTTATCATTTTGAAATATACAGTAAGACTTTGGGGTATAGTGTTCAGACAATCCTTTTCAAATGAGTTGGGATAGATGCCCCCAAATACCTATTATATTGACAAACTTCGATCCTCCCCGCCGCTATTCCTCCGCCCCTTTGGATTTAATACTTACCAATATAAAGCGTTGGTATAAAGAACCAGATATTCTTCCCGCTGTTGATCTATCAGATCATATGTCAATCATGTTACATCCACTTGATGAACCTTATCGCACCAATACAACTTCCAAAATTCGGATTAGAAAACGAAACCCATCAAACATGCAGGCTTTTGGTCGCTTCCTTTCAAATCTAGATTGGAGTGTACTTTCCCAGTTACCTTCTTGTCAAAGTATGTGTGATCTGTTTTATGACATCATGCTTATGGGCCTGGATACAATTATTCCTGCAAAAGCAGTCAGACTCCACTGTAAAGATAAAGCGTGGATTACGCCTGAAATAAAATCGCTTATTTCCCAAAGACAAAAAGCTCTTAGCTTGGGAAATAAGGCTGAATACAATAAACTAAGGAACAAAGTAATCCGTGTCATCAAACAAGCTAAATTTAAATTTTATGAATCTCAAGTGAGCCATTTAAAAAATTCAAAGCCAAAAAAATGGCGGAGTGCAATATAAAATTTGGCCGGCTCTTCTTCAAAAGCAGTTTTCAATTCTGCTGAGGTCAACGGAATCATCTTACAAGGAAAAGCACTAGCGTCCGCAGTTAACAATGCATTTATTGCTGCCACACAACCACTACCTCCCTATCAGAGTATGAAAGAATTCCTATTGAAGAATCCAGGGACCCCTACACTATCTCTGACTATTGAATCCTGTCTAAAGAAAATTAAATCCAACAAAGCACCTGCTCCAGATGGCATACCGAATTGGATTCTCAATACGTTTTCCATGGAGCTCTTTGAACCTGTGACAATTATATTTAACACCTCTATTAAACAGGCAGAGGTCCCAAGGCAGTGGAAGGAAGCAGATGTTATTCCAGTCCCAAAGACAATTATTCTCTGTAGAGCGAGAAAACAATTATTACGAATGATCACAATTACTTAATTTGAAAAATTTGGCTTAACAGAATTTTTTTTAAATAGATAAAAAAATTGAGTATACTAAGAGAAATCATTTTATGAAATAAGATTTGGGGTCACCGATGTCGTTTTCGAATTACTTTAAAGCCAAAATATCCGCCATCCAGAAACGTCATTGTTGCCATAGCAACGGCAGTTGCGTAACTTTTGTAAAAAAATTCAAACCCTTCAGATGTTGTTTTACATCAATAAGATACTTTTTGTTTTTTAACAAGTAATACTTGTCCAAAAATTTGGATCTACATCGTGAATTTCCTACTTTATATAAAAAATATTGAGCCACCTTAAGCATTAACTATCTAGATCATCGGAAAGCTTACAAAAAACTATATATAAGACATTTAGGTGGTTACCATGATTTTTCAAATCCTTCTTGAGTTACAAGCTGTTAAAAACGCATTTTCAGGCTAGTACGCAGGCTTTTTGCGCGATTTCGTGGCATTTTTCCCATTTTGGAACAGCAATAACTCGAAATTAAATGGGTTGGAAAATGAAGGTAACCGCTTAATTGACCCCTATTTATATACAGTTTTTGTAAGCTTTCCAATGATGTAAGTCATTATTGCTTAAAATGAACTTGGAATTTCACGTTTTTACAAGTATAGGAGTTTAATGAGGAAAATGAAAAAGAACCCAAATTTTAGGCCGGAGGCATTAATTTTTCAAATGGCTCCATATCTAAAATTTATTGTCATATCAAAGTCTATACTTCCTGCGAATATGGTGCTTTAATCAGAAAGTACACAATTCTTACACCTATCCGCATAACTATAAAGCCTGGTTTCCATTTAGTCGTAACGGTCGTGAACACATCAAGGTGGCCGATGTAATAGAATGGCGATATATCTCTCCAATCATTAAATACTTATTTACATAGAGCACACAAACAACAAGATAGATGCAGACTATTTCACATCATCCAACATGACTTGGTCAGGACAGTTACGACCAAATGGAAACCACGCTTAAATGAACACCAATTGACCGTGTTCACAACGCTGTTTGTAGTCAACAGTCAGAATAAAATAGTTGACTGAATCCCGCTACTAAGTGAACATCGATTGACCGTGTTCATAACCCTGTTTGTAGTCAACAGTCAGAGTAGAACGGCAACTGATTATCACTACAAAATGAACAATTGACCGTGTTCATAACTCCGCTTCTAGTTAACAGTCAGAATAAAACGACTGCCCGAAGCAGGGCATTTTTTAATGCCGTAGCGTAGCGTGGTGGGGGCATTTGCCCAGTGGGCACTCCCTATTGCCCCAGCCCTGAACATAAAATATGGCTTGCTGCAACAGCTGTCTGGGCCCTTTGACCAGAAGTTATGTTCTGATCAAAGATGATAAGAAACAAGGCTTATTGTTTAGTTAAATCCAGCAGGGAATCGTCGGACGTTTTGGCACTGCTTCTCAGATTTTTTGACCAAAAGTGTAAGTATTTTAGGTATAAAATTGGCACTCATTCTCTTCTTCAGTCACGGCAGTAAATATAGTGATTCGTTGTGTAGGTACGATCGGTAGGTTTGGTGGTCAGCACCGTTTCGTTTGACCAATATTTGAAATAATTATTGCGACGTTGCCATAAAATCTTCCTCCAAAGTGGGTGAAATGGAATTTCAGAGACTGTAGATTTCAAAATTTTGTAGGGGAGCATTCCCCCATGCCCGTCCCAAAGATCTCGCTTCTTCAGCATTCGACATTAGAGAACTTAAGTATGTACGACGCAAACGCGACGACGACGGCTAAAACAAATTCCTTCAAATAAATGAGAGTAAAGAAAACTTATCATGTATTATCAATCGTATGAATTTAATAAGACATGGGCTTTATGGTTGAGAAGAGTACTATTGAACCAATTTGAAGTAGCACTTGTTGCGGCTTCAATTGCAGGCATTGTATACAAGGCTTGAGGCGAGGACCACGTCTAAAACTCCCGTGGGGCTTTAAGTATTCATTTATTTTCATCGACTCATTGTATTAATAGCCGCCGTCATCGCGTTGCCGTCCTACATGCTTACTGACACTGGCATAGAAAGCACTGAAGCTTGGGAGTTACCATTTTGCACGCGGGCGTGGGGGGGTCTATAAGACCCCAGCCTAAAATAGATTAGGTCGTCCATGTTCTTTAATAATTATCTGCAGCAGGAGTAAATTTAAGTCTATATTTTCCATGGCGCTTGAACCGAAAAAGGCAAGTACACATGTTCCCACCAAATGATTCCGATTATACGCCAGAAAGTGCAAGAAATGGTTTTTCTGCGCCTCAATTTTTCAAATTTTCCCGGATACCCCAGACCACTTTTCACGCTTGTCCCAAATCTCTGCCCCCTAATGAAACCTGTGAGTTATTAATTTAACCTGGTATTAATATCACCTCCGGGTGATAAGAGAGGCCACTTATGAACTTAGAACCAATTTTGTACATCAGTACGTACGCAACTTTCCTGAATAACTCGAGTTCTAGACATGCTAAAGCAACAAACTATACAACAAAATACTCACCGTTGTTCAAGGATTCTAGAGAGGTATAGATTATCTTATAACTCTCGCAAGATATAAACGAAACTGAACGGCACTTCGTGAAATCCACGATTCCCCCCCCCCAAATTGCCGGTTATATAGCATGACGTAATATTCTCGCGTGACTTCACATAAATCAACATGTCAACAGTATATATACCTACTATACTATATAGATTACTACTGGATTACTAGATAACATTTACTATAAACTAGTACTAGTAGATCAATTCCAAGAGGAAGGACAAGAGACAATGACGCTGCACTTTCATTCTGTAACTGCAGGTGCCTTGCTGATAATAGAAAGTATTTTTAGATAAGTGTATGCAGTGTGGGAGTCTGAACCCACGCACTATAGCTTATATACCCTGCATGCACTGTTTTCCTTTGCCTTTGGCTTTGTTTTTATTATAGTGTGTTTATAACACTAATTCATGGTGAGAGTCTCGCGTTATTGACACATATGCATGCAGTGATTCATTATATGTATTGGAAACCTTGCAAGTAATTAATTATCGCTCTTTTCAGGCATTATAAAGATGCTTTTATGCATGGTACCTATATTGTAATATAGAAGGTGTTAGTAGATGGAATGCTCGAACGGAAATTTATATACATTTTTTAGACCCCGCCAGGAGCAGTTGCGAAAACTTAGACCCTCTGGCAGGAATTGAATCTGCGGCCTTGCGATTCCGTTGCAGCGCTCTAACCAACTGAGCTAAAGAGTCCAGTTGCTGAACATTAACCGCAAGTTCGGTATATAAGATGGGAGTGATGCCAGTATATGGTGTATGGATAAATATCAAGATTTTTCTCGGCATCTCGTTCGATAGGTTTAATAGTAGAAGATGTTAGTAGATGGAATACTCGTCTTCAATTCCTACCAGAGGGCCTAAATTGCATTTTTCGCAATTGCTCCTGGCGGGATCTAAAAAATGTATATAAATTGTCGTTCGAGTATATATTCCATCTACAAACACCTTCTACTATTAATCCTATCGAACGAGATGGCGAGAAAAATCTTGATATATACTCTAATATACTCTACGGTTTATATTTGCGGCTTCCTTTGAATAGCTTCTTCCGAGTTCTGCCGATATTTTTCAATATTGAAATTGTGTACAATGTCAATGTTAGCAAAAATGAGACGTTTTGTGTACGGCGCATTGTTTTAGTAATTATCAACTCACGTTTATCTTCTTGTATCACAGTGCAGGGGATGGCTGATTATCAAGATTGTTAATCTCACTCTACTAATTGAAAACAGTCGAGAATATTTTAAACAATAACCTTTGATTAATTTCCAAAATTATTCACACACATATATAGATAATTACTTATAGCGATCCATAATCCTTATACGTACTATACGTGGGATCAGCGCGGTCAGCAAAAGCGATGCCGGCAAAGAAAAAGGTCGCTTCATGCAAACAAATTTGCCAAGTGGAAAACTGGCTTTAATCCTGTCAATACATGGCCATGGCAACTTATTAAACCACATGTATCAGAATTTATGTTGCATCATAAGATAGACTTGGCATTCATTACTGAAACTTGGTTAAAAGAATCAATAACTGATAGCGTAATTAATATTCCAGGATACACCGTTTTCCATAGAGATAGAAATAAAGACGATCATGGCGGAGTATGCATCTACGCCAAAAACAACCAATCGTGCAACCTTAAACAAATAGAAGATCTTAACTGCTGTGAAAATCATTGTTTGGCTGCATATAAGACCTAACAGACTACCTAGGGGCATTTCATGTATAATAGCTGGAGTGGTATATCATCCACCAGGAGGGATTGATAACTCAATTCTGGACCATTTACTGTATTCACTTTCTTTAGCTGAATACTAATATCCAAATTGTGGCATATTATTATCAATCGCCTTAATATTAGGAGACTGTTGGGTCACTTTCGTCTAAAACAACTGGTCAAGTTTGTTTAACTAACGCCATTTTGGATCTAGTTTTGACCAACATGCATGAGTATTATTCCTTACCACAAGCATTTGCACCTTTTGGTCTTTCTGACCATAACACCCTTGTAATTGAGCCAAACATTAAAGATCATAATACTAACAACAAGACAACAATAATAAAACGTGTTCACCGAACCCGCCATAAAGTAGAGTTAGGAAGATATCTGAGCTCCATAGACTGGTTATCAATTATGCAATGTATGATAATTGTGAAGAAATGTGGAATATTTTTCACGATTTGGTGCTTATCGGTCTTGATCTACTAATGCCAACTAAGCAGGTCAAGATCTCGACAACAGATGCTCCATGGATTCATGATAGATTGAAAATCCCTTATTAAGAAGAGGCAAAAATATTTTGCTATTTATGGAGTCAACTCAGCCGAGTTTAAATACTACAGAAATCTCGTTAATAGAGAACGTAGCTAAATCATGCAGAGCTAAATACTATAAATCGAACATTCATAAGTTGAAGAAAGAGAATCCGAAATAATGGTGGAGCGCAGTAAAACTTCTTTGTAACTTTGAAACCAAAGGAGACCTGACAAGTCAAATGGAAGTTGAAGAGTTTTCGAATCTCTCACAAAATGAACAAGCAAACGCAATAAATGCAGCATTTTTAGATCCCTTAGAAGAATACAGGTTGGAATCTCCGTTATCGAATCTTCCGTTAGAAGAAGTACCAAATTTCTAAAGGTAACCGAAGAAAGAGTAAAAAACTTCTGTCAAATCTGAAAGTAGCCAAAGCGTATGCGCCAGTTAAGATACCAAATTGGTTTTAATAGGATATTCGTTTATTCTGGGTCTCCCTATTGCGCATATTCTCGACGCTTCGTATCGCGAACAACGTGTACCTAACAGCTGGAAGATAGCCGATGTCATCCCGTTACCAAAAATAAATCCGAAGAAAGAGTTAAGACCAATTTCGCTTACTTCTTGTTTATCCAAAGTCGCCCAAGAATTATTGGTGAACGATTATGTTTAGCCGGCGGTTTTGAAGGTGATCGACCGTAATCAATATGGCGCAATACCAAATTCCTCAACCACAATGGCCTTAATCAGCATGTTACATCACTGGTATACAGGAACAGATGGAAATGGCCCTGTTGTAAGAACAATTATTTTTTATTACCGCAAAGCTTTAGAGCACTCAATTTTGATAACTAAATTATCCGAATTAGATATACCTCGTACGTAGCGCTATAAATTGGATAATCGATTTCCTCACAAACAGATACCAAAAGATCAAATTAGCTGACACTTGTTACTCAGAGTGGAGATCAATTCCATCCGGAGTTCCCCAAGGAACAAAGTTAGGACCTTGGTTATTCATCTTACTAATAAACGATTTGGATATTACTCATGCAGACAGACCTCTGGAAATACGTTGATGATTCGACAACGTCAGAGACAGTTTTGAAAAACTGTACTAGCCACGCTCAAGATATAACAAATGATGTGATTACCTGGTCAAACGAAAATAGAGGAGAACTAAACCCAAATAAGTGTAAATAACTTAAAATCTCGTTCAACACGGAGCCTGCCGCTTTCGACCCAATGGTTGTTGATGGAAAAGAAGTACAAGTTGTTACGTGTTTTAAGCTTTTGGGACTTACGATCAACAACAAATTATCTTGGAGCGGTCATATAGACGAAGTGGTTAAGAAAGCTAACAAGAGATTGTATTTCCGTACACAATTAAAACGCGCAAAGGTACCATGCAATGACTTGGCTACCTTTTATATATCATGTGTTAGATCAGTCACTGACTATGCAATTCCAGCATTTTATCAATCCCCACCACAATACCTGAAAAAAGAGGTAGTATGTTTAGAGAAAAGAGCTATGTCTCTCATATTGCCAAATGTAGATTACCTTGATGCTCTCAAGAGTCTAGGTATCAAACCTATGGAAAACACCATGAAGTTGTGTGTGATAAACTATTTCAGTCTGTTTTATCTAACCCTAACCATAAACTTCATAACCTATTACCAGCAAGGCACGATTCAAGTTACAATTTAAGACAAGAAGATAGATTTAACATTCCTATAATTCATACTAATAGAGCAAAAAACTCTTTTATCTTCGCTATGTGTAAAAGTTTAATTATAGTTGATATGTAAAATAGGTATATTATATTTAGAACTTTAGATGCGTCACATTTTATTTGTAATATTCATAAATTATTTTCAGTGGCGTAGCTACCGGTCATGCTTCTCATGCCCAGCATGACTAAAAATTTTCACAAAATTGAGAATTTTTTTCCAAGTTCCGTCTAAAACATTGCTTTGTTTATTCCAAAGCTTTAAAATTCAACATTGTCATTTTTCTGGATTTTTCATTATTATTTTTTTTTAATGTTTCCGCTTTCTATGACAATTACGCAATTTCACATCCTTGCCGACTGTTACCGTGTCTGTTTCATAGCAACTGCAGCCCTACAAGACTCATTTCCGGCAATATATCGATTCACGCGCGACTCGTGTTTCACTCATGCTCTTTTCAGAAGGCATGAGTTGCTATAATATTTAATACAAATAATACTGGCTTCTAATTGGATAACTGGCCATGCGCATGCACAAAACGGCTGTTTATTGAGCCGAACTCATGCTATTTGGAGAAGGCATGACTTGTACTGCCTTTCCTAGCGAGCTTTCCGCGCGACTGAACACAGTTGTGTAAGATGAGTAATTATCATATTTATATTGTCTTTGCGCGTTTATATAATGGCTTCAGCAAGTGTGACGAATCCTGCTTCTATTGAAGCGGATATTATAAGTGATTTGCTGAGGAGATCTTTCTCTGCTCGACCAACAGCCGAACAAAATGCAATAGTTAAGCAGCGACCAACACCACAATTGACCGTTACGACAAGGGGGAGAGCGTTTCAGCAGGCTTTGTATGAGAGGAAAGATTGGCTTTGTGGCAGGTCTGTGTTGGGAAAGTTATTTTGCTGCCCTTGTCTTTTGTTTTGCCCTGGAACCTCGCCAACGTGGACGAAGAATGGCTTCGTGAATATGCAAGGCTTCCTCTCGGATTGCAAAAAGTATTAAAAGGCGAGGTCACACATGAGTGCTTTTAAGACCTGAAAGACGTATGGAGCCGGTGTGCGAGTGGATTCTCTGCTCTCTCAAGCAAGACGAGATGAAATTCAGCGCCACAATGAAGAGGTAAGGCAAAATAGAGATATATTAGAAACTATTACCGAATCTTGTTTGTACTTGTCTAGACAAGAGCTGGCGTTCAGAGGCCATGATGAATGGGAAGGTAGCCCGAATAGAGGTAATTATAGGCAGTTACTTGAGTCTTTTGCTAAGTTTGATTCTGTTTTTGAACGGAGATTGCATGATAGACTAACTGAATCTTACGGGGGTGGTGATGCACTATTTACTGAGGTTTCCCCTGAGATCCAAAATGATTTCATTACTTGTCTGGATTCAATTATTGAGCATGAAATTTTTAAGGAGATTGATGATTGTACTTTCATAAGTGTGCAGGTTGATGAGACATCTGATGTTTCCACCAAAGAGCAGGTAAGTGTGATTACCCGTATAGATAAAGGTTGTGAGGTTGTTGAACGACAATTGGGATTTGTAGATGTCAGTACAAATAGAGATGCTGCTGCTGTATCCCAGATTGTCAAAGACAAACTTAGTCAGCATTCCAGGATCAAGGACAAACTGATCATACAAACCTATGATGGTGCTGCTGTAATGTCGGGCCATATAAGTGGTGTCCAGGCTCGAGTTCGTGAAGAGTATCCTTTTGCATATTTTGTCCATTGTGCAGCTCACAGATTAAATTTTTTTGTGTCAGTCTACCTCATCTATTTCTCTTGTTAAAATTTTCTTTGTTAATGTTGGTGCCTTTTGTACCTTTACTAGCAATGCTCCTAAAAGAAAAGCATTTCTCACTTCCCATAAGATCGAGTTCCCCAACCCTGGTGATACCAGGTGGTACTATAGAGCTCGAGTCATTAGTGTGTTATATATAAAGAACTATGAGAAACTTTTAGAGATTTTTGAAGGAGTAGTTGACCAACCTGTTGGCTGGGATGATCAAACATTGGAAAAGATAAGTGGCTTGCTACACTTTCTTAATAGTTTCTTGTTTTGCTTTGTGTATGTGTTTTTATACGATTCTAGAGCAGTCATCCATCCTGTACTCAATCCTTCAAGGCAGAGACACGGACTTCAATTATGGTATAAGTAGAGTTTCAAGACCTTTCACGTTTCCACGTTTCAAGACCTTTGTTTCTTCTCTCCGTACTGATAAAAAAATTGCTGAATTTTACCAAGAAGCAGTAGAAAGTGTAGGCACACCAGTAACCCGGGCTGACAAGAAGCATAATTATGAACAACTATTTTTTGAGATTCTTGATTCTATTGTAGGGATGTTGAATGAGGATTTTCAGGACGTAAAACAGTTTGGCTTTCTAGATGTTGCCAATCCAAGGATATTTGCCACTTGGGATGGGGTGGTACCTCCTGAGAAGATCAACCTTCTCAAATAAATGTATGGTCCCTATTTGATGTGCCAATGCTTGAGAGCTAACTTTCTTTTATTTACAGGGACAAAGACTTCCATAAAGACACTAGTAATGAATTACTAAAGTATAAATTTAAGTTTAATCTCCAATCTAGTGTACCAGAAGCTGTGAAGTTGATGGAAATAAACAGTGTCTTGTCAGTCTCAAATGCTTCAGTTGAAAGGTCATTTTCATGCTTGAAAAGAAACAACATGAATGGAGGTCGTCTCAATTCTCTTTGTAGGATTTCAATCCATAAAGACATAATGCAACAGAAGGAAGATGCCCATGTTTTACATGAAGAAGTTGTGCAAAAGTTTATTGAAAAACCTAGACGACTTGCCTTTCTTTATAAATAGATAAATGATGATTGTATAATTAATTCAATCATCACCCTATCTATTTGTTTGTGTTATATCTTTACTTGCAATATAGGATGGCTGGATGAGAGTAAGTATCTGTAAGTATCTTGACATTTTGCTCATTCATGGTGTGAATTATTTTTACTGCATTGGTGTTTTATTCATCATAGTTAGTTTTGTATGATCAGTCCTTGATTTTATCATGCTCTTGCATTTTAGGAAACATAATATGTAATATTCAGAAATATTCTTGGCCCTAGGGGAAATATCCACATAGATATGTGGTGACCCCAACATCCATCTTGGGCTATCCATCTATTGATATATTACTCCCTGGTCATACTGCACTGAATTTTTATTCATTTTGTATGATTAGTCCTTAATGTGCTCTTGCATTTTAGAAATCATGTAATATTCTTGGCCCCAGGGGAAATATCCACATAGATAATGTGGTGACCCCAACATCCATCTTTGACTATCCAACTAATTATATATTACTCCCTGGTCATACTGCACTAACTCTTTATTCATTTTGTATGATCAGTCCTCGATGTGCTCTTGCATTTTAGAGAACATGTAATATTCTTGGCCCTAGGGGAAATATTCACATAGATATGTGGTGACCCCAACATCCATCTTGGCCTATCCATCTATTGATATATTACTCCCTGTTTATACTCTTTAATGTGCTCTAAAACATGTAATACTCAGAAATATTCTAACTAGGGAAATATCCACATAACCACATTACCACACATAATATATTACTTGTGAGTTTTGGTGAACCGGTCGTTACACGGTTTCCACCTAGATACACAAACAACCTCAATAAATGCATTTATTCATGATGATAAATCTGAAAATAACTCCCCATTCTGTATATTCATGTGTGATTGTGTATTTATGTGAACGACGTCAGTCTGATCAGTTTCCTTCATTTCTGGCTTTTTGCTGCTAACTGCTTTACTAGCATATTTGGGCCGTGATGAGTGCAAGAGTGCTTGGCGTTTTATTGTTTTTGTCTTGCACGATTCTCTTAGCCATTGGCATTGCACATTTGTGTTTTGCATATAAAAAATAGTTGCGGACCTGTGGTTGCAATTTATTTATAGTCCAGAGCTGCAGTTGTTTGAAATATCAACAGCAAAAAAGCAGTCTGACGCTTCAATATTTTGAATCATCCAAAAATGCTTTATTTGATATTTCAGGAAGAACCTTGCGAGAGTCGGTGATGCTGTAAATTGCCATAATTTTGATGTTTTTATGAGGTTAATTTTGCGTTGAAACCCAAGCTCGCGCCTTTGTCGCTCGGAAGTTCGACGGGTTAAGCTAACCATTTTCATAAAACCATGACCAGTCAATTGAAGCTGGCTACGCTGCTGATTATTTTGTAAATAATTGCGTAATTCAGCCGTAAGGCTGCAAGGTAATTTTATTAAAATCTATTCTTCTATTGAACCGAGTCAAATTCATTTTAGCCCGAGCGTAG